>CM021103.1:209516629-210116629 GCA_007115665.2 Sequoiadendron giganteum
TGTAGACATATGAAATTAACATTATTGATTAAACATCACATTTGATCATTCTTTCCTCTTAATTAATTAAATCAAATTAATTAATTAACCTCCTAAAGTCTTGATTTAATTAAATCAGATATATTTAATTAAATATCTAATATCCTCTCACTTTGATTTATCTTAACCCACAAATTTAAATCAAAGTGTCACAATCAACTAAGCACTAGCTTAATTAGTTAAATCCCTAATTAATGCTAAGACTAACCCATGTCCCATCCACTTGCACATTAAATCATTTTAATTGATTTATTAAAACACCTATTTTCCCTCACAAGGGCATATTCCCAAGGAATATGCCCTCATTAACTCTCATGTTTGACTTTTTTGGCCAAACACAATTCCCCCCAAAACCCTCAACCATATTCATTTATTGCCATTTTCAAATTTGAAATGGGCGCATTAGCCAAAACTTGCACAAACATGGGCCAATCCCATTGTGACAAGTGGCTCTCTCTCATTTGATGGGATTTAGTCCCACATCTCTCAATCTTAGCTTCTCCTATAAATGCAATGCATTTTCTCTCATTTGATCATCTACAATCTACAATTTGAGCACTATCATTATAGGCAACTTGAGTTCACCAAGCATCTCATTGTCTATCATCTCATTTGGTTTAGCAAGGATTGGGAAAGGGCTGCCTTCACATACAAAAGGAGCACCAATCCAATATGGGATAGGTTTGCATCCATGTTTTATATGCTTTATTTGGTTTTTGTTGTTGCTTCAAATTTAGCATGTTTAATTAGATGTAATATTTCATAGCGTTGCTGGATTTTGTTATGTTAGTTTCATTTCTAGAAAGAAATTTATTAGCATACTAACATGTTGCAGAATTTAGCTACCACAAAATGGCGCTAGAAGGAGGGCCCAATTGAATATGAGTCGATGTGTAGAAGTTTTGTCGTGTTTATAAATATGACATTGTTGTCCAATCATTTTCTATAGAAGGACAGTGCTATGACTGTTGTTCTTCTAATTTAAGAATTCATGTATCTGGTTATGAATAAATATTTCTTGAGTTGTGCTTCTTTGTTAATATCTTTTGTGCTACGTTTATTTTTATGCTTAAAATTCTTCTTTTAGGCAATGAAGTGAAAAGAAAAACTAAGTATCATTTGACTTTATTATTATTGCTATTATCTTTTGGATATGTGGTTCCTGAAATATCTGTTTAGATATGACAGAGCTTTAGGGAATAGGTGGCCAAGTTTCATTGAAAAAAAGAAGAAGAGGCAAATAGAAGAATCCTGCTTTTGAAGCTAATTTTTTTTCTCCCATCTATTCGTCCATAAGGGACTATATTTTCAGTCCACTATTTTGTAACCACCGACCTGTCACTAGTCTGCTTCTTCTCTTGGTAGATTTGAAGTATGTTTGAAATAGACTTCTTTGAACTTGAAAAAAAAACTAGTCCCTGCCTACGTTTTCCTTTGCTAAGATACAATTTATTTCTCTCTGGCTGCATTTGTGGTTCCTCTATCAGATTTTCCTTTTGGAACGAATTAACTTAAAAGAGATCGAGCCATAATCTGAATAGGCATTGCTAAAGCTTTATTCTCTGTAGTATTTCTTATAGTTCTAGAGGTCAGTATGTTTGAAGTAGATTTCTTTGAACTTAAAGACCATCCACTGCCTATGCTTTACTTTGCTGAGATACAGTTTGTTTCTCTCTGACTAGGTATACCTTTTTAAGCTTTGCAGAGTTCAATATCAAACTAGCTAGAGTTCAATATAAGCTTTATAACCTTGTGATCATGCTGGACAAACGCAGACCTTATCTATGCTTCCATGCTTTGGGAATTTGTCTATGAGAGCAGTTGCAATAGGAATGGCTGATAAAAATCTCCCTCTGGTGATGCTCTAATGGATGTAAAAACCTTGTTTCAAAGCTCCCATTTTAGGCGCAAATAGAGTCATTGCTGGGAAAGGTTGTAGAATTTGGCTTTACATCTACCAGTTGCATTTTATTGAATTTCCTAAACCCATTCAATAAATAAATTTTGTGCATATCTTGCATTGCAGTCCATGAGACCCCATCCCTTTAAGGATTTCTATCAACAGTTCATATGCCTTGTCTAGGTGTACATAGGAGAAGATTTAGTCATGCCTAGAGTTTTCCAACTCACACAAAAGAAAACGTTGTATTTACTTTGTCCTTGGCGACTGGCTTATGATTTGTTTATGGTGTGAAGGGATTTGTCTTAACCAATCCTACTAGTGTATCAACGACATCAATGTTTTCTCTTGTTGAGTACTGTACACACACTACTATGCGCTTATGGCAGTAAAACAAATCAATGAATACAATATTAAAATCCTCCATGTTTAGATTAATAGTTCGATGGGACATCTGCAAGTATTGATGTGGTAAGGGACTAAGGCATGTCTCAATCTAGAAGAGAAGATTTTTGGCTAGGATGTTTGTGTCTGGGGCAGAATATGCACAAAATATGCCTTAGGGAAGATGTACGCACCTACAGAATATGCGAGCTTTGAGTGATTAGTGGCGGGTCTTCCGGTGGAGCATTTATGTGGAGTTGTGTCGACCCTCCCCAAGATATCTAAGAAGTGATAGTATCATCCAAGAATTCTTGTTGATGGTGTGATGTTAATGGTCTACTGATAGGGTGCGCACAATCTACTGCATTGTGTAGCTTTATTCCTATTTGCATACAGAGATTTGTCCGATTATTTATGTCATGATCTAAAAAATCTAAGCTCTATGGTCCATCAAATATTGAGTAGATATGAAAAATAAATCAATGACATTACACTATGCGCAGAAGCATTCACAGTAGCATATTTTATTTCAATTAATGTGCCTCAAATTCCCACATGGTCTCGGTGTTCAGATTCCCATGCAAGATTTCGATGCAAGCTACAAGATCTTAAAGCAAGTGTGACATAATAGGAGGAGTGCTACATAATCTACATTCATTATGCCTGAGTAGTGTGCTTTTCAGATTTCACATTTATTGTTGCAATATGGTTTTTTCTAATTCCTTATACTTCACTACTCCTAATCACTTAAATTTTTGAATCATTTCCCATTGTCTCCATTGCATGCTCTCTTAAGACTATTGGTTACCATCCATCCCCTCATTAGGCAATATGATTTTTTTGACTGATGAAATCAAATAACTAATAATTTATGTGGTTGTCTCCAGGGAAAAGACAATACCAACATGTTGAGGAGGGAAGTCCTACTGTAGAATATGCGAGTGACAATATACAATCTTCTAACACACCCATCAGTGGTCTTACAAATGCCTTTCGCAAGCTACTAGTCTTACCATAGCACATCTACCCAAGTGCACATATTGAATGGTGATGTCAGACATTTTATGAAGTAAGCTACAATGACGTCATGTCACTTTATTTCAATTCAATGCTATTCTTCAAGGGCATCAACAATGATAGGGAAAATTATGAGAAAATATTCAAATGCATTCATAAGTGATGGCACCTTCTTAGCTGGCATCACTCATCTATTCCTCTGGGCTAAGTGAATGGAAATCGAGATGTTACTTGTCTCCAAAATCAAACCTTGCTTGATTGCAATCTTACTTGTCTACGATAAATCATTGCAAATCTAATTTTTTCTGCATTAAAACTATCTGATTTTTGTATTACTAATGAGGATTATGTTGATCTTTGTTATATGATCAGATATTTTTGCTAAAGATTTTGATACTGTGAAAAGATTGTGGAAAGGAGGATTTTTATCAATGCTTCATTTATTATAACCATTCTAAATCATTATTCTTTTCATTTAAAACTATTCTATTTTTTGATGCTAATGCTTGAAAAGAATTTAATATTTTTATCCTCACATGATTATCTTTTTTTCTGACAGAAATAGAAGGAGTGACTTTGTTTGCACAAGGAATGTCCAACATTGAAGCATTGAAAACAATCTTTGAAGTGAGAGTGGAGTCAAAGGGAAAATCAAGAATTGAAACTTGAAATTCATGAAGCATTTTTAAATGCTAAGGGCTTCCGTTCTACGCTTTAGTTTTCTGTTTTAAATCAACTCACATATTTTTGGGCCCTAAAAAGAACATTTTCATTTTGCTACAAAACGCCTAAAAAGAACTCTAGGAAAAACTTACTAGAGTTGGTTTTCAAATTTAAAATTGGACAAAGAAAACTTTCACATCTCATTTTGGTGCTTTAAAATGAATCAAAACCACTGCTTTTGAGGTCTAAAATGAATAAGTGTTTTTCATGTTTTGTAACTTTTTTCAAAAATTAATATCATCTAAAAGGTGTATGCACTTCTCTCATGCTTCACAATGATCTTGAGAATCAAAAGCATTTTGGTGATATGAAGTTGTCAAAAATATTTCCTTCACACTTCGATTTGGGAACTTAAAATTGAACAAACTTGTCTAGTGTGAGAAAAAGGCATTGCAAGTGTTCTCTCTTTGTTCACGCAAACAAAGATGGTCAAACTATGAATGCACTTACTCTCTATTATACACCTTTAGAGAGCTTGTCTTGGTGGGAAAAAGTACTCACCCCAAGGAAATGACTCAAACCGGTAACGAGCTAAATGCCAAGCTATTCCCAACCGGTATACAAATTCGAATGTTGAGGAAAGTTCATCATTATAGGAGCTCCTATGGACAAGCAGGTGATACTCTTTATATGGGTTGATCTTGCCTCTCGTGTGGCCTCCTGAATGGGTACCCTGATTATGAACCAAATTTGTAGAAGGCCAAATCCTATCTATTTGTTGGTTGAAGAGGTCATGTCCTCTGAAGCCGCCCCACGTATACATGCGGTTCTATTATAGAGATAAAAATTATGCCATGGGAGATTCATGGGTACTGATGCTTGGCTGACCCGAGAAGTGTGTTTCGTGGAGGGGAGCCAGTATGGTCAAGCATCTAGTCATCCACATAGAATATGAGCAACTGGATTCGTCCAAGTGGGAACCTGACAAATATTGTCTTTTCCAGCCTAGGATTGTACATGTTCTTTGAATCAAAACACTTTGCTTGGATCTAAAATAGTTTAGAACAAACATTCAATGAATCATCAGAATTTCAAACCCTTTAGGAAGCAAATACCATTGGAAAATTTCAAGTGTTATTACTTTCCCTAGGGATTCTATCCTTAGAGGCTTCTAAACATTTGAATTTATATCTCCATTTTCTCACTAAAGTCAACAATAGGTAACCTTTGCATTGATTTCCTTGATTTCTGCACTTTGTGGGATAAAGGGAAATTAGGACATTGGATATTCAGTTTGAAAAACATAATCAAGAAAGTGTTTGTTGTAAAAAGAACCAAATCTAAGCAAGATAACAGACAATTGAACTACACATGTGCTTGGTCCCTTTTGAGTCATTTGGTTTTCATGCAAACATTGGTCTTTTGGTTGAATTACTCTTAGGGAAAAGAATGTTCTTCAAAACCTTGGTCTTGTAAACAAGTCCTTCTTAGGTTCATCTAGGATCAAGTCAAACACTTCATCCATCCAAGCATTTATCAAATACCATTTCACCAGCAAAATTTTGGAACCTTGGAAACATCACTTATGCTAGAATTTTTGGAAAATCAACATCACCTCATACAAGTTATCAATCCTCTTGAACAAATTTATCTTTAGGATAACACAACTTCCTAAGGTCTACTAGTTCATGATCACTTTTATTGGCTTAATACACTTAGCCAATTCATTCTCTTGTGTGATTTTTCCCTAGGATAACACAATTTCCTAGGGTTTATAAGTGCATTATCATCTTGTTTGACTTAATGCACTTAGTCAAAATATCAACCAATCAAAATCAAATCGAATCAATTCCTAAAGTCTAGCATTGATCCAAAGCTCCTAAAAGGTCAAACACCCATATCATTCACCACTTTCATCCTCCATCTCATCATTGGTCCTGAACCCCTTAGAGGTCAACAAGATCACAACACAAGAGGAACATGGAATATAAACTTGATCCATCCATCATGAGTAATTCTTGTCAACCAAACTATCCAAGTCTCACAATGCCAATTGATTATCAAAACTCACATTTATGCAATTCAAACATGGCATCATTATCTCCTCCAAACTTCAACGATACGAATGTGAGTATGCCCAATCTAAATTTTGGAACACCTTTCCCAATGGAAGATTTAAATCCAAGTCCAAATTTGCAAATCTATCAACCAAACGCTCAATGCATGAGTTTTCCAAACAACATTATCCCACCAAATCCATACATGCCAAGTACAACTTTATCAAACATGACCATTTCAAATCCACACTTGGTGAACTTTGGGGTAGACATGTTTGCAAATCCCATAAATGTTGTTCAAAATCCAAGCAATATGTTAACGACTTCAGATATTCATCCAATTCAAGGTAACACCATGGAAAATCAAAGTTACCTAAATCAAGGCAATATGATTCCCAACCACAAAAATGTTCAATTTCAATCTATCATGCTGAATCTAAACATCACACCTAATCAGAGCATTATCCAGAATCAACATGTCCATGATCCCAAACAAACACCACATGGATGCATTCCAAAGCTACTTGCTAGACAATCAAGTCAACCATATGAAGAATGTCAAGGTCAAATCTTGTGAAACAAAATTGCTACACTCAAAATTCTCATTGATTCATATCAACAGATGACAACCATCCAAGCAAACCCAATTATCAATACAATCACTCCTTTCACCACAACGGTCAAAACCATTCCCATTCCACCACCACCACCACCACTGCCAAAATACAACATGAAATTTTTTTTCTCCATCATGATTCAAGCTGCTCAAGAAGCTTCCCACAAAAAGGCACTCCAAAACCAACAAGTTTCACAAGCCCAGCAAGCTGCACAAGCCCAGCAAGCCGCTCAAGCCCAGCAAGCACAAGCTCAAGCTCAAGTCCAACACTAAGCTTGATAGATGCAAGCAAAATTCTGAGCACTATTGCAAGCAATCCATCAACAAGTGCATCAATAAGTAGCTCAACAACAATCCCAACAAAAATCATTGTTGGAACAACAACGACACGACCAACAAAAAGTGTTGTTGGATCAGTAGCAAACATAGGCATTACTCGCTCAACAAAGCTTACAATAGATTCCCACCATAATTGTTGAAATAAAAAATCAAGATCAATCTATCAATGAGAACCTTGAAGATGTTTCCACCTCAACCAATGATCAAATCAACATACACCAAGAGCTACTTTTCAATCACGATCAAAACTCACCAATGATTCCCAACAATGACCCAATCCAAGAAATGTTAACATCACTTGATCCTATGGTTGAAAACATTGACAATATATCCACCACAGTTGTTAAAAATAATAATAAAAATCAATCCATCAATGAGCACTGTGAAGATATGTATACCCCATCCATTGATCAAATCATCATACATCAAGAGCCACTTTTTAGTGATCTATTTCAAGATGTGTTACAATTATTTGATCCCATTGACATAATCTATGATCCATTGACCAATGATAATATTGAAAATGTCTCTACATCACCTAATGAATTAGAGGACATATCTCAAGAATTTACTCCAAAGCACGATCAACATCTTCCATCAAGGTCTAGCAATGGCCCTTCCATTGACATATTGACATCCCTTGACCTCACGATTACGGATAGTGAAGGAATCCTCATAGATCAAAAGGATATTGAGCCACTTTCCATGCCTAAGAATGATGTTCAAGAACCCAATATAAGCAATCCATCATTTGAAATTGACCCATGTCAAGAACTTGATCCAAAGCACATTGAAAGCAATTCCAAAACTAATCAAGATTGAGAATTCGTATTTCCAAGATACTACAATGATCTAATAGGCACTCTTTTATCTATACAAGATGTCACAAATGATGATCATATCCATATATCACATACTCCTCCATCTACCCATGAGATTCTTTCTTTGGATGGACATGTAGATGATCTTCATTCAAAACAAGAGTCCCCTACTCTTACTAAGGAACAAGAGTCTCCTACTCTTAACATTTGTACACATGATCAAGATATAGAGAAATTTAGAGACATGTCAAAAATAGATCATGAAGAAGGTTCCTACATAGGTCATGAATTAGAAACATCATGTGAAAGCATACAAATAATGAATCATGAGGAAGACTTTTACAAGGATAGTGAAGCACCAACACTTCTTGAAGAAGCAATACAATCTAATATCTCACAAGATCAAGACAAAGATATCAATCAGGAATTCAACCACATGTGGAGGATCCTATCACTTATAAAGTTGGATCAATTACCTTTCTTAAATCAAGCTATCTTATCAATGAATAAGTTAGCACCTTTGAAGATCTATGACAAAGAAGAGAAGGATTAACACCTTGTTTCCAAGGTAAATCATATCCTATTACAAATAAGTTTTTTCAACAGATGAATTATCAAGGTAGAGGATTAGACCTACATGAACAGGGTGTCCTGGAACTAGTACAGATTGTTGGCAATCCTAAGTGCCAAGGCCTTGGTTATTTGACAATCAAGGAATATAAACATATTAGTGATACTTCCACAAAACTGGGGGCAACTTCATCTCAAGAAAACATCAACATAGGGAGCACGAAGAATCCTTATGATGAAACCGATGCCAATACTACAACCCACCATATCATGAATCTTCATCCACCTATCACCCCATCCACGAATTAGGACCAACAACAAAAGAAAGATTTGAATCAAAGCATGAAGAACATCATCAAAGAGAAAGAAGTAGCGAAGCACGAAGGACAAGTCAAATACATATGGATACCAAAGAATACAAAGAAAGACTATCCCTATCAAACTCCATTAGTCAAAGAAACTATGGGGAAAAATCAAAAATGGAAAAGTATCCATCAAATAAGTCCATAAAGGGAAAAGCAGGCTTCTTAAGAAACGTACAAAGTGTATCAAGCAGTTGGTCCTAATTCCATATCCACCCATCATTGCTCATCTTCCCAAGTTTGGAGATTCAAAGGTTCCAAACTATTGACCAATCCATCTTTTACTCCTAAACACACTCCATCCATGTCTCCATACATGGTATCCAATTCTCACATTAACCATGTATTGGCAGTGACCCTTCATCATAAGGATTCAGAAGGCACTCTATCACGATGTGCGCACAAAGACAAAGTTAACTCAGGAATCAACAAAGCAGATCAAGAATCTCAAAAGTTGCTTTCAAGTGCACGTATCTTGGCAAAGAAACTTATTCAAGAAGGATATCGATGGCACATTATGATATAAGCATCAATGTTAGTAGTACCAGGTGATTCAACATCAGCTTAAAATCTCTCAAAATATACAAAAAAATAAAAAAATAAAAAAATCCAAAAAAATCAGAAAAAGGATTGAAAACAGTAAAGAAAAAAGATTGTCCTCTAGTGAAAACCATTTCGTTGGTGCTTTGGACAAGTACCATGATGAAAACCTAGCAAATAGGCATCATGTGTAGAATTGAGCATATACGTGCGTCATTTCAACAGAAAGCATCTTATCTCATCCATAATAAAGCTAGCATTCCAGCCATATCATCCATTCATCCATGAACTGTTTATCCAATCCATGTTCATATATCTGCATCCATAATCCAAGTTATCATGATCTTGGAAAATTTTGGACCACACTTTATAGATGTCTATGGTAAACATCTTGACATGGGACATTTTCACTGATCCTATCCAATCCAAACGTTGTTTGACCCTTGAAGCCTTATCTGAATGAGCATTCCTCTGTTCGAACATCTTATCTTGTCACAAGATGATCCATATCCATTCATCCATCCACCTATCCAAGAATCCACCCATGGCCATTCAAACATTACTAGACACTAGGGGCAGATATTTGCATCTTGCTTCGAGAATAAATCTTGATATATATCCTCCAGCCTATGTGGTGATCCGAACATTTGCAAATGTGAAATCAAATTGGTCAAAGCATTTATGAGCACTAAATCCAAATCACTAGCCCATGCCATATTTTGACAAGAAGAAATTCCTTATCAAGCTTTATCTTTCATCGAACATCAATCTGAACAATCAGTATCAGTCACATCTAACTTGCACGTCAACATCACATCAAATCATCAAAACAATTTTGTTCCAAATCAAGCTTCATCAATCTTGATTAATTGAATCCAATCAATTATCACCTTGTTTGAATTAACACACTTAGTCAAACTATCATCTTGTGCATGAGTTTACTCTAGGATAACACAACTTCCTTGGGTTTACAAGCTCATTATCATCTTTGTTTGGCTTAACACACTTAGCCAGATTATCAAATCCAAAACCACCTCATTTGACTTGACACACTTAGTCAAACTACTCCCCTTGTGTACGAGTTTCTAGAATAACACAACTTCCTACAGTTTATAAGTGCATTATCACTTTTGTTTGACTTAACACACTTAGTCAAACTATCAATCCATCAATCTGATTGATCAACATTAAGCTTGGTTTTCAACAAAATCTCAAAACAAAGCACTGATATCATCATATATCCATATCCAAATCATCAAAATCATGCAAAAAAATCCAAAAAAATTTAGAAAATCCATTCAAAAATTCAAAAAATTCATCAAAAATCCAAAAACATTCAAAAAATTCATCAAAAAACTCAAAAACATCAGAAAAATCAAAAGTCCAAAAACATCCAAATCATCAAAAATCCAAAAACATGTCAAAATATCAGAAAATCTTCAAAAAATTTCATCATTGAGTCTTTTCAGTATTTCACCTTGTCCGAACTACGTCATCTCTTAGCTTGAACTTAGGAAAGGTTGATCTTTGATCATCCCCCAAGATAGTTAGGGTCAGTACTTAGGCATCCGTCGCATTGACAATCCATTTTACCATCTATTTGACATTTAGGTCAGTCCTTTAGGCGTCCATCACATTGGCAATCCGTTTGCTCATCTATCTCATCATTGAGTCAAGTACATCGTCAGTCGAACTACGTGGTCTCGACGTGAATAACGTAGGAAAGGTAATCTATGGATCAGCTCTCGAGACCCCTAGGATAGGTCTTTAAGTTAGTCCTCTCATCGTAAATCTCGAAAATACAAAAAACATTTGTAAAACATCTCAAAAATACCAAAAACAACCTCAAAATATCGAAAAAATCCAAAATGGTGCACCCATTATCTCACTTTCACCCATGATCATCTCACTCATAATAAAGTCAATCGTCACCTTCACCCTTTGGTAAGGCAGTTAGAAGCAAGTCTAGTAGGTTCCAAAGTGAACACTCTAATCATCAGAGTCTTGAAAGTCTAAATCAACGAGTCAACAAGCTGGTCAACTCAGAATATCAATAGCTTATCACCCAAATCGGTCCCATCAAAATCCTGATCACAACATGTCCTAGCATGAAGCTTTCCTGCAATGGACATAAGCATTAGGTACCCCACAGTAGTTAGTCTTAGCTAGTGGTATGAAGAACATTAGCTTGTTTGGTTTGCTTTATTTGGTCTTTTATTGACTTATCTTATTTTGTGCTCATTCCAAGGACCTCTCGATGATGCCTAAACAAAACAGGTTTAGAGAGAAAGGAATGGGGCAATAATCATTATCTTTTTATCTGTTGTTCTTGTTGGATATTCTTGTAAAATAACTTCATCATGCGTACTTTGTTTTGTTTGTAGGGATGATGTTTTAGATTTCTTGTTGACCACATAAGAAGGGTTTCCTTTTTATGTTTTGGCCTGAGATGTCTGGAATATCTAAACTACATTCTGCATAAGGTTATGTTTTTCAAATGTGAACAAGAGTACTCCTATTTGTTTGATGAGTCAAAGTCCATCACACTAGGTGCCACGCCATCCTAGTTCTTAATACCTTGATGCATCTCACCTACATGTGTTATCAAACATAAAGAAATGTATGCTCTTTATCTCTCCCATCTTTGGTTAAGCAATAGATCATCAACATTCATCATCATATCCAATAAAGTCTCGACAATTAGTAGATTTGTTGGACTTATACATCTTCTTTAATTTAAGGGTTGATCCTTCTCATTCTTCTATCCTCTTTCATGCTAACAATGCATCCATCCTGCATCCATCTTGCATCTTTCATAATCATTTCATATCATCATAGCACAACATCATCCATCACATCCATCTCACATACATTGCATAATCATTTAAGTTGTTTAGGATAATATAAATTTGTTATTCTAAGCATCTTTCAAACATCTCATTTACATCATCATTATCATATAGATCATATAGTCTAACCATCCATACATTCATTTTGAACCTCTTTGTCGCAAGATCCACCTCAATATTTTCGCTCGATCTCTTGAGGGAGCAATGTACTAACGTACTTCTTTTTACTGAGGCATCTGAAAAAAAATCAATTTTTTTTTAATTTCGATGTCAGCGGCATAATTCTTTGAACCAATGCAACAAGTACATTGCCTCAAAGAGGGGAAAAATGTAGACATACGAAATTAACATTATTGATTAAACATCACATTTGATCATTCTTTCCTCTTAATTAATTAAATCAAATTAATTAATTAAACCTCCTAAAGTCTTGATTTAATTAAATCAGATATATTTAATTAAATATCTAATATCCTCTCACTTTGATTTATCTTAACCCACAAATTTAAATCAAAGTGTCACAATCAACTAAGCACTAGCTTAATTAGTTAAATCCCTAATTAATGCTAAGACTAACCCATGTCCCATCCACTTGCACATTAAATCATTTTAATTGATTTATTAAAACACCTATTTTCCCTCACAAGGGCATATTCCCAAGGAATATGCCCTCATTAACTCTCATGTTTGACTTTTTTGGCCAAACACAATTCCCCCCAAAACCCTCAACCATATTCATTTATTGCCATTTTCAAATTTGAAATGGGCGCATTAGCCAAAACTTGCACAAACATGGGCCAATCCCATTGTGACAAGTGGCTCTCTCTCATTTGATGGGATTTAGTCCCACATCTCTCAATCTTAGCTTCTCCTATAAATGCAATGCATTTTCTCTCATTTGATCATCTACAATCTACAATTTGAGCACTATCATTATAGGCAACTTGAGTTCACCAAGCATCTCATTGTCTATCATCTCATTTGGTTTAGCAAGGATTGGGAAAGGGCTGCCTTTGCATACAAAAGGTGCACCAATCCAATATGGGATAGGTTTGTATCCATGTTTTATATGCTTTATTTGGTTTTCCTTGTTGTTTCAAATTTAGCATGTTTAATTAGATGTAATATTTCATAGGGTTGCTGGATTTTGTTATGCTAGTTTCATTTCTAGAAAGAAATTTATTAGCATACTAACATGTTACAGAATTTAGCTACCACACTATTTATGCAAGTCATAAATTAATGAAGTCATATTCTAGTCATTAGAGCTTCATTTCATAAAGTGCCTAACAACTTGAATTAGGATAGAGAAGGAAACACACATAATCCATTTTTTTTGACTCCATTGCCCATGTGGATAGAAGGCACTAATCTGCCTCAACCCAGAGATAAAATTTCATATCAAAAAACTTATGAAAATCCTTTCTTTTGTGTAGTAGGATTAGGAGTAGTTGTAGTGATTTTCATCTATTCACTTTCATTTTCCATTGTGGATAGATTGCTCAATTAGGAAACACATTTCAATCTGCATCATTCACATAGGTTCACCTGCCTTGGTCTAGCAGAACCTAAAGAGTAGAAGGTACAATTGCATTAATTGGCCTTGTACATTGGCCAAAAGTGTTGTGAGATCTTGACAACCTCTCATGATTCAAACCTTCATTTTTGAGACCCAACAGTTTGGCAACTCCGTTGGGGAATTACTCAAGAAAGTTTTTTCAGCCTATCCATTTATTGAGTTAGCAAAATTTTAAATTTTTTTTTGGAGATTCTGTTGGGGCAAACCAAAAAAATATCAATTTTTTTTTTTCATTTTCCTACTTTTAGGAAAAGTAGATGGCAACTCTATTTCATTTGATAAATAATGCATGGATGTTGTGAAGCAGTTATATTTTGTCAAGATGGCAGAAGAAGAAAGGAGATAGTAGTCAATAAGAGAGTTGAAGGAATTGAGACAACAAAGGGTACAATTTGAACAACAAATGCTACAAGTGAACCATAAATTGGGGCAATTAGGAATCAAACATGCTCCAAGTACATCACCAAATAGGTCATCATGCAGTGAGAATGAAGACACAAATGCCAGGAGATCTTGGACACCACAAATACCACATGATGCAAGTGAGAACTTTGGTAATAAAGGTAATGTACTCTATTCACAACAAAATACTTTTGATGAGTATATTCAAATTCAAGAGAGAGGTAAAAGTCTTGTGGATGCCTTTTTTGACATAAGGAGATATAAGGGAGAATATGTAAAGTATCTATACAATAGGATGACAGACATCTATATGCAATTACCTCCTCATTTTAGGCCTACAAGACCCACATTTGTTGCACAATTTTTAAGAGCATCAGAGCCTGAATCAATTTATTGGTCAGAGTCATTAAAACAACAAGCCTTTGATGTGGTGAATAAATTTATTGATTCCATTCTTGGGACAAGGTATGTGGATACTACCAATAATGCTTCAGAAGCTCAAATAGAAGAAGATGTCATGCCTTCCAACAATGAAGATATGGAGAGTTTCTCCTACATAACTGATTGTGATTCAAATTGTGAAGATGAAATTGTGGATGTTGATCAACAACCAGGTGATTGTTGCAGTTCTTATGAAGATCAAGAGGTTGGAGATATGGTAGAAGATATGGAAGCAGAGACTTGTTCACTCAACAGTGAGAAAGTTTCAGATTTGTTAACTCTTGAATACCAGAAGTATGCACATAAGGATGATTCTAAAGTTTTGGCTCCAGCATATATCTGCTTTGACAATGAAGATATTATGTGTAATAGTTCATATGACCCAATGTGCATCTCTCACAGTGATGAGGAGTTCTTTGAAGCTGAACAAAGATCCATCTCTGTCCAAGAAGAGGTATGTGATTCGAATAATTTTTGTTTGTAAGAGAAGGATACTAGTTTGCATATCATTGATGATGAATGTTATTTTTTTTTTATTCAAGTATGTATAAAGAGGATTGTATGGATCATAGGTGTGTGTCAATGCCAACTGGATAGAAAAGAAATGGAAAGTAATTTTGATTTGATTATTTTAGAAGATGTTGATGAGATAGAATTTTTTGATTTCCAAGAAAAGCATTCACATTTTCAGGTCCTAGTACAGTTGCTGGATCATTCAACAACATATGATAATGATCAAGCCTATGAAATTTTTGTTGAATATGGATACACTTTGTATGCTGAAGATGACAAAGATTTTTCATATGATAATAAGAATGACGAAATGCTGAGTGGTGAAATGAATATGAGCCAGGTTGAATACAATCATTTTCTAAAAGTTTTTAATGATAGTGCATGTTGCAAGGCAGATGGAATGGATAGTTTTAAAAGAAATCTGATGAGCTCTAAATAGAATAAGGTCTATGCCAGAGGAAAGTACAGGTTCTTCTTTTGGGGTGGCCTAGGGCCATCCCTTATGGTTTGATTTTTGAACCATAGTAGACACAGAGGATTAAGGATTGCCAGTGCATGGACAATTCCTAACAAACCTCTTTAAACATTCTTTTCCATGTACAGTAGTTTATGAAGGGTCTAGGTTTGCCAGTACATGGACATTCTCAGGAACTCCCTTTTTGAAAAAATTGTTTTATTTCCATGTACAGTAGTGTAGGGTTTTCCATTCTCCATTTGCTCCATTTTCATGTCATTCATCTGTTCATTCCCTTCATCTGCTATGGCCTTCATTTTTCATGTCTTTGCTTGGTCTTCTCTCCCAAAGATATTCTAGATTCTTACAGTGATTTGAAAACCACTCATCCCCAATAGGAGCCACTATTAGAACCAAAAATTTCCATTAAATACCTAAATGATTTTTCCATTTTGAACCTAATGCTTTCACTATTTCTCTCATAAAAAATAATTCACCCCCTTTTACAATTCTAAGAAGGGCTTTTACCCTTGTTTCATTGCCTTATTTTTGGCCTATATTGCCCTCATATTTTTTCCCCCATTTGATTCCTAATATTTCACTATCCTTTCCTTAAAAAATTCAATTTTTCCCATCCATAATGTTTAAATATCTTTACCGCCATCACTTTATCCCTTATGAGCTTTCACAACTTTACCATGGCCTTTATAAAGCCATTTGCAGTAGTGTGGTCAACACATCAAAACCTACCACTATACCGCCGATGGCTCAATCCATACCTGTGATATAGCGGTAGCGGCTTGGAGCAGTCAAAGAAACCCTTACCGCTACACCATAGAGGGTAATTTTGAGGGCCGTGGTAGAGCGGTAGCAGTTAGAAGGTTGTGGAGATATCGATCGGCATAGTAGTAAATGCTTACTGCCACACCACGCCGGTCTAAACATAGACCACAATAGGCGGTAAGATACTGGCAAGATAGCAGTCAAGGGACCCCACCGCAAAGCCACTAGAGGTCATTATAGAGACCACAGTGAATAGTTAGTGGTGTGCAAGGCAACTACTGCTATACCGCAGGTAGTCAAAAGGGAGCCCATGGTTGAGCGGTAAGGAAGTGGTGAAGACAGAGATAACTATAAATTCTAGTCACCACTATACCATAGGTGAACAAAACGAAGGGTACAGTAGCGCAGTTGACAGGAACAGTGTAGTTAAATTCAAACACCACTGCACCGCAAGAGGATGAGGAGTTGACCACAGTAGAGTGGTAAGATAAAAGGGAGTTGTGTTGAAAGGAAATAAAGAGTGAGTAAGGTATATATGGAATAAAATGTTAAGTTCCGGTAAGGCATATGTACAAAAATCAAAGCGAGATTATGTAAAAATTATTTGATTTGCCGATAAGGCAACTTAATCAAATATTTTAAATTCTTTTGTGAAATACAAATGGTTGTAACAGAAAAATGAAGAGTTGTGATGTTTGAGATTTGCTGTATAAATGTATTGAAAATTAGACAGCAAGGGGAGAGGGGTTAGAGTAGGAGTTAGATTTTTCTAGAAAATAAAAACTAGGAATGTAAACAATGATAGATCTTTTTGAAGCAGAATCAATGGACAAACTATTTTGAATTGGTGAAACCCTTATTGTGTTTAGTTGTTGTGATATAATAATTTTCATTTCTTATATGGGTTGTCTCCAACTTGAAGTTTTTAAATCATTTAAATCAATGTATCAAGTATATGTTTGATTTATCAGAGTGCATTTTTCACTTTGTGTGATTTGATTAATTGGCATCTACAACTCATAATTAAATTCTTTTAAACAAGTCACAGTGATTTAGGATTTCTTTTGGATTGTTGAAGGATAACCCAGTAAGAAAACATTCCAACACTATTTATGCAAGTCATAAATTAATGAAGTCATATGCCAGTCATTAAAGCTTCATTTCATAAAGTGCCTAACAACTTGAATTAGGATAGAGAAGGAAACACACATAATCCATGTTTTTTGACTCCATTGCCCATGTGGATAGAAGGAACTGATCTGCCTCAACCCAGAGATAAAATTTCATATCAAACAACTTATTCAAGTCCTTTCTTTTGTGCAATAGGAGTAGGAGTAGTTGTAGTGATTTTTATCTATTCACTTCCATTTGCCATTGTGGATAGATTGCTCAATTAGGAAACACATTTCAATCTACATCATTCACATAGGTTCACCCACCTTGGTCTAGAAAAACCTAAAGAGTAGAAGGTACAATTACATTAATTGGCCTTGTACATTGGCCAAAAGCATTGTGAGAGCTTGGCAACCTATCGTGGTTCAAACCTACATTTTTGAGACCCAACAAAACCAAAGTATAAGAAAGACACCATTTGAGATTGTAACTAGAACACATCCCAGAGGAGTTATAGAGCTAAGGGACATCATTTTGGAGGATAAGATGAGTGTAGAAGAAGAATAGTTTGCAAGATTTATGGACATTGCATAATTGAGTTCAAAAGAAATTGGAAGGCATGAACAATAAGTATAAGGATAAGGAATATGAGAAAAGGATACAAGGAATTTTTTGTTGGATATGAAGTTATGGTATATCTCAAGAAGGAAATATTTCTAGTAGGTACATATAGAAAGCTAAAGGTGAGGAAGTTTGGACCATGTAAAATTATCAAAAAAATTAATTCCTGAAATGCATGTCGGCCTCCTACAATGATCTTAATAACTAAGCCTTTACATATGTGATTCAAAGATTGGAAATCTGATCTGAATAGCCATTTTAACCATCATGAAGATACATTTAAATTTTCAACCCAGGGACTTGAACTTGAAATGGGTCAACACAGTATGTGCACTAGGAACTTCAGAGTAGTCATATTCATTCTACAACTAAGAAAGATTCAATACTGAAAGTAAATTGCATTGAAAGAAACAAAGTAAATGTTGAACATCACTCAATAATTAAACTTAGATAAAAATTCATGACATGAGTGGAAATCTTAACAAAAAATAGGGAACTAATTTTTCTACTTTGGCTATAGGAACAGTCATAGAACAAAATTCTAGTGGTTGCAGGAATAGTCAGTGCCAAATTCGAAACTAAGTACTAAACAAAAAATAATAACTAATCTAACTAAACTTATGAATGGATTACTCACCAAGTGGCCCCCCTTGGATGAGTATCCTCTAAAACTAATGTAAACTCAAATTCTCAACTCAAAACTTCATCTTATTCATTGGAAAATGCAATTACAAAAAGAGTAGCATGTCTGGAAATGCTTAGTATATGATCAAATACAACATTAGTAACTCGACAATATTCCAAACTCTTGAAGAAGGAGAATCCAAACCTTATTTATCCTACACACTAAATAGGGCAGTCAACTCCCACTAACTAGGAGATAGCCATTAAGGGAAAGCAAAGAAATGAATGAAAGGGCGGCTACACATGCAAGGGAATCCGGTCAGACATGCAAGTCCAACTGTAGACTCAACACTGTAGTAACGCTTGTGAATGCTCAACATCGTGAAAGATTAATGCAAGGCAGTTACATGTGGCTAACATGGGGAATATCCACCATCGTCCTTCAAGTGACCTTCAAACGCCTCCTCTATAATGACCAGTTGGTGGCTGCAATCCTCAAATTAGTATCCTCAAGTATGTCTGCATGGAAATGTTAGTACGCATAATAATTGCATAGCTATAACCACCTTAAAGAACATTCATCAATCACATGCAAAATTAATATAGATAGTCCACACAATAGGCTAATGTCATAAAACTAGTAGAAATGGAATTAAACCCAATGTCTATGGTTTGAGGGAAACATTATGAAAATATAAACATTTAATATCAAAGTCCATGTCCATTTCAGCAAATAAACTATAGATTCTACCCAAATTTGGACCAAAAGCTAGGCTCATCACTCCTCCCATTCTATCAGGTCTTTTCCATCTTTGTTTTTCTTCAGCAATGTCATAGCGGTAGAATCTAAAATTTGGAATAGGCCACAAGAGGGTAGGTGGTTGAAAATTCAAGGGAAGCCACTCTCGACCCTTTTCTCTACCAAGCTGAATGTGCATTTCAATCCTCTTTATTGCTGCATGATAGTTCTGGATGGAATGAGGTTCAGCCTATTTCAGCTCATCAGTCAAAGTGTTCCATCTTTGTGATAGATATCCTTTCATGGTGTCCTCTTTTGTTGTTGTTTTTACCTCATATTCACTATAAACTTCCTCAATCCAAGGCATAATTTTGTTACCATAACTAGGCCTGAAAAGAATTATGGTCCAATCTTTGTAAATATCCTTGGGGTTTCTTGATTCTTCTCTAATGGCCAAAGGGATATTGGATTCCATCTTCCTATAAGAATTATATTTCTCTCCCTAGCTAATCTCATTTTGGACCCAAGACATGAATTCTCTTAGTTGGATATCTCCAACATACAACAATGGGTTCCAATCTTGGTCTTGAGTTACTGCAAAATTATGTAAATAAAACTCACATAACAAATTCTTCATTTCACGGGAGGAAATCCTATAAGCATTGAAAAATCTAGTGGGGGTCTCAATTGAGGGATTCAAACCAGAGATGTGTTTTGACAGCTGAAAAGAGAGATATTTTTCCTTCAGGTATAGAGCATAAACTCTTGGAGGTGTTCTACATTCTAAAATCTGTGGCACTAGGGTTGCAATGTTTCCCACCCTCTCTTTTAGAGAGGCAATCTCCTCATTATTTTCTTCAATAATTTCATCCCTCTCTTGAATTTCCTTTTTCAATATTCTCTTTTCCTTTTTCCATTCTTCCTCTCGCCTTTGTATCTCTTTCTATAAATTTAAAATTGTTGCATGCACTGAAAAATTAGGAGGATTATGAATTCCTACTAGGGTTTTTGTCGATGGCTACACCCCATATAGAACTATTTGCATAGATTCAGGCTGTCTTACTGGCTTAGGCTATGGAGGTGCAATTTCTTCTCCCACTTCTTGCTGCATGGCCTCTTGTTCTTGTTCATGTGGTTGCTATAGTAACTCCTAATCTAACTCTTGGTCTTTCTATAGGAACTCTGGATTTTCCTCATGTTCTCGAATTTCAAATTCCTCTGCAATGGCAGCAAGATCCGCCAGGGTAACTTTTACTGCCTCTTTGAATGCATCCTTTTCTTTGACATTTTCCTACCCCATTGGGGCTTTTGTGATCTCATTTGATGCCCTTACATGCTTAGGGTTTTTCCATGAAGGTATATCAATCATTGGTTTTGATTTTTTAAGAGGGGTCTCATATTTTCCTTTGCCTGCAGGATGAATAGTTTCATCCTTTCTCTTCTTAGTACTTGAAATGTCTCTTTCCATAGACTATGTTTTGGATTTTCCTTTTCCTGCTTCTGCCTTCTTCTTCTATTCCCTAGTTCTTACTATGGTTTCAAGTGGAACATCATCATCATTCTGATGAAGAAATTTCTTTTTTAGAGTACCCTATTTTAGAGGAACTAATGTCTATGGCCCCTTTTTCTATAGGAGAATTCATACTAGAGATAGCACCAGAGGTTGAAGCTCTAGGGGTGGCTTCAACCATGCTTAATCTCTTGCTAGACCTACGTGTCTGAGGTAAAGCCCTAGATTGTAGCTGCTCAGGTCTAAATTGATTAACATTCACAAATTCCTCCTAGGTCATCTCAGGTGCTACATCATGCAAAGATTTTTAAACCAATAATTTAATGAGGTAATGGTGTGAGACAAAGTTGTCCCTACCTTTTTGAGTTTCAGTAGCCATGATGGAGAGAAGGTTGTATAAGATGTTAAGCACATTCATCCTTCTTTTGTTCCTCATGTGACTCAAAATTTTGAAATGCACTGAATGTAGTTTGAAAATTGACCTTCATAAGTGAGGTACCTGATAATGTAGACGGCTACCTGCTTCCATGGCTCAGCCAGAGAGGTTCTTTTGGCACCCTGCTTTTCTATGTAGATTGGAGGGTCACCATGTATTGTGAATATTGCCCTTGCTGACCTAACATCTCCAGAAATAGGGTAATGCTCGCCATCAACAGGTAATCCTATAACTTCTGCAATTATTTTTTTAGTTGCCACAAAATCCAGTCCTTTTACTATGGCTTTTCCCTCTGAAAATGTTTGGGTGAAATCAAGTGCAATGCCTTCATCAAAACCGTCTAGCTTTAGGAAGTATTCCAACTAGCCACAGTTTCTAAATTCGGGCAGGCACTGTGCATCCTACAATAAGGTATCATGAGCCGAAGGCTCATTTCGAATTAGTCTACCTCCCATTTTCTATAATAATGTCACTCTACAAAATTCCTTTCCTATAATCCTTGTTTGAAAACAAATTCCTTTTGCAGCACTTGTTAGTTGATATTGTCCTGCACCAATGTCAACTGATTTTTCCTTTTTTGTTTTCTTCTTTTGCAATTTGAGATTATGATGGGGTCAATAATGGCAAAGACAAGGTAATAAAAGGAGTTCTAATGAAAATGAATGTTTGCAGAAATTTAGTGTCACATCACAGATACGAGTCATCCCTTATTTCAAATTTTAAATTGGCTTAGCTAGATTTACCGACGTAGACAAATCATGGACTGACATGTGGGCAATGTACCTACATCTTTCCTTTCTCCCCTAGCCTAAATTTGGACATGTGCCCACACATGCGGGATGAAAAAAATGATTTGATAGGGGGTATGAAAATTATGTGAACATCTATACTAATTGTATAGTGATTAAATGAATGCACTAAAAACATAATTAAGAGAGAAATTAATGCAAACATACCTGAATTTGTGGAGGATACACTACAAAGATCATGGAGAATGTATTATTCACCTTTTTTAGGAAATAAATTGAGCAATCAATAATGATGAAATGGAATGATGTGAGGTGGAAAGAAGTGATGGAAGACAGATAAAGGTGGTACAGATGGGCAGATGGGCGAATGGGTGAAGAAATGGACTTCTACAAAAGTAGAATTCTTTATTATGACAAGTATGTACCTTAACTAGCCAAAATGAGGGACACTAGGTCCATCACCTTCAGTTGCAAGAAGCTCGGGTGTTGCGGGTTGGTTGAATTGTTGCAGGAACTCTTCTTTGGAAGCTGGCTTGTGATACAATTTGAGATGATGACCATTGACTAGTAATTTGAATCTGACAGGATCAATGGTGGTGAGTTAAATAACTCCATTGGGAAAGACCTCAACAAATTCATATGGTCCTAGCCACCTTGTCTACAATTTTCCTGCATTGTCATGATATCGTGAGTCATAAAGCAACACCTAGTCACCTAGCTAAAATTTATTCTCTTTGATAAATTTTTCATGCCATTTGATTCTTTGATTCTACACGACTGCAGGGTGGTGCAAATTTTTCTTCCTCATCTCATCTAAAGCACTCAGCTGCATGATTTTTTTTTTGGTGCCTCTGAAATATTCATTCCTAAGTCTACTATAGTTCTATGAGTTTTTTTCTCAAATTCAATAGGCATAATAACTATCTTCCCATATAGTAGCTCAAATGGAGTGAAGCCTATAGTAGTTTTCCAGGTGGTTCTGTAGGCCCAAACTGCTTCTGATAATCTATTAGCCCAATCCTTTTTGTGAATAGCCACTATTTTCGTTAGAATGGCTTCAATTTCTCTGTTGGTCACCTCAACTTGTCCATTGGCCTAAGGGTGATAAGGAGTAGAATTCTTGTTCCTTATGTTTTATTTATTGACAAGTGTTGTAACAAGTGTTGAGGTAAACTGAGCTCCTTGATCAATTACTATTTCTCTTGGCACTCCATATCGTGTGAAAATTTCTTCATAAATAAATTATGCAAATTTTTTGTCTCTAGCATGTTTCATGGCCTTGAATTCTACCCATTTAGTTACATAATCAGTGCATACCAAGATATAAGACTTACCGTTTGATGGGGAATCAATGGGTCCCACAAAATCCAATCCCCACTTGTCAAAGGGAGTGAATACCACTTGGGGGTAGAGTGGCAACTCATCTAATTTGGTTGGCCAACCTATTCTTTGACACCTATCACATTTCCTTGTATATCTTCTTGCATCCTTGTGGAGTGTAGACCAATAGTATCTTGTGTTCAAAATCTTCATTGCTGTCCTTTTGGTTGCAAAATTCCCTCCATAGGGTTCATCATGGCATGCATGCAGAATTTCATATATCTCATCTTCCCTCATGCATCTTCTCATAACATGACCTAGTCCAGTATAAAAAAAAGCATCCAACAATCCATGTAAAAGGAAAAGATTTTTCAATGAGCACTCTTCTCTCTTTTGGAGAGAAGTGAGGAGGAACTCTCCCTGTCACAAGGTAATTAGCTATGTCAGCATACTAGGGTGTGTGCACACTAATGGAAAATAGATGCTCATCAGGAAAGGAGTCATCTATGGCCTGATTGTCTTCTGATGTGGTTAGTATGGAAAGAAAATCTGCAACAACATTGGCCTTCCCTCGTTTGTCCATAATGGTTATGTCAAATTCCTGCATCAACAATAACCATCTATCTACCCTTCTTGAGATATCTAATGGTTGTATGATCGATGTTCACAAAGATTTGGTAGCCTGTTATGCAGTGCCTAAATTTTTTCAAGGCATAGATCACTGCCAATATTTCTTTTTCTGTTATTGTATAATTGAATTCAACTCCTTGTAGGTTTTTGTTGACAAAATAAATGAAATTTTCAATGGATCCTTCTTTCTGTCCTAAGACTTCTTCTATAGCATAGTCTAATGAATCAATGTGGATGTGAAAAGGAGTTCCCCAATTAGGTCCCTTAAGTATAGGAGCATGAGTCAAGGCTACCTTCAAGTCAGAAAATGTTGTGGAATAGTCTTCTGTCCACTAGAATTGAGCATCTATGGTTAAGAGAGTATGCAAGGGTGCTAATATTTTACTGAAGTCTTTGATGAAATGCCTATAATATCCTACATGTCCCAAGAAAATCCTAACATCCTTTTTTTTTTCAGGTGTAGGAAAATTAGTAATTACCTCAATTTTTATAGGATCTACCTAAATTCCTTTGTGGGAAATGTGGTGGCCAAGAACTACACCTTCCTGCATCATCATGAAGCACTTATCACTATTTAAAGAGAGATTTTGGTATTTACATCTATGTAAGACTTTCCTAAGATTCTCCAATGCTTCATCAAAATCAACACCATAGGTGGTAAAGTCATCCATATAGATTTCCATGCAGTCAAGAGAGATGTCTGAAAATATGTTGATGACTTCTTTCTGAAAGGTTGTAGGTGTGTTGCATAAACCAAAAAGAAGTACTGAATAGGCATATGTCCCCCATGGATATGTGAAGGTTTTTTTATCTTGGTCATCAAGTGCAATTTGAATTTGATTGTAGCCACTGAATCCATCAAGGAAAGAGGAGTACTACTTTCCTGTAAGTGAGTCTAGTACTTGATCTACAAAAGGCAAGGGAAAATGGTCTTTCTTAGTAGAAGCATTGAGTTCCCTGTAATCAATATAGATTCACCATTTTCCTCCCTTCTTGGGAACAATCACTAATGTGGACACCCATGAGTTGTCTGAGATAAGAGATAAAGTTTGCATCTAGCAACTTTTGCAGCTCTGTTTTGACAATCTCCCTCAATGGAGGGTTGATTCTTCCTTGTGACTATCTGATCAGTTGGCAATCATCTTTGATATATATCTTATGGGTGAAAATCTTGGGGTCTATGCCTTTCATATAATGATAATCCCATGCAAATGCATTTTGGTGGGCCTTCAACAAATTTTCCAATGATAGTTGTTTCTTTTCTCTCAATTTGTTGTTAATATTCAAATATTTTCCCTCGAACACCTGTACTTGTGTAATTAACTCTATCATAGTTGTTTCATGAATCCATGGTGCCCTAAGTTAATATGGAAGCATTGTGTGGAACATACATATTGCTGCAGGAAGTTTGTCTATAGGAAGAGTGGCTGCAGAAAGAGTGGCTTCAGGAAGTCTATCTGCAGAAATAGTGGTTGCAAGAAGATCAGGTAGAGCAGATAGAGGTGTCTTCATGGGATCAACAGAACTAGATGCATGAGAGGGTGGTACCTCCTCTATCTCACAATGGTTCTGAATTATATTAGAAACACTTCATCTTCATCTTAAAGCTGCAAGAATGGGCTTCTACCTAACATCATAAGCTGCATCACATAGTTAGCTTACTTGACCTCTTCACCTACATGTGGCCATACAAGATTATCCTCAACATGGGATGGATGAGAAGGAGGATAAAGAACAATATTTTTGGTGCTTCTGCCATCAGAAATGGTCATGTAACCCAACCGACATCCAATATAAGCATCTATTGTTGCTAACCATGGCCTTCCAAGGATGATAGGATACCCACCTAGTGTAGCTTTAGGGGAAAAAATCATGAAGTTAGTTGGATACTCCCAAGAGTCTAGAATCACCATAAGGTCCTCTACCATGCCATTAAGCTTAATAGTGGAACTGTCAGCAAGCTGCAGTTAAGTAGGAGTGGATCTCATACTTACAATGTTTAGTTGTTGTAGGATGTCTTTAGTCATCACATTTATTTCTACACCCAAGCCAATCAAAGCATTCTTTATGTGTGTCCCATTGATAATAACTTCAACCACATGACTACTTGGATCATTGTACTTGGGGATAGTTACTTTTCCAAGCATGATGTCAGCCAGTTGTCCCACTACATGAACTGTAGTTGGGTCTTTATTTTTCCCGCCTGGCTTCTTGAGGCATGCCTATTTGATTGCTTTACCATATATAGGAACATCTTTTATGGCTTGGAATAGGTGTATCTGGACACATATATGCTTCATATGGTCTAGAATGTCAAAAGTGGTGTCCTCCTTATCTTCCTTTTTTTGGAAACTTCCAATCTCTAGGGGAATGGTGGTTCTTGTGTCATTTGTTTGGTTGGAACCGGTTTAGGGGGTGTAGGTGCACCAGAATGAATGGGAACATTCAAAGGTTCTTCTTCTTCCACATGAAGCTCAGTGATGGTGGGTGTGGAAGGAGTTGGTAAAGTAGTTCCTAAATGAAAATGTATGTTACTTAAACTCATAGCATATGGAAGAAATTGATTTGGATCAATAGAGTATACAGGTTGTTGTTGTAGTTTATTATTTGGATTAGGTGTGGGATGAGCTGGTAACTGAGTGGTTTTAGACACATTTTGGCTGGGATTGGTAGGGGGAGGCATGATAGCAGGTTGCTAGGGTTGAGAAGGTGGCTTCATGTAACTGGTTGTCTGATTTGGCCACTACTGTCCACCTCTCCATTGGGATGGTTTTTGCTAGTTTCCTAGAGGTGGCTTCCAAGGTCCTTGAAACTACTACCAATTCCCCTGAGGTTTTTTTCACTGAGGTGAAGAATTTTGATAATTGGTCCAAGCATTTGGAGAGTTACCCCAAGACTGTGGTGGATATCCTTCATAGTTGGATGGAGATGGGGGCTGCCACTAGTTACCAGATGAATAGGAATTAAAATATGGCCCAAAAAAAGATAGTGAATCTAGTGGCATACCTTTTTTGTGCAAAAAAATAGACTTGATCTTCCTTAGCCTGAATTAGTTTGATCTCAGGTGGAATCTTCTTGCTATCAATGTTAGCTAGATCTTGCATTTGTAGTCTTTCTTCTTTTGTTTGCAATGAGGGCAATATTCTATCAGCATTGCCTCTACCTCCTCATGTTTCTTCTTGGCCTGAAGTGTATCTAGCTAAGTAGCTATATTTTTTATGATATCCTACTTGAAATCTATGAGTAAATGAGTAATCTCCATCCTTGAAACTCCACTGGTGGATGACTTACCCATAGAGGATTGGTAAGCTCTCCCTTTCTTTGAGGTTTACCTAGAATAGTTCTAGCATATCTTCTTGATATCCTCCCAAGGAACTTGAGTGACATCTCCTCCTGCCATCAGGTCCAAGGCATCAGTGCAACTTTCATTAATTCCTCTCAAGAAAAACAGCTTTTGTGAGTCTTCATTGAGTATATGGTGTGGAGATTTCTGCAAATAAAATAGAAAACTTGAAATGAAATCCTCTAGGATTTCATCTTCCTTTTGCTGCATTCTAAAAATGTCTCCTCCTCTCATATCACTGCCCTTGCAATACTCTTTGTATTTCTCAAGGAAATTAGCCTTCATGTCCTCCCAAGTCTCCATAGTATCTCTGCCAAGGCTCATAAACCATCTCAATGCAACTTCTTTCAAAGTGGTAGGAAATAGCTTAAGCATGTGGGCATTAGTTGTATAGTCATAACTTCTCCAGAGTATATCAAACTCAAACAATAATGTATTAGGATCTTCTATGACAAGTCCATAGAACGTAGTAAGGATTGAATTAGGGATATTTTTGAGGTTGTCTACTTCATTTTGTTGAGAAATGGGAAAAGGAAAAGATATTTGGTTTTGCCTATTAGGCATGTTTCCAGTTGCATCAGCCATGCCTACTTGATGAAGTTCCAAAGTAAAGGGTTCTTCAACTGGATTTTGATCTTCAAAGGAAACTTCAGAATTGGTTAAGTTAGGAAATGTATCAGCAAAGGGGTGTGGCTCTTCTTCTTCTTCATTTCTGGGCAGATTTGGAAGCTCTACTAGTTGAAATGGTTTTGGATTATTATGAGGGAATCTCCCATAAGCATCTCTTCTTCTTCTATGCATGCGGTATCACTCAAAATCAAAAAACTCACACAAAGAATTGGTGAAAGAATAGTGGATCATAATTTCTAAATACTAAGAGAAAACTCCAGAAAATGCTACAACAGAAAGAAAACTAGATATGGCTTCAAAGAACTCCCTAGTTTCACACCATCCCCAAAAACGACACCAAAAATGTCAGCCTCCTACAATGATCTTAATAAATAAGCCTTTACAATAGTGATTCAAAGATTAGACACCTGATCTGAATAGCCATTTTAACCATCATGAAGGTACATTTAAATTTTCAACCCAAGGATGTGAACTTGAAATGGGTTAGTACAGTATATGCACTAGGAACTTCAAAGTAGTCATCTTCATTCTACAGTTAAGAAAGATTCAATACTGAAAGTAAATTGCATGGAAAGGAACAAAGTAAATGTTGAACATCACTCAACAATTAAACTAAGCTTAACATGCATGACAAGAATGAAAATCTGAACAACAAAAAGAGAACTACTCTATCTGCTTTGACTACAGGAATAGTCATAGAATGGAATTCTAGTGGCTATAGAAATAGTCGGTGCCAAATTTTGAACTAAGTACTAAACATAAACTAATAACTAATCTAGCTAAACTGAGGGACAAATTACTCACCAAGTGGGCCCCCTTGGATGATTATCCTCTAAAACTAATGTAAACTCAAATTCTCAACTCAAAACTTCATCTTATTCATTGGAAAATGCAATTACAAAAAGAGTAGCATGTCTCGAAATGCTTAGTATATGATTAAATACAACATCAATAACTCAAAAACTCGGTAATCTTTTGAACTCCCGAAGAAGGAGAATCCAAACCTTATTTATCCTACCCACTAAACACGGTAGTCAACTCCCACTAACTGGGATGATGCCATTTAGGGAAAGCAAACAAAAGAATGAAAGGGTGGCTAAATATGTAGGGGAATCCTATTAGACATGCAAGTCCAACATCAGACTCAACACTGTAGTAATGCTTGTGACTACTCAACATTGTGAAAGATTAATGCAAGGTGGTTACATGTGGCTGACATGGGGAATCTTCATCGTCGTCCTTCAGTTGACCTTCAAATTCCTCCTCTACAATGATCAGCTGGTAGCTACATTCCTCAAATTAGTATCCTTAAGTATGTCTGCATGGCAATGTTAGTACGCATAATAATTGCACATCTATAACCACCTTAAAGAACATTCATCAACCACATGCAAAATTAATATAGATAGTCCACATAATAAGCTAATACCATTAAAACTAGAATAAATGGAATTAAACCCAATGTCTATGGTCTGAGGGAAACATTATGAAAATATCAACATTTAATATCAAATTCCATGTCAACTTCAGAAAATAAACTATAGATTCTACCCAAATTTGGACCAAAAACTAGGTTCATCAATACATATGAAGTGGAGTTATCAGAGACACTTGGTATATCACCTATCTTCAATATTGCAGACATATATGAGTATCATGAAGGGAAGTCAAGTAGCTGTAGCAATAAAATGGATTTGAAGGAGAGTTACCACATCAACCACTAGAGTATATTGAGAAAATTTTGGATACCAGAATCAGAAGGAACATTAGGAACAAGCAGTACAAGGAATATTTGGTGAAGTGGAAAGGAAGACTAGTGGAGGATTCATCATAGATTTCCTAGGATGAGGTGGACCATTTTGGTTTTCCTCTAGCCCTTGGAAAGTGAGGGACTCAATTTTATCCCAACCCTAGGTGTTTGATACATGATCATCCCTCGTTGTAAAGCAATCCTGTATCAACCAAAAACATTTATTTTCTTACATTTTAGTCTATAACAGTTTTAGAATTTCATTTTGCCTTTCACTACATTGTCATTTCTTAGCTCGTAGAGCAGGATATAGAATCTACATGAGGTCATGTACAACATATCCAAATGGGATTGGTATGACCAATCCTTAGGATTGCCCATCCAAGACCATTTGTTGAGTGCCAAATTTGTCACTTGCTAAATGGGCTTGGTATGACCAAGCCTTAGGCTTGACCATTCAAGCCCAATTTGGCAAGCGCCAAATTTGGCACTTGCCAAATGGGCTTGGTATGACCAAGCCTTAAAATGACCCTACATGTTAGGTATAGGGATAAGACTTTTATTCAACCTTAAAATTTTTTTTTTAAATATTCTTAACTACCTTAAAATCTCCATTTCAAAATGGTAGAAAAAATGGGAGTGAGTTGATGGTTTGGGTAGTTAGGAGATGAATTTTTTATTCCTTTTTTTATTTATGATTCTTTCTTTAGAGGAGAGAGGGATCTTTCATATTTTTTATTCTTGGTTTTATTTTGAAATTTTATTTTGTAAAAAATTTCTAGGAGAAGAGAGTAGAGGAAGGAGAGTATTCAAAGAGAGAGGCTTGGAGTCTTCACAAACTTCTACCATTTTTGGATAACGTTTTCAAGGTAGGGTCTAATCCCTTTTGCAAGATTTTTGTGAATGAATATTTTGAATGTTTTCATTTTATGTGAGACCTTTGAGGAAATAAAATGTTGAATCTTTTGTGTAACTTTGTTGTATTTTGTGTGGAGATAGAATTTGTGCATTTTTTGTATTGTTCTTATTAGTATGTTTGTGTGGAGTAGACCTCCTCTTTAGAGTGTTAGGTCATCCTTGTACTTTGCGTTTGAGTGGCTCTAGATCCCTTAATGGGTAGAGGATGTGTTTCAAGTATTGGATTGTTCTTGCAGCCAGTCTTTGGATTATGAAGGCATTCCTTTTTGTTGTAGGTGTTTATTTTCTATGGGGAATTTGGATTCTTGTTTCTCTCACCTTAAGGTCCTAAGACCTTCCTCTTGGTGGAAGGATGTTGTTAGTGATTATTTAAAGTTGATGTTTTAGAGTCAAATTCGAAGGATTTTGGTAGAACAAAAACTGCAACTTAGAGAGACCACCTGGGAATAGTTTCTCTAGAATATTTGAAAGAGGTGGCTTCCTCAGCACTTCTATGACAAGAAAATGATAGAGTTCTAGAACCTAGCTAAGGGGAGCATGTTGATAACTCAGTATTGGGAAAAATTCACTCACTTTCTAAAATATTTTCCTTAGTAGTAGACTGATGACACTTTTGAATCCAAAAATGTATACTTGGGTTGAGAACTTAGATTGGAGTTGAGGTAGATTTACACAACCCACTCACCATGGAGGATGTCTTCAAGAAGGCCACCAAGCAAGAACAAAAGATGCAACAACTATCCAATTTTTGAAAGAATTTAGATTCTTAGTCTTAGTTTAAGAATAAGAAATTTTAGAAAGGAGACAAACCCTATCAGATCAAGAATCTGAAGAGGGGAAGTGATTCATGGGAGAAAGTAGAGGGCAACAATGGCATAAATAATAAGAAGGCCAATAGAAGAAAAGGAAACTTTGATAATAAATAAAAGAGCTCCAAGGAAGACAGGTCAGGAGGTTGAAAAGGGCCTTGTGATGGTTACTACACCTACGAAGGTGATCATTATACCTCTAGTTTCCAACATCATTCAAAGAAATAAGAAGGAAACCAACATTAGATCCATGTGGCGGTGGATGATAGACACTTTTAATATCAATCCTCGCCAATCCAATTATTGGGTAAGCTTTATGGAAAACCTATTTCTATTCCGATTGATACTGGAGCTATTGAATGTTTTTTTGATCCAAGGATGATTTATAAGCTATCCATTAGAGCTAGACATGTGGCAAATTCTTGGACAGTCTAGTATGGAAATCAAGCAGAGTAGAGAGTGGATTCTTGTCTCTATAGCAGCAAGTTAGAGCTTCCTAGTTTCTTAAATCAAGTCAACATTTATGTGGCACCTTTAGGATCCTATGGTATAATTTTGGTAATTAACTAGTTGACAAATCACAAGTCCATTATTAACTATAAGGATAAGATGTTGAATTGTCTAGATGATTGTTGAAACCTTGTTGAGACTCATGGAATCTAGAGACCACTAAGGCTTAGGTAGATCTATTCTATGAAGCTCAAGAGGGCTCAAAGGAAGGGGTATTCCATTTGTGTAGTACATGTTAGCAAACTTGAGAAAATGAAGCCTTATTTGGATGATTACCTCATTCTCAAGGAGTTTTGAGATATATTTCCTCAAGAACTCATGGAACTGCCTCCCAAGTGAGAATTTTATTTCCCCATTGATTTGGTACTAGGATTCAAACCTCAATCCAAAGCCCCATATAGAATGACTACGACTGAGTTATTCAAATTGAATGCCTAATTGCAGGAACTATTGAGCAAAGGGTTTATTCAACGTAGTCTGTCTCCTTGGGGTGCATCGGTTATCTTTGTTAAGAAGAAGGATGGAACCTTGTAATTTTATATTGACTATTAGATGTTGAACAAGGAAACCATCAAGAATAGATATCCTCTTCTAAGGATAGATAATCTATTCGATTAGATGAAGTGAGCAATAGTGTTCTCTAAAATAGATCTTAGATATGACTGCCACCAGTTGAGAATAAAATAAGAGGACATCCCTAAGGCTGATTTTTGAACTTGGTATGGGCATTATGACTTCACTATGGTACCTTTTGGCTAGACCAATGCACAAAAAACCTTCAAGAATCTTACAAATAGTGTATTCAAAGATTTCCTAGATGACTTTGTATTGATATTTATTGATGACATCCTGATTTATTCCAAGTTTGTGGTGGAGCATGATAATCATTTGAGGATAGTCTTACAATGTCTCAGAGAAAAGAACCTTTTTGGAAAGCTATCCAAGTTCTCATTTTATTAGGAAATGGTGCATTACCTTGGTCACATTATATCAATAGAAGGAGTCTTTGTAGACCCTAAAAAGAAGGCAATAGTAAAATGGCCAACACCTCAGAGTGTGACTAAAGTGTAGAGATTTATGGGAATAACAACGTACTATAGGAATTTTGTTGAGAGATTTTCTCAGATTACATCGCCAATCACCTTTCTTCAAAGAAAATGAAATAGGTTTGAAAGGATGAAAAAGTGTGAGAAATATTTTCAACTCCTAAAGGAAAAGCTCATGACAACCCTAGGGTTGACCATACCAAATCCCAATTGGTAATTTATAGTAATCACAGATGCTTCAAGAGATGGTTTAGGAGTAGTATTAATGCAATATGGGAAACTGATGGTGTAGAACATCCGCACTAGGTGATTGATGACTTTCATCACAACCATAATTATTTATATAGAAGATTGAAACAAAAGTACCACTTGGGTTGTTCCCTCTCAAAAATCGGGAAGCAATCCCTCTAAGGGTAAACAAAAGTGAGACAAGTATATTGTTTTTGATCTCCAAGATCGCTTGAAGTACAAGGAGAGAGCATACACAACACCTTTTTCTCACACTTGCATGGTTTTCATTAACCTTAATAAATCAAAATGTGTGGGTGACAATGCAAATGTTAAGAGATGTTTTTGATTCTCAAGATCACCAAAATGGTATGAGAGAAGAACATACACACCTCTACAACAAAATGCAAGACCACAAGATAAACAATATAATGATTTATTTTAACCCTCAAAGAAATATGTGAAAGAAGACACTTGATGCAAAGTTATTGTTAGTTTTAGCCCAAATGAGTGAATATGCAAGGTTAATTTTAAATTGAATGAGTGAAGTATGAAAATTGTTGTAAATTTTAACCCAAATGAGTGAATATGCAAGTCAATTTTAACCAAATAAGTGTGATTAAACAAAATTGCAAAGTGAGACAAGACAACAAGTTAGCCAGATCAAATTAAAATACCTCCTTTCCACCTATGCCACATGTTGCAAAGTAGATATTAGTACCAAAAAATGACTAAGCTAACAAATGCAAGAAAAATAATTGAGAAATCTTAAGAAAATTAAATATTCTAGAAAACAGGCAATTATGTCATTGTAACTGGTAGTTGTGGCTCACTGGCTCTGACAGATGCGGCTCAAAAATTGTCAACTATGGATTTCGAGATGGCGACTGCATCATAAAGGTGTGGTGAAGTCTAAAGCAGTTGCGTTGTTTTCCCAAACAGCTGCAGCGAACATGCATGTAGCTGAAAAACACAATAAAAATGACTAGTTTCGACCAAACTAAAGAACCAACTGATGTGATAATGATATTAATTGATAAATCCTGAAGCTAGAAACCTGAAACAAAAAAAATTGAAAATAGATGCAAACTAAAGATGCAGTGGTGTTCCAAATAGTTGTGGTGATGTGCCAAGCAGATGCATCACATAAACCTATAGTTGCAAAACATAGAAAGGACAAACAAATTCAACCAAACCAGAGACCAATATGATGCTAAACTAATGTTAGATGATGTAAATCAAAACAAGTAACCTAGAATAAACTAGAAATCAAAAAATAAAAGCAACCCAAATGATATTCCTTATCCTAAAGTAGTTGTGGCTTTCTAGATGTTAGTTGTGTCACACTAGCTTCTTGCAATTGCATCGTTCTAGCTGACAGTTGCGTCGAAGACCTAAAAAACTAAAAAAAATTGAAAATTTTCTGGAGAATCTTGTTACTTTCACATCAGGTTCACCAATGTAGTATAGGGTAAAATTCTAGGTTAATGTAAAATAGCATAAAATCTAACCCTAAAGCAACAATGGAGCACAAATAAGAATAAAAACATGAAATATAAAGCAATATTACCATAAAGTCTTCATGCCATCATTGCTTCACCTCCATTTCTCTTCTCCATTTTTCTTGAATGTACTTTATGCCCAAAAATTTGAGTGTGCAATAGTAGCCTATGGAAATGCTAGGTAAAATATTGAAGATTGTTGTCTCACACTAATACCGTGTACTTGCATTAGCTCAAGATATAGATTGGATGTAGATAGACTATATGTCAAAATGACAAGGACAAGGGTCTTTTATAGAAAAGACAATTTTGAATGAAAGGATGGTATTGAATGTCAATAAGATGTGTCAATCAATGGCTAAGAATGAAACTTGTAGTATGAAATAGGGTTAGGGAAAAGTTAGGGCAATGCTAAGAAATGAATGGCTAATATTGAATTATAAGATAATTCAATCAAGGGCTGAAAATGGATGAGATAAGAGAAGATAAGATTGGCATATAAAAAGAGGTTGTAGGAGGAATTCAAATAATTATAAAATTGTTTTTTGGAGAGAAGAAATGATTAATTAAATAATAAATTATTATTTAATTATAGAGGACATCTCACATGTTGACTTTTGAATTAAATAATGATTTAATTCAAAAGTGGGAAGAAAATGACAAATTAGTAAGCAATTAAATAAATTAAATTTATTTAATTTAATGAAAAAAAGGCTAGTGAATAATTAAATAATTAAAATAACTATTTAATTATAGTTGAAAGCGGTAAATAATTAAATAAATAGAATTTATTTAATTATAGAAGAAAAGAGCATTGGTGACGAAATTAAATAAATAAAATTTTATTTAATTAATCAAGAGAAGAAAATATAAAGCTAGAAATGAATTAATTAAATAATTAAAATTATTTAATTAATAGAGGACTTATGACATTAGGAAATAATTAAATAATCAAAATCATTTAATTATTAAAGATGAAAGGGGAAACAATGGAGAATTTGAGGTCATAGGCCTAGGACAATTTTTTAGTGTCTACATTTTTCCCCTCTTTGATATAATGTAGTCTATCATGTTGTGTCAAATAAAATTAGTCGAAACATGCCCCAGTGAAAGTAGGGTGGGCGTATGCCCCCTCAGATTTTTTTTACAAATTTTCAAAAAAAATTGAAAATTTTGGAAATTGGTTTGGTAAGTCAATTTGATGGCTAGGAGTTCAATGGTGGTGACAGCAATAATTTTTGAGGTCATTTAGAAGGGAAATATTAGGTTTAAAGTGGTCAAATAGTGTGTCTAGTAGACATCTCGAGTGCAAACCCTAGGAAACCCTAATTGGATTGTCGATAATATGCATTTGATTAAGAATTTTTCTCATTTATGTATGTCAAAGTTAAAAATTTAGGAGCTCTGAGGAGAGAAAGGCTGAGAAGATGTTTCCCATTTCACACTCTGCACACTGAGGATATCACATCTGTACTTTTCGCCAACTAGAAGGAGTAGAGGATCTGATAAGTACGCCAAACCCATCTTGTCATTTTTTTATTTTTCATACATTTAGGGCTAGGAATTTTTTAGCAGGAAATTGCGGTGAACATCGTTTGCCACAATTGCATGTGTGAATGATGCAAGTGAGTATAGTTCACCGTAATTTCCTCATCGTGATGCAATTTCTAGGGCATAGGGGAGTCTACTATGGTGTGACACATTTGCTTCCTATGTTGCACCCATGAACAGGAATGACACAATTGATGAATAGTAGAGCAAGTGCAAGGGGGAGTGATGCTAGTGATGAGTGGTTGACCACAATTGACCCCAATGATGTATTATCTAAGGCGTGTGACACAATTGCATTTGTGTAACACATGTGCAAGAACAGTGACGTGAATAATTTTTGTGACGCAATTGACAAGCAGAATGATGCAATTGACTGGTTAAGAGTTTGCTCAAGTTTAGGATAAAATGACTTGTCCAATTTAGGTCCAGTAAGTCTAAGTAGGATTTTGGATTGACACAATGAATTTTTCTTGTGACCCCAGGTTGTTCTTGCCCCTATCTATACTTGGGAGTTGCAACCAATGACTTTTCAACTTTGAGATCAGTTATTCAATGCTAAAAGGCACAAATTGATGGAGTTAGGTTTATAATATGTCACATATGTGCCCATTGTTAGGGAAAACCAAGGACTGTTAACAACACTTGTGGAGCGATGGCACTCTGAGACCTGTTCATTTCATCTATTGATAGGGGAGGATATTGTGACCCTAGAGGATGTATATCAGATACTTCAGCTACTGATTTGAGGGGAACGAGTGAGATATGATCCTATTCGAGGGTTGTAGTCAATATATGACCATTATGATTAGGGAGATGTGTCGAAGCTCAATTTTTAGGGATATGAGATCAAATGGGAGACCTTGGTAGAGCGATATCGTAGATACGACTACATCCTATGTACCTTGATTTCTAGCATTATGATTCCAAACTGTAGGGGACATGGATTTCTAGTGATTTGGGGGGAGGTGTTAGCAGGAATGATGTAGTATGGGACAATTTATGCATGGGTACCATGTCTATTGGGTATTCTTTAATTTCAGCTACATGACATCACATATCGAGGTGGTCAGAGCATGAGTTGTGGGGTGATATTTCTGATGGTATGGACATGGGAGCACATAGCAATGTTTTGTTTGGTAGTGGGGCATAAATTGGGGGATGGGATTCCATATGAATATTTTTATGGTGGTGTGGTCACTCAAAAACATGTCGGTGATACAAGATACTGGAGACATGCTATAGATATTCTTTCTAGCTTTTTGTAGAGGCCTTACAGAGATTGTCAGTAGTGGGCTGATGAGGATTAACACCTACAATGGTGCAGGTAGCCTAGGTACTTGATTGAGCACATAGTGTAGTCACAACACATCATCAAGCAGTATCTACTAGAGCGGGTAAGGAGACATGGTGTAGGAGCACCTACAACCATAATATACAAATTGATATGAAATAAGGTAGTAAAATGAATGTAAGTGAGTCTAGGTGAGTTAAGGGTTGTTAAAGGTTTTTTTCATGTTAAAGTAAGGTCTAAGAGACTATTTTCAATGTAACTAGGGAGGTTTTTGAGTCATTTGTATTTGGGGTCCTAAATTGCACCAAAAATGCGAAATGTTGATTAGGCAAAAAGTTGTTAAAATGTTTCTTTAGGGGAATATGAAGATTTTAGAATTTTAAAAGGTAGTTAGGAATTTTTTTTGGTTATGTTTGGAGGGAATAATTTTATATAGCATCTTGAAGGCTCGAACAAGGTTTTTGGTTCATATATTGAAGCATTAAAAATTAAAAAAACAACATTTACGTCTGCATTTTTTTATGTTTTCAGGACTTCTCCTATTCTATACGGCTCATACAGGCTACTTGATGCTCTGAAATCTTTTGTTTTTGATGGTAACATGTATTATATCTTTTTTCCATCCATTTTTAAGGCTTAATATTAATTTTTGAGAGAGATCTACATAGTTTCATGAGAACTGTCTGTAAAAGGCTAGCGAAGGCTCTATTTGAGAATTTAATAATGTAATCTTCCATTCCATCTACTGTTCTAGTTTTTGACTCAATGGAATGGAATAATAAATGGTAGGGTAGGTTTTTATATGTCTTATAGGGTAAAATAAGAGAGTTGTGTGATTGGGAGTGTTTCCTTGGGGTAAATTTGTATGAATTCTATATGAAAATGGGTTACCAAAATATGTATTTGAAGAAATGTTGAGTGTGTGTAGGATATATGTGGGGTTTTCGAAGCATTAGATTGGTTGTAGGAACCCTGGAGATAGGATTTTATATAAAACCCTTGGTATTTGCTTTGAGAATGAGGGTTTGTGAGACAGTGGTATGGAAACCTTGGAGGGGAATTGTTTTTGGATATTTTGATGTTTTAACACATGAATAAAGACTATTTGAAGTGTTTGAGTGAAGGGCACGCATTGGTGAAGGACTTCCTTTGTTAATTTAGCTAATTTAGTAGCCTTTTGGTAGAACTATCTATTGAATCTGAATGATGGTGTAAAGAAACTCGGTGTGTTCTTTTGGGATTTTGTTTTTGGGATCTGTGTTAAAGCTTAATTGATGATTATCAAGCCTTGGTATAGCCTTCTTCAAAGGATTTGACTAAAAAGTGTGTTTGAGGCCTAGAGGCCTTTAGGATTGTGTTTTTGGTTAGGATGAATTCGTATGAGCATCTTAATATTGTTAGATGCCTCTTATGACCATGTGGAAGACTTTAACCTCTTGGTGAAGTAGGGAACCCTCTAGTTTGCATCAAAGTGGTATTAGAGCGAAGGTACCAGATTATTGTGGAAGATAGTTGAATATTGTAAGAGAAAGCTTGGAAAGTGAAGAGGCAAGATTGAGAAGATTCCTCCAAAAGGAAAGAATAAAGAAAAAGAGATGAATGACTTGAAGAGTTAGTACATAAGAGAGATAAAATAATTGAAAGAGAGATTGGTAGCCTTAGAAACCAATAAGAGAAGAGAAGCAGTTGAGAGCAGTGAATCAAAGGAAGACGATGATGAAGATTTTGAAGATATCGAAGAAGAGCTTGATCCAGAAGATTAGAGAATGTCCAAGTTGATAAAGGCAGTAAAAGGTGACAAATACAAGGTAAAAATAGATGTGCAAAATTTTGGTGGCTATTTGAATGAAGAAGAATAGTTAGATTGGATAGCTTCTTTGGATAACTATTTTGAATGTGAATAGATTCCTAAAGAACAAAGAGTGAAGATTTCCAAAAAAAAGCCTAAGGGTCATGCACTTGTATGGTGGGATTATCTATAGTCAGAGAGAAGGAAGGAAGGCAAGTCTAAGATTGTGGATTGGGACAAGATGGTATCTAAACTAAAAGGTAAGTTTCAACCTTTAGATTATCAAATTCAAATGTTTAAGAAGTTACAAAGTTTAAGGAAAAAGGAAATGGATGTAAAGGCCTACACTGAGGAATTTTATAGCTTGAGCATGAGGTCTAACCACAATGAAAATGAAGATGAGAAAATTTATAGGTACTTGGGTGGCTTAAGAATGAATCTATAGGATGAGTTGACTTTGAATAGTCCTAGAAATGTAGAGGAATGTTACAAAATGGCATTGAAGGCTGAAGAGAAGGTAAAGAGAAGACAAGAGAAAGCAATTAGGGGAAGAGGTGGTACTAGTGCAAGAGGAAGAGGAGTAATTTCTACACCAAAGGAGCCAAGTGAAGAACAAGAAGGAGAAAATAAAGGTAAGGAACAAGGTATTGATGTTAGAGGTGGTTTTAGAGGTAGAGGAAGGTTTAGTGGTGGAAGAGGTTCTAATGATTTTGCAAGGAGATTTTACACATGTAACGAATTTGGTCATCCATCTTGGAAATTTCCTAAAAGAGTTGGTAGTTCATCAAGTGGTGAAAATAGAATTGATAGGAGAGAACAATTGGTTCAAGAGGAGGAGTGTGAAAGAAATTATTCTACAAGTAAGAGGGCTGATCCAGAGGTGGGAGAAGCACTTATGGTAAGAAGAACTTTATTGCAGGCACCTAAAGAGGAAGACATGAGTCAAAGAAGGACTCTATTTAAAACTTCATGCAAATTCAAAGGTAAAGTGTGTCAAGTTGTTATTGATTCAGGTTCTCAAGATAACATGGTGTCTAGGGAGATGGTAGACAAGTTGAATTTAGAGAAGATCCCTCATGTAGAAGCATAAAAAGTTTCTTGGGTGAATGAACAAGAATATGTAGATTTCCATATTGGGGAGTACAAGGATAGCATCTTATGTGATGTATTACCCATGGATTGCTGCCATTTGCTATTGGGGAGACCATAGCAGATTGATAGAAGGTCTATGTATGATGGTAGAGAAAACACCTATACTATCAAGAAAGATGGTAAGAGCTTTAGGCTAACTCCTTTGCAGGGAAATGGAAGAGATAAGGGTAAGTCTAAGGTTGTCATTTTTGGTCAAAGAGAGCCTTTAAGGCTTGAAGACAACAAGACTGGTGTATCTGCCGGTGTGAGAAAAAATAGGGTTGAAATGTGATTTGAAAATGAATAAGCAAGATAGTGTATTGGTAGGGACCATTGAGTGTCCTGTGGATATGAATATAGTAGAGAGACAAGTGAAACTTGTAGGTACAATGCTTGGAAAGCCTGCCAAGATAGTGACAGGGAAATTCAATGGGACAGTACAGATTAGACAAGAAGAACAAGGCACTAGAGATAGCTATAAGCAAGGGAATGGCATAAGGAAGAGGAAAACACGTGAAGTCACTAATAATTGTTTGTGTAGGTAAAAGTGTAGGAATACAAACTATTTTGGAACAAGGAATGGAGAAAAGATAGACAATGGGTCTGAATGTACAAGCTCAGGCATTTCCAAGTGCAAGCACAATACAAAGTGTAGTGTAGTATGGAATAGTGGTAGGAGATTGTGGGTCAAAGGATAATGTGTGAAGAATGGTGGGGAAGATACCAAACCCCACTCATGAGGCATGAGTTTTTTCTAGTGGGGTTGTATGGTGTAGGAGCACCTACAACCATGATATACAAATTGACATGAAATAAGGTAGTAAAATGAATGTAGGTGAATCTAGGTGAGTTAAGGGGTGTTAAAGGTTGTGTTCATGTTAAAATAAGGTCTAAGAGACCATTTGCAATGTAACTAGGGAGTTTTTTGAGTCATTTGTATTTGCAGTCCAAAATTGCACCAAAAATGTAAAATATTGATTAGGAAAAAAGTTGTTAAAATGTTGCTTTAGGGGAATATGAAGAGTTTAGAATTTTAAAAGGTAGTTAGGAAGTTATATTGGTTATGTTTGGAGGGAATAAGTTTATATAGCCTCTTGAAGGCTCGAACAAGGTTTTCGGTTCATATATTGAAGCATTAAAAATTAAAAAACAACGTTTACTTCTGCATTTTTCTATGTTTTTCAGGACTTCTCCTATTCTATATGACCCGTACATGCTACTTGATGCTCTAAAATATTTTTTGTTTGATGGTAACATGTATTAGCTCTTATTTCCATCCATTTTTAAGGTTTAATATTAATTTTTGAGAGAGATCTACCTAGTTTCTTGAGAACTTCTTGTAACAGGCTAGTGAAGGCTCTGTTTGAGAATTTAATAATGTAATCTGCCATTCCATCTATTGTTCTAGTCTGTGACTCGATGGAATGGCATAATAAATGGTAGGGTAGGTTTTTATATGTCTTAGAGGGTAAAATAAGAGAGTTGTGTGATTGGGAGTTTTGCTCTGGGGTAAGTTTGTATGAATTCTATGAAAATGGGTTACCAAAATATGGATTTGAAGAAATGTTGAGTGTATGGTTTTTGTGTGGGATTTTTAAGTGTGTGTAGGCTATATGAGGGGTGTTTGAAGCATTATATTGGTTGTAGGAACCATGGAGATATAATTTTCTATAAAAACCTTGGTATTTGCTTTGAGAATGAGGGTTTGTGAGATTAGTGATATGGAAACCTTGGAGGGGAAATTTTTTTGGATATTTTGATGTTTTAACACATAACTAAAGATTGTTTGAAATGTTTGAGTGAAGGATAGGTGTTGGTGAAGGAATTCCTTTGTTAATTTGGCTAATTTAATAGCCTTTTGGCAGAACAGTCTATTGAATCTGAATGATGGTGTAAAGAAACTTGGTGTGATCTTTTGGGATTTGTGTTAAAGCTTAATTGATGATTGTTAGGCCTTGGTACAACCTTCTTCAAAGTATTTCACTAAAAAGTGTGTTTGAGGCCTAAAGGCCTCCAGTGTTGTGTTTTTGGATAGGATGAATTTTTCTTAGCATCTTAATCTTGTTAGATACCTCTTATGACCATGTGGAAGACTTTAACCTCTTGGTGAAGTAGGGAGCCACCTAGTCTGCATCAAGACAATTCAAAGAGGTATAGGGTGTGCCTATGGGGATAGCTAAGTTTGCACGCTCCTCATGGGAGGTGCATCCATGGGGATAGGCTATAACGGTGGTGATGATGGAGTAGGATATCGATGCACTATTGCCACTACAGTGAGCTTGGAGAAAGGGGGAAATAGATCTAGGTATGACTATAGAGTATGATGAATGGTGGGAGACTCACAGATTAGTTCCCTACATAGATCTAGATCATCTAGTGCCCATAGAGCACTGGGCTATGTGCCCACAAGGTTGGGTGGAGACAAAGGATGGAGGGCAGATGGAGGGAGGGGTGATAGAGGGAGAGGCGATGATAGAGGAGATGGTAGGGGTACAAGAAGAGGAGACCGAGGAAAGAAGGGGAGGCCATTGTCACTAATTCATGAGGAGGGTGAGGAGGAGAGGGTAATGGAGGAGGAGAATCATTTGGAGATATCAGCTCATGAGGTGGGAGTCCATAATGTGGAGATGGAGGAGGTGGTGGTAGAGGAGGAAAACCAAGAGGAGAGACGGGAGGAGGTAGAAATGGGGAAGACAGATCAGGTCCTCTAGGAGAGGATCATTATGGGAGTTGATTTAGAGGAGGGATTGGAGGAGTTCTAGTGGATCAATGGATAGTTTATTTTTAGACATGACTAGAGTAGGAATCTACCAGGATCTAGGTGCTAGAGGCTGAGGTAGGGTCATTGAGGTTAGAGAGAGATGGATTTAGGGTTGAGCAGGATACTCTGTAGATAAAGAGAGGCATAACAATGATCAAGAGGCAGGAGGTGGATCAACGAATTATAGATTTTATTACCACTTGTAGTGGGATGACAATAGATATGGACCAATAGATTGTCAGGGTTAGCCATATAGATTAGTAATATAGAGACTTGTATGAGGTTGAGGTTCCACCAGAGCTTAGAGCACTAAGCGCATATGAGGCCTTGAACAACAACAAGTCACATAGCAGGTGCTCACACAATAGGTCACAAAGCATCGAGGTATCAGGGCCAACATGGTCATGTCCATATGATAGGCCACCATTAGAGAATAGGTCATCAAGATCACCATGACAGTCACCAAGACGAGATGAGGGTAGCTCTGGTTAGAGGCCATTTTGGCATATGTATCAAGAAATTTGTATGTTGACCATCGAGCTTGCGAGCTCTATTTTGTTATATATGAGACATCTTGACATTGTACTATGACACATTTTGAGCGATATATATGATATGATTTTGGTGGAGATTTATATGATATGCAATATTATGTTATGATTTTATATGGTTATGGTTGTGTTTTGTGACAGTTATGTGTTAATGTGATATGATGGATGCATTTAATTTATGCTTATGTATATGATTTCAATGCAATATGATGGTTTAATGTAATATTATGATTAATTCTTGTTATGTGGATGTCGTATGATGTATGCTTAATGAAGTGTGGTTATCATGTATTATTTATAATGTATCATATAATGCCATGTATAATGAATGGATGATTTATGATGTGATGAATCTTATCATTAAATATGTATGCAACCTATGTTTTTGTATTATCTCATGAAAATATAATGACCTAATATGATTATTTTTATGCTAAAAATTATATCTATAATTTTTCCTAACAAGATTATTTATGCAGGTATTTTTGTATGTCATAGGACAGTGTCAAGATGCGGAGGTAAGAAATGTTAGTGCAGAAGATATGGGTGTTAGCAAAGACAACTTTAAAGATGTATATTTTTCCAGACAAGGCTTTGCACTAATCATAATTGGGTGGTAAATGTGAAAAATGAATAAAAAAACACCATGGTATGACATAGAACAAGGGGTGCAAGGTCATCCACTTGCAAAATAGACAATCATAGACAAGGAATGTCTTGACTCATACTAAGGGAAAACTTGCCCCTATCTTTTTCTCAAAACATTCTGCAAGCAACAATCAAAGAAATGAGTCATGAGACATCCTCGCTCCTCTAAATCCTTCATGGGACATCCTCAAGGTAGCTAGTAATTTGACTCATAAAAAAATGCCAAAAGGTAAGACAAAATAGCTCACAAAATCAACAACCATTGAGATTTTTTTCCAAACACTGATCATTTGATGTTTAATTGACTAGGTGATTGATGGATTGATTGTTTGACAAGGCCTAGTTTTAGGAGGGGAAAATTTTCATATAAGACATCGAGTCTAGTTTCGATCATGTGACTACATATATAAGGAAAATGACAAGATAAATGACATTGTTTGACTCCTAGGAAGGACACATCTTGTATAAGACAAGTGATTGACTATTTTGATGTTTAAGGTTAATTTAATGTTTGACTCTTTTGAAAATTGTCTGAGTTGACTGGAAGATATGTTGGTTTGTTTGTCTTGTTGACTCATGACTTTTTTAATGTTTTAATGACTATTTATGTCTAAGTTGACAATGTTTGATTTATTATGACCGACACAACAAACCCTAAAGGATAGACCTCAGTGGCCTAAGAGGCTCATTGAAAGATGGCCTTGCCTAAGTAAAAATGTGTAGAGGCCTCATAGTTCGACACGAATTGACTTTATTTTATTGACCAAGGACTGAATCATGATTTGAATTTTATTTGAAAAACCCTAAAAGGACTAACCTAATACCTCAGGGGCTCATTGATAGATGGCCTTTCCTATGTTATACACATAGAGGTGTCATAGTTATGTTGGAATTGGACTAACATGACTGACTTTGACTCTATTTTTGGGAGTTTTGATGGTTATTTAGATGTTTTTTGTGTTTTTGACATGTTTTATTTTTTTTGGATTTTTGAGTGTTTTATGATTTTTTTGTCTTGTTGATATAGCGACCTCTTGACAACAAGTGTAAGATCTAATGACATAGGTCAAGTATTTTCCCTCAGTCAGGTATAAGACCAATTATTAGGGGTGGAAAGAATGGGAATTATAGTGGATAGGATATGAAAGGTGAGAGGATGCATGATGTCAATCATTCCAATTTATGAAAAGGACAACCAAGCATTATTATGGATGATACTAGATGGGTGAATTTCGGGAAAATTTAGATTGGAATGATGATAGATGACAAAGAAAAGTAAACTACACATGGCACTTTTTTTCCAATTTTTTACCATGGTACTTATCCAAAGCGCCACCGAAGTGGTTTTCACTATTGGATGGATTATTTCTCTTTACTATTTTCTTGATTTTTTTTATTTTTTTGTTGTCACCAAGTGCCTATTTGCTAGGTTTTCATCAAGGTAACGATTTTTTTTATTTTTCATTTATTTTGTATTTTTATGGTTATGACCAGAGATTTCTAAAGATAAGTTTAGAATCAACATAGGTTTAGACTATTGATTGGTTTTGGCAAGGGTTATCCTTAAGGAGTGGAAAGTTGATATGCTCCTAATCCAAAGACTAGTGTGACAATATAGGGACCCAACCAATTTGGCTCAAACTTTCTTGGCTTTTCTCATTCTGCATGGTTTTTAGGATTCTCCATTAATACCAGGTCACCAATGTCAAAGTGTCAGTTCAATACTTTCCTATTATAGCTACAATGAAGATGATTCAGATATGATTGAAGATGGTCCAATTTTTTTTTTCTCCACTCATCAAGAAAATCCAAATCATGTAGCCTTGATACATGGTATTCCTCATCATCGATATGCCCTTACATGGATACCCTTAGGGAAGGTAGTTTGAACTCAATAGGTAAGATAGCTTCAAAACCAAAGGCTAGGGAATATGGAGTGGCATCGATAGGAGTGTAGATATGGTGCAGTAGGCCCATAAGGTGGGGTTAATTTGAAGGTTCCAGTCATGACCAACGTCATTGATGGTCATTTTAAGGATTTTGAGGATGGTTTTATTTGACACCTCATCTTAGTTGTTCCCTTGTGGGTAATATGGAGTGGAGAAATGGTGTTGGATGTGGAACTTCTCGCAAAGGTGGCAGACTTCTTGGTTTTTGAATGGATGACTGCTATTAGTGATGATGGAATGAGGGACACCATACAGAAAAATGATATAGTTGAGGATAAACTTAGAGATTTTTTGTCGATGATGTATGTCATAGGAATAGATTCAATCCATTAGTGAAGTATTCAGTCATGGTGATGATGAATTTATGGCCATCGGAGGATGTGGGATGAATCTTACCTATGAGGTTGAGTCCCCATTGGGTAAAGGGCCATGGTGATGTTATCAACCATAATTCTTGTGCTGGTGCATGTATCAAGTCTCCATGGATCTGACATTGCCGACATATTTTGATGAAATGATAGGAATCTCATTCCATTGTAGGCCAATAGAAGCCCACTCTCATGATCTTCTTAGCTAGGGTTAGAACACTAGAATGGGCTCCACATATACCCTCGTGTATCTTATGCAAGGTCATTTGTGCTTCTTCGATATCGAGACATCACAAAATGGTATTTTAAAGGGTACGTCTATAAAGAGTGTCACTAATGATGGTGTACTTGGAGTCTTTACAGATAAGTGACTTGTGTTGGCTAGCAGAAAGGTCAAGAGGAAGGGTATGGTCATGGAGGTAGTCATAAGTGTCTTGGTAACATGGGGAGTTGGGACCAACAAGTTCACAGACCATCTCAAACTTAGGGATGTCGAAGGCAAGGATCAACAACTATTCTACCAGAAACTTGAATTGAGGCACGTTGTTTGATATGTCCAAGAGAGAGCCAATGGTAACCATGGTGCCTACTACTTTATTTTGAATGTGAGGGACCTGATGAAAGAGGATTATGTCAAAATACTATCTAAATCTATCTACTATCCATTTGTATGGGGTGATATTTTCATCCTTGGTATCATAATCCTCATTGACTTTTCATATTACCAGTTGAGAATCATCGTATACATGCAAGTTATTGATCTTCCACTTGATTGCCATACAGAGTCTAGTGAGAAGAGCCTCATATTTTGCTATGTTATTTGTGCAAGAGAAGGAAATCCTAAATTATTTTGGAATGGTATCACCTTGCGGGGTGATCAATAGTATAATTTCTCTTGAACCATGGTTTGTGTGAGACCCATTGAAGTACAATTTCCATTTCATTGGTGTGTTTATAGTGAAGATAGATTCATTTAGAAAATAAAAGACTAATGGGTGATCAGCCTTGGTTGGTGCATTTGTAAGTTGATCAGAAATGACTTGTCCTTTTATTACTTTTCTCTTGACATACTGAATATCATACTCACTAAGTATCATGACCCATTTAGCTAGTCATCCTGACAAAGTTTCTTTACTAATAAGATATTTTAATGGGTCTATCTTGGTGACAAGGTTCATCTAATGGTTCAACATTTAGTACCTAAATCATTGAGTATAAAATACTACCACAAGACAAGAACGTTCTATTGGACTATAATTTAGTTCATAACCAACCAAAGTGTGACTGATGTAGTGTATAGCTCATTCTCGGCCTTCATCATAATTTTGTGCTAATAATGCCCTTAGTGCTGATATAGTCACTGAAATTTAGAGGATGAGGGGTGTCCCATTGATAGGTTCCATTAAAACTAGTGGTGTTAGCAGGTAATCCTTGATCTATTGAAAGGCTTCTGGAAACTTGTCTGTCCACATGAACAATATGCCTTTTCTGAGTAAATGTTGAAATGGATGTATATTATCAGCTAGTTGTGCTAAGAATCATCTAATGGATTGGATTTTTCCTTGTAGTGTTCATAGTTTCCCTATGTTCTTGGGTGGAGGCATGTATATTATAGCTTTAACTTTTTTTGGGCTGACTTCAATGCCTCGTCTAAAAACTATATAACCTAGGAGTTTTCTTGAAGTTACTCCAAATACACACTTCTTGGGATTTAATCTGACTTTATATTCTTCCAACCTTTTTAAAATATTTTCTAAGACTCGCAAGTGGTCACCTCGTGTCAATGATTTGGCTAGTAGATCATCCACATAGTCTTCCATTAGAGTATGCATCAGGTTATGAAAAATTATCATCATGGAACATTGGTATGTAGCACCAACAATTTTGAGTCAAAAAGGCATGAAATTCTAGCAATAAGTTCCCCATGGACAAGTAAATGTTATCATATGTTGATCTTCTAAAGATATTATGATTTGGTTATACCCTCAGAAACCATCCATGAGGGACAACATTTCGTAACTAGCTATTAAGTCCGCAATTATTTCAATATTCGACAAGGGGAAATCATCATTTTGACATGCCTTATTCAGATCACGGAAGTCAATGCAAATGTGGATCCCACCTATCGGTTTTATCACTAGCACAAGTTTGGAAATCCACTCAGCATAGTCAATAGGCCTGATAAATCCCACGTCTAATAGTTTCTTTAGTTCAGCCTTGACTAATAAAGCAATTTGTGGATGCATCTTCCTGAGATTTTTCTTGACTAGTTTGGCATCGGGATGTAGTGGTAAATGGTGCAATACCAACTCAGGGTCTAACCCAAGCATGTCAGCATAAGACCAAGAAATTTTTATTTATTTTTCTACAAAAAAGGTATGGAACTCAGGTTAGTTTGTCTCTATTAGTGATGCTGCAAAATGGATAACCTTAGGATTTTCCTCTATGCCAATGTTAACTTCCATATATTTTTGGATAAGCATTGGTGACTTCTCTTGGTTAATGGGAAGAATTTCCAACCCTCCATCCTTGGGTGCCTCAGAGATATTTTCACCCTTGGATATGTCCTTTCTTTTTAATTTTTCTTTGTCTAAAGGTGCCTTGTGGTTTTCACCTAGAGACTTGTCTTTTTTTGTTTTGTAACTTTTATTTTTACAACTAGAGGGGTGAATAGACTCCCCAAAATATTCCATATAATCCAAGCCAATGGTAAATCTAGCCTTATGATCACCACTAGGAATTCCTTCTCTCAATCCCATGAACTTGGCAATAGCTTCATCATTATCAAATACATCTAAGATGTGAGGTCCTTATTGGTCCCAATTGATGAGTTGGGCGTAGACTAAAGGAATGCCATCATTAGTAGAATAAATTTTTAAAGAGGATAAGGTAAGGACAGAGGTGTCATTAGGGTTGTGAGGCATATTATCTGATAGGTGAAGGTCAGTGAAGAATTTTTCTAGTTCATAGTCACTCGTCACTCATCATGTAGGAATCCCATTCGTATTCATTGGAGTTAGTGGTACCGTAGTAACACTCTTTGGAGGATTCGCCAGATGTCTCGATACCTTTAGAAGAACTCAAGTCCTTACTTAAAGGCATTGCGTAACTAGGGGAACCTATCTTAATTGGTTGGAACCCCAACCCTAAGCCTTTTGGTCATTTTGATACTGAAAAAGGTTCAGTCATTCCACTTTTGTTCAATCTAAGTCCACTATGTCTATCATAGCCTTTGTCCTGCATAATTTTGAAACCTTTGCCATATTGTTCTATGGGTATTTTTTGGGGTGGAGGAGCTTCTTCATTGTCTTCTTTGTAGATTCAAGAGGTCATCTTCTTCATTAATAGCTTATTTACTTAACTCCTCCAATTTTGTAAAAGTGGTTGTGGGAGGAATATGAATAGTGACCTTGGGTTATCTCTTGTCTATCATTGGTTTGCCATATGACTTAGGAGTTGTCAATTTGTTGATACAATAGGATGAATTCATGTAGTATTCACCACACCCCTTGTATTGGACCTCAACCTTGGGATCAGAGGGTGGAGTCTTGGAAGTGGATTCCTTAGATAGAGTGGAGGGATCAATGTAGTAAGATGAACTAGATGATGAGGCTTCTTGGTTGATGGGAACCTATTATTAGCTAGTCCCTCTCAAGTTACTACAATATTGGAAAGGGTTGGGATCACTAGGAATTGTGATTTTGGTACCTTCATGGGGGACTTAAGGAATTGATGGTACGTGGATGGTACAACTTTCATATCATGGATCCATGATTGGCCTAGGAGAAGGTTGTATGGGAGGTCAAGATTCAAGACTTGGAATATGGTTTCCATTATCACCAGTCCAACTCTAATTGGTAGTGTGATAACTCCTTTAGAGGAATATTCCTTATTTTCATAGGCTTTGATAACAATGCTTTTTGTTGTGTTCACACATTCTTGTGAAAATCCTAATATCTTAACTAGTTTGGGGGTGCAAATGTTTAACCCCACTCCACTATCTACCAAGACTCATTTGACCTTGTGCTTATGGATGAAGACTTCAAGGTGAAAGAGGTCATTATGATTTATCTTTTGAGTTGAATAGTCTTGGTCATAAAATATGACATGATGAGAATTAGCCAAGTATCCCACCATATCTTGGAAGTGATTGACATCAAGGTCAGCGGGAACAATAGTGTCTTGTAAGGAGTTTTTGAGAATGGCTCTATGTTCAGTTGATATACACAACAACTCAAGGATAGAGATTTGCATCGGTGTCTTCCCTAAATGCTCAAGAAGATTGTATTGAGATATTGTTTGTTGTTGTTGTTGTTTTGAGGGAGAACCCTTGATGATCACCTTTGTTTGATGGGTATTGATAGCACATTCTAGTGGTTTCTTGATGGTGATAGTATTGACATAATAATTGGTAGCACAAATATGATTTACTATGGTAGTATAGTCAAATTTTGCATTGGTGTAATTAGCAAAATTATTGGTCTTATTACCTGAATTAGAGGCCTTTCCTTTTCCATCATCATGTAGGGGATCTGTAAAGACTTTATGGTCAGTATTAGAGGATTTTTGTTGTCCATTAACTTCAATAGTGCCATTTTCAATAAGATCTTGGATGATATTCTTCAACTGTCGGCATTCTAAAGTTGTGTGTCCTTTAGCCTGGTGATAGTCACAAAAGGAATTATCATCCCACAATGATGGTTTGAACTATCCTGAGTCATATGGTTTAGCTTCTAGAAGTGTTATGGCATTGTGTTGCAATAGTTTCTTAAAGACAGATTTGATTGGCTCCCCTAAGGGAGTGTATTACGTCTTGTGGGGAACTTATTTTGGATTCTTTGTTCTTGTGTGTTTTAGACAACATTTGTTGTGTTCTTGGGAGTGTGTGATGGATTTTTAGTTGTATTGGGTCCCCTTAGTGTAATGGTAGGGCCTGTGTGTATTTTCTTGGCATTGACTACTCTTTCACTGGTCGCATTCTTTTTGTGGGCCCAATATTTGTTTTTGTCATTGGAAGTATTTTGTGTAGTTGTGTTCTTGTTGTAAATCTTGATTTATCCATTGTAAATAAGTTCTTTTTCAAGGATAATTCATTTCTCTACTAGGTCTACAAATGAGGCACAACATTGCATTCACAACTCATGTTTCAAGTTTGAATTGAGGTTCTCCATAAATATGATTTATTTTTATTTTTTGGGTATTTCAATGAGGCATTTGTTGGCTAAACCCCTCCATCGTTGGAATAATGTCACAAAGTTTTCACCCTCATCTTGTGTGGTATGAAATAGGGTGGAAATTCTTATCTCATTGTCAATGTTGAATGCAAAGTGTTCTACAAACTTGTCAGCCAAGTCTCCCCGTGTTCATATGCTAGTTGGTAGGTGTGAAAACCACTCAAGTGCTTGTCCTGTAAGACTTTGTGGGAATAGTCTCATTAGATATGTTGGTTTATATGTGATGTCTATGCAAGCTATATATAACTATCTTACATTCTCGATAGGATTTTCCTTCCCTCTATATTTAGGCAAGTTAGGCATGATGTAGCCATGTGGGAAGGGAGTCATGTATAGACTTTTGTCAAATGGATATGGACACGTCTTTTGTAGAGTAAGTTTTCTTGTTGGATACTTGCATGTTCTCTATTTATTTTTGCAAGGTAATCATTTGAGTTGTTAGGACATCCACTTGGGTCAATGATGTGTCTTGTGTATTGTCCATGTTGGCATGTTGCAACCCAATATTGTGAGATGGATTTTGGTTGCACATGTATGTATGTGATGGGTTTTAGTTTTGCATATTGTGGGTGAAATATGGTATTTGGTTATGATTTTTTTGATTGAAATTTGGAATTTGATTCATGTAAGTGGGATTGGATTGTGGTTTCCATGAACTTGAAAAAGTGTGACCATTTAAGTTTTGGTTTCCCTATTGTGTAAAAATACCTTGGATATTGTGTTGTGCATGCATCCTAGGAGTAGGCCTTTATTGTGTTGTGGTGGTATATTGAGAGGTCCATATGTTTGGTATAGACTTTTTCTTGGGATTTTTAGGACCATTGACAACAATCTTAGGTCTTTTTCTTGACTTTTCTAAACCCATGACCAATGGATTGGAAGATGATGCCCCCATAGCTTTAGATGTGGAAAATGGATTGAATGTAGTGTTAGGGGGTTGTGTCATGGATTGTGTTGTGTTTTGTGTCATTTTGTGTGTCATTGTTTGGGTGCCAAATGGTGTGTGAATGATTGTTGAGTATTTTGTGGACCCTCCAAGTGGCATAAAAGTATTGAATTATGGGATGTATCCACTAAAGGTAGGTGTATTATGTCCTTAGTCTTGTTTGTTTGGAGTAAGCATTAATTGTAATGTGTTGACATCAAAACCATGGGGAAGTGTAGCTCCTCCATGTAAAACCTTAGCTAGGAATCTTTGGGGGCAAGTGACACTATCTCATCCACAAGAGAGGCTACATCAAGATCTTGGTTGTAAGCATCTACTTCCTCTATAGTCACATGACCTTGTTTGTCTCTTAGTATGAACTTTTAAAATGAATTGGGAAATGACTTTTGTGATCTAGATGTCCCATGGGAGGAATTAACAAAGGGGTTGACAAAATCATCCTCTTAGGGAATTCCATCTCTTTTTGTTTATTTTTCAACCTTTTTTTGAGCATAAAAGGACCTACAAAGAGGGGAGGTGATATGCAATGTGATGCCAAAGGTATGAATAAGTTATGACTATGCAACTATGTTTTTGGATTTTTCAAAGTATAGGGGATGTCTAATGATGATACCAAGATGAAGATTCAAAGTGACAAGGTGTCAAGATGTCAATAGGATAGTGTCATAATGAAGTCAAAATCATTGGTATGTGTACGACCAAGGTATGCAAGATGACTATTCTGGATTTTCAAGGTATAAATGTGGACTAGGGATGACACTTAGATAGATATCCAAGGTAACAATAGTCAAGGTGTCAACTATCACAATAAAGTTAATATCCAAGAGTATAATGAGGACTAATGTATGCAAGTGTAATGCAATTGTAAGAGGATGATGGAGAATTGGAATGATAATTTATCCTAAGATGATGACCAAGATAACTAAGCACCTCATGGTAGGTCTAAGGTAAGGTTACTAATCAAACTTAAGATAGCCAAGGAGAAAATTTGATTTTATCAAGACCTTAAGGATGGTAATGATTGAATTGAAAAGCTGAAAAAGGTGGTCTCGAACTAGCCTTGTGAGTGGAGGAGCGAACCTAAATGAAAAAGGAATAAGATGATGAAAAATTAAGGTCAAGATAAATATGATTTGGTAACCTATGGATTGCTCTAAAGTTTGATGAATTTCAAAAGCAAAAGACTACAACAAGGTGTATGCAAGTTAAAAGATGACTTAATGTTTGACCTATGGAAAATGCAAAGAATGCAATAATGTGGTAATGGATGGAATGAGAATGAAAGATCTGGTGATTGCAAGTTTGTGATCTAAGGATGAGGTTATGCTCAGATATTGAACAAAGAGCGGACTATCTTAGTTTTCCCTAAAAATTTTAACAATAGGAAATTGCATCATTCTGAGTCTCACTTGCAATGTTCTATGTAACAATTGCAATTTTATATAAATAAAATGTGGGTTTGTGAACAATAGTTGTGGTGAATAGTTTGTTTTGACCTATGTTGAAAGTTTTGACCAATTTTGGATATGATTTTGGAAAAACCTAAATATAAAACACTATAGATAGTCTAAAAACACTTGGGATAGTCTGAAAATGTCAAAAGTGTGTTTGTAATTTGTATTTTCTAGAGTTATTCACCCTAAATTTTTATGGGTATAACACATATCAAAAACAATATCACACATAGAAAACACTTGTCTATCCCTAAGGTCAATGGCTGATGGCAACACTCTTAGACATACTCTAGGAATCTCCTTTGGAGAAAGGGAGGGACACCCATATGGGATGCCTAGTTAGGGCATGTATCACCTCTTGCCTACAATAGTGAATGGAGGGGCCTCCTGCACTGGAAGGATATCACAATCACCCTCTCCATGGAAAGTATCAAGCCCAAAAAGAAAGTGACTTATACAAGCTAGGGATTTCTAGATCACTAAAGGGAGCCAAATGTTGGGTGTAAGAATCTTAAGGATGTGGTGCTACACCCTGGCACTAAGATCATCATTGAAACACAATCAAAAGGGTAGCTTCTAACTAGTTGGTTCTTAATTCGTGTTTCAAGATATACTGGTGTCTATACATGTGGTGGTTTTCTCATTTAAGAGGCCTCCCAACCCTTACAAAGGGTTTGATGCATCTCATGGATACTGAGGGAGACATCCATTGACATAGAACATCTGCACCAGGTGATTGATGACTTTCATCATAGCCACAAGTATTTATATAGTGGACTGAAACAAAATTACTGCTTGGGTCATTTCCTCTCACAAATCGGGAGGCATGACCTCTAAGGGTAAACAAAAGTGAGACAAGTATTGTTTTTTGATCTCCAAGATCGCACGAAGCGCAAGGAAAGAGAATACACAACACCTTTTTCTCACACTCACATGGTGTTCATTAACCTTAATAAATCAAAAAATTTGGGTGATAATGCAAGTGTTAAGAGATTTTTTTGATTCTCAATATCACCAAAATTATGCGAGAGAAGAGCATACACACCTTTATAAAAAATGGAAGACCACAAGACAAAGAAGACAATGATTTATTTTGACCCTCAAAGCAATATGTGGAAGAAGACTTGATGCAGAGTTGTCATTAATTTTATTCCAAATGATTGAATATGCAAGATTAATTTTAGACCAAATGAGTGAAGTATGCAAATTGTTGTAAATTTTAGCCCAAATGAGTGATTAAACAAAATTGCAAAGCGAGACAAGATAAAAAGTTAGAAAAATCAACCGAAAATGCCTCCTTTCCACCTGTGCCACACACTACAAAATAGATATTAGTACCAAAAAATTCCTAAGCTACCAAATGCAAGAAAACAAAATTAAGAAATATTAAGAAAATTAAAAAATATAGAAAACATGAAATTGCATCATTGTAATTGGCAGTTGTGGCTCACTAGCTCTAATAGTTGTGGCTCAAAAATTATCGACTGTGAATTTTAGGATGGTGATTGTGTCATGAAGGTGCGATGAATTCTAAAGAAGTTTCATTGTTCCCACAAACAGTTGTGGTGAACAAGCATGTAGCTACAAAACACAATAAAAAGGACCAATTTCAATTAAACCAGAGACCGAACCGATATGATAATGATGTTAACTGATAAAGCCTAAAACTAGAAACTTGAAACAAAAAGAAATTCTAAAAATGGATACAAACTAAAGATTCAATGGTGTTCCAAACATTTGCGGTGATGCCCCAAGTAGATGCGTCACATAAACCTGTAGCTGCAAAACATAAAAAGGACAAACAAATTTTACCAAACCAAAAACCAATATGATGCTAAACTAATGTTAGATGATGTAAATCAAAACCAGTTACCGAGAATAGATTAGAAATCCAAAAATAAAAGCAACCCAAATGATATTCCTTATCCTAAAGCAGTTGTAGCTTTCTAGATGTTAGTTGTGTCACACTAGCTTTTTACAGTTACGTCATTTTAGCTAGCAGTTGTGTCATGGACATAAAAAACTAAAAAAAAATTTTTTTTTGTAGAATCTTGTTACTTTCACGTTAGGTTCACTAATGTAATCTAGGGTAAAATTTTAGGTTAATGTAAAATATCATAAAAACTAATGGAGCACAAATAAGCATAAAAAACGTAATATAAATCACTATCACCATAAATTCTTCATGCAATCATTGCTTCACCTCCATTTCTCTTCTCCATTTTGCTTGAATGTACTTGATGCCCTCATATTTGAGTGTACAATAGTAGCCTATGACAATGTCTAGCAAAATATTGAAGACTGTTGTCTCATAGTAATAGCATGTACTTGTATTAGCTCAAGATATAGATTGGATGTAGATTGACTAGATGCCAAAATGACAAGGACAAAGATCTTTTATAGAAAATAAAAATTTTAATGGAAGGTTGAGATTGAATGTCAATAAGATGTATTAATCAATGGTCAAAAATAAAAGTTGTAGTATGAAATAGGGTTAGGGTAAAGCTTAGGAAATGCCATGAAATGAATGGCTAAGATTGAATTATAAGATAATTCAATCAAGGGCTTGAAATGGATGAGACAAGAGAAGATAAGATTTGATGTGGAAGATAAGATTGGCACAAAAAATAGTTTGTAGGAGGAATTCGAATAATTATAAAATTATTTGTTTGGAGAGAAGAAATGATTAATTAAACAATAAAATATTATTTAATTATAGAGGACATCTGACAGGTTGAATTTTGAATTAAATAATGATTTAATTCAAAAGTGGGAAGAAAAGGAAAAATTAGTAAGAAATTAAATAAATAAAACTTATTTAATTTAATGACAGAAAAAGGCTAGTGAATAATTAAATAATTAAAATAACTATTTAATAATAGTTGGAAGTGGTAAATAATTAAATAATATATATATATTTAATTAATCAAGAGAAGAAAATATAAAGCTAGAAATGATTTAATTAAATAATTAAAATTATTCAATTAATAGAGGACTTATGACATTAGGAAATAATTAAATAATCAAAATTATTTAATTATTAAGGATGAAAGGGGAAACAATGGAGAATTAGAGGTCATGGCCTAGGACATTTTTTTGGTGTCTACAATACAATTGGTATGAACTTGAACCAGATGGAATCTTAACATACCAAAGGAGAATGTATGTTCCAAAATCTGGGGAACTCATATGTTGGTCTTGGAGGAAATCTACAATGCACCATATTCAGGACACCCTAGAGTAGTCAAGATTATCATAGAGTTGAAATCATTGTATTTCTAGTCTAAGCTCAGGAAGGATGTAGTCGAGTATGTAGCCAGATGCTTGGAGTGTCAGCGATTCAAGGATGAACATGTGCATCCAGTAGCACTTCTCTATCCTCATGGCATACCTAAGTATAAGTGGTAGGTGATCAATATGTAATTTATCTAGGGGTTACCATTGGGAAAAAAAGGTATGATGTCATCTTGGTAGTAGTCGATAATTAGTTGACTAAGGTGGCACATTTCATTCTAGGGAACCTAACGGATGGATTTTTGACCTTGGACAAGAAATTTGTCCAAGAGATCTTCCATTTGCATGGAGTTCCAAAGACTATCATATCCGATAGAGATACTCAGATGATGTTTAGATTTTGGACAACTTTGAATGTAGCTTTGGGAACTAAGCTAAATTTTAGTTTAGCATATCATCCTCAGACCGAAGATCAAACCAAAAGAGTCAATCAAGTTTTAGAGGACCTTCTTCAAATATATTGCATGGACCAACATTATAAGTGGGAAGATTATCTACCTTTACTAGAATTTTCATACAATAACTCTTTTCATGCATCGTTAGGTATGCCACTTTTCGAGGCTCTTTATGGGAAAAAATTTCATACACCCATAATTTGGGGTATATTAGAAGACATGATTATAGTGGGTCCTAAAATACTCAAAGAGATGGAAGAATAGATGAAAATCATCAAAGTCCAACTAAAGGAAGTGACAGACAGACAAAAAAGTTGTGTTGACAAGCATAGAACCTTTAGATAGTTCTCAGAAGGAGATAAAGTCTTCTTGAGGGTCAAGCCACATTAGAGATCCATTAATTTTGGGAAATATTCCAAGTTGGCCCCTAGATATGTGGGTCCCTTTGATGTGTTGGAAGTCATTAACCCAGTTGTATACCAACTTTCTCTAGCTCGACTCCATAATGTATTTCATGTTTCTTTTCTTAAGCCATATCATTTAGATGTAACTCATATACTTGAATAGCATTCTTTACAAGTGTAGGACCCAAGAATGGTGCTAGTGGATCCCATTAGACTTATAGATAGACACAATGTCAAGTTGTGAAATAGAGATATTGTCCAATATAAAGTACAATGGGATCAACATTCTAAGGAAAATGCTACTTGGGAGGATGCAGAGGAAATAGAACTTTCTTTTCCTCATTTGATTACTAGATAGATTCTTGTGTGTGGAAAATATGTGTAAGTGAAGTAATAAAAACAAACCTTAATGAAACACTATTAGAGAATTCAAATGATAGATTTAATCTAATTGAAACATAATAAAATATCTAAAATCATTCCATTTCTCTCTAACTCCAAGGATTTTTTTAATTTTTTTTAAGCAATGTGGGCATGCCACAATAATATATTAAAATAGATAGAATAATTACATAAGACCTCATTCAAAGGGCATACTGGTAGGAAAGAACCAGGAAGAAACCTTTGGTTATAGCCCATACATATGAATACAAAAATATCCCTTAAATGGGATGAAAATAAAAAACTACAATTTAAATACAATACCGCCACCTCAGGATAGTTAGGGACACAAAAATTAATCTTGGGACAAATTTCCCCAACCAAAAAAAAACACTGCAAAACCAGCTTTGTCGATCAAACTCCTGGGCTACTCTACCATGCGGTCTTCACAGGATGACACCTAGTCCTACACCACCATGTCCAAATAATGCATCTCAGGAAAATGTGATTCAAGCCCGTGTTGAGGGACTTCAACATCTTCATGAACCCCTGGCTCCTTAACAGTCAAATCTCGCAAAAGCGAAGCGAAAGCACAGTGAGCTATGGGCTCAACATGCTAAATTCTTTGCACAAGAGTCACAGACTCAAATTTCACCCCAGGAATTCTTAGTGCAAGCCGACGAAATGGAGGTTTTGCAACAAAATCCCATTGAAAGGAAATGGCATAGAATTTTTCTTTGATTTCGGTCGAAAGAGAGCCAGAGATCTTGTTTTCATTTTTCTTTAGAGCTGACAAAAATACATAATCATTACCAATTTGAAGCCCAAGTCGAATTCCTTCAAAAATCTCCTCATAACTAGCTATATCTTTGAGGTGATCACGCAAGAATAGGCCGCCAACGTAAACCTCCCCTGTGAATAAATTATACTTTTGAACTAGAGGCAGCAAATCATTATTTTCATAGAAATCAGGGTTTACAACTTTAGAAACAATTTGTTCTATATCCCTTAGTGACTAAAGCAGATCCATAATATTTGATAAGAAAATAGAAAGTACCTAAGAAGGAAGCAAATCCATTCGAGCTCTTGGTCGTGTGATTTCCTTACCCAGAACTGAACGCACTGCATCCTCCTCATGCATACTCCCCATTTTGAAAATATGATTCAAAGCAAACTAGGAGATGTCTTCAAGCGGTCTTTCCCAGGCCTGAGTGGGGCAGTTGATATGAAAATTCCATGTACAAATCATCATGTTTTCACAGAGAATTCTCGAAACACTTAAGGAAACTTGACTGAAGTGGTAATGAACACCAAAAAAGCTACTTGGAGGAAGTTATCCAAAATTGATGAAAATACCAAATATAAAGTAGCACAAAAGCCTTCGCCAAAAATCAATTAATGAAGGCAACCAAATTGTACATAATCAAAATAAATTAATTTCATATTTCAATTCAATCAGTCATGTGGTGAAGGATTCACAAAGCAACATGGATTAAAATAGAGTACCATCTCATAAAAATCTCGAAGCCCAAAAAATACCATCAAGTACTCATGAAAACTTCAATAAGTAATACCCAATGAAAAAATAGGGAGCCAAATCCAAGCCACCAAAAATTTCTAGGTGAAGGTGCAGCTTGTCCCATCAAATCCTTGGAAAACTCTCACAAAATATTTGAGAACATGATGAAATCCATAAAGTACTGAGGCCAACTGCACTTGCCAGGCAGAAATAAATACCAAATGTGATGAAGTAGGGTGAAAACTGGCTGAAGATCAATGCAAGATGTCAAATTTAAATTGGGATAGCGATGGCAACAAGAATTTTCTAGACTCCGACCAAATAAATACCACCAGAGATTAACAAGCTTGGCCAATGACAATTTATGTAAAGTGACAGGAATCATGTTCAATCCAATGAACTAAGTTGGGGTAATTGATTAGTATGAAGAAATAAGTGGATGTACTTATTTCCTGATTCACACTGCCCATGGATGCTAAAGAATCCACCAGAGAATTTCCTTCCCTAAAAGTGTGAGTAATTGAATAATTTTTGAAATGCTGAAGGATATCGCAAGCCCTCTAAAGGATGTACTTGACAAACCAATTGTGGATGATTTTTTATTTAATTGCATTAATTATCAATAATGAATCACCTTCAATATGGATATTTTCAAATCGCAATTCTAGAGCCATTTCGAAACCTAGAACTAGTGCTTTGGCTTCCGCTAAGTTATTAGAACCTTTATTAATATATTTGGATCTCAAAGCTAGAACTTTCCCCTGATGATCACATAAGCGAATCCCAACCCTCGATTCACATGGACTGCCCTTGGATGCACCATAAAATTTTAGTTTAAAAAAGTCCTTTTGAGGGGCTGACCATTTTACTTGATTTCTATCAATTCGATCTAGCTTTGGTTGTAACAGGCTACCTGGGAAAGCAACTTTATCTGCAACCAAATCAGTAGAATGGAATTATCCCAATTGGTGAAAGAGGAACTATTGTCTTTGAATTCTCTAGTGTTAGAGTTGACTACTTCAGAAATTGCATGCTCAATTTTAGTAGTGACAACATGTACCTGATGGGAAAATTTTCTGAAAATCCTTAAATTTTGTTCCCACCATAAGTTCCAGATAATAGTAGCAGGTATCACTCTCCAAATGCAAGCAAAAAAGGAGGACTTGTAGAGTAGTGGCCAGGACTAGAAGAGATCCCATAGTGAATTCAGAAGGGGCATGAGAAGACTGAGCTTACTGAGAATGAAACCCCAACACTATTTTGCAAAAGGACATCGAACAAATAGATGATCAACATGCTCAGGAACCTCTAAACATAAAGGGCACAAAAAAGGATTCGCAATTCTTAACTTGACCAATCAGTCACTGGTTAGTATTTTATTCCTCAAGGTCAACCATGTGAAGCGACCTGCCTTGGGGAGGGTTTTATTATCCCAATAGAAGGAAAAATTCCTTTGGGAACAAATATTCCAAGAGTCATGATTTAAAACGTTACTGCCCTAGCTGATTGTATACTTACGCACTTTAGAAGGTGCCCACAATAACTTATCTGGCTTTGAAGAGAGACAAACTAATATTGCATCCAAAATATTTTGAAGAGAGTTGCACTGACTAAAAGAGAGAAAATAAAATGAAATTAGCTTCTAGGTAACCTTTCCTGTGATGGAATCTGTCGCGTGCACATAGTTTAAGAGATTATCCCCCCATGCATCCAACTTTCACAAGGAGTCTATTATGGGGAAAAGATCTTGAATATTCTAAAGGGGAGTATTCTAATTCCAAGAATACAACTAGACTTTAACACTTAGCCCATTATTAACCTCCCAAGTAATGTATGAATAGATCAAATTTTTGCAAGAGATTAGAAAATTCCAAATGGCCGATCCCCTTGGGGGATCTGTGACCATAAAAATCCTTATGGGGTTGGCATTGTCAAGATACTTTGCGTACATTATTTGACACCACTTGGCCTGTGGGTTCACATACATTTTCCATGCAAGTTTCACTCCAAATGCTTTATTACGAATTGAAAGGTTCATAATACCTGCTCCCCCTTGGGCTTTCCCACTAGCCATGGCTTCAAGAGAAATGAAATGAACCTTCTTACTATCATCCATGTTTCCTTTTCAAATGAAAGATTTGATCAAACCTTCAATTTCAGAAATGACTACCTTTGGTGCTTTAAGAACTGGCAGAAAATAGTTAGGAATTGAGGAGAGAACAAATTTAACAAAGAGGATTCAGCTAGCTAAAGAAAGCCATCTAGCTTTCCAAACTGTAACTCTAGATTTAATCTGCTCAATTACTTTTTCCCAGTACGTTGCTTTATTTGGGCCTGCAAAGAAAGGAATCCCTAGATATGAACATGGAAAGGATGCTTTTTGAAAGCCAAGAATATTGAGAATTTTTTTTCATTTTCCTCTGAAGTGTTTAGGATATGAACTTTAGAATTTGAGGCATTAATTTTTTGACCTGAGGCTGAAGAATATTTATCAATAACCTGTTTGATTTGACAAGCTTCTGCTGAGGAAGCAATACCAAATAAATTTGTGTGATCTACAAACAATGAATGAGTCACTGCCATATCTAAATTTTCAATTTGAATACCTTTCCATAAGCCCAAAGTATGCATTTTGCTAATATATATGCTCAAAGCTTCTACCATAATGATGAAAAGAAAGGGAGACAATGGATCACCTTGCCTTACACCTTGAGAGGAACTAAAGTAACCAGAAGGAGAACCATTAAGAATTACTAAGAATTTGGCACTTGATAGGAAATTAGTGATCCAACGACACCACTTTGTAGAAAAATCAAATTTGAACAAAACTCTTCGCAAGAAGCACCAATTGACCTTATCATATTCCTTCATCATATCAAGTTTAACTATGATAGCAAGGAATTTTCTAGCTATAATTGAATGAAGGGTTTCATGACCTAGAATTGTGCCTTCATAAGTTTCCTTGCCTAGGACAAATCCCCACTGTTCTTGTGAAATTATCTTTGGAATTAATGGCTATAACCTGAGGTAAATTACCTTTGAAAAAATCTTGTAAATTGTATTACACAGAGAAATTGGTCTAAACTCCACAAATGAGGAAGGATTTGCAACTTTTAGGATAATAACAATGTTAGTTATATTAAACTGCTTAAGAAAATAACTAGATCTACGCGATTCTTCCAAGGCCCATAGAAGATCAAAACACACAATGTCCCAAAATTTTTGAAAGAAAAGAGTAGTGAAACCATCAAGGCCTAGGGCCTTATGAGGAGGCAAAGAGAATACTACCTTTCTAAGCTCCTCAATTGAGAATGGCTTCAATAACTGTTCATTGTCTTCAACAGAGATAAGGGTTGGGACTTCTTGCAACATGTCATCAACATCCACTACATTTTGGCGGGTGCTAGCCTTTGGGGCAGATAGAAGGTTGGAGAAGAACCGAACACATTATTTCTTGATATCTTCTTCCTTTGTAAGCCAGGCACCCGACAAAATTTCTTTAATCGCCTAAACCACCTTAGTAGCCCTTTTGATCTGAACAGAGGCATGAAAGTACTTAGTATTTTTATCCCCTTCCTTAAGCCATAATACTCATGATTTTTTCCTTCAGTAGACTTCTTCTCTTATACATTGCTCCTCCCAATCTGCTTGCAATTTTTTTTGTTTTTCATATGTCACCACATCCAAACCTTGCTGAATAATTTTATTATGAATAACTTCTAATTCCTGATGGATCAGATCTTTCTGCTGAAAGATATTTCTAAAGGAATCCTTATTCCATCTCTGGAGCTGATGTTTAATATGTAACAGTTTTGACCATAACCTAAACATCATTGAACTAGGCACAAAATGAGCATAAATCCACCATTTTCAAATCAAATCCACAAAATTAGGGTGTCTAAACCACATACTCTCAAATTTGAATGAAGATTTGAAAGGAGAAGGAGAACTTGCAATAGAGATGGAAATCAGATAATGGTCAGAATCAAGGAAAGGTATAATCTCACATACTAGATTAAAAGACCCACTGAACCAATTTGGAGAAAGCAGGAAGTGATCAAGCCTTACTGCAATTTGAAGGAAATCACTCCTCTGATTTGTCCAAGTGTACTTTCCATTTATTGGTAAAATATCCCTCAAGGAGTTAGAGTTAATGAAAGAATTAAAATCACACATAACCCTTGTAGGCAGGAAAATGTCCCCAGTCTTATCTTGAACTGAGGGAATAGCATTGAAGTCTCTAGCCAAGACAATGTTACCATCACCCAGAGATGTAATAATCTGAGAAATTTGATCCCAAAGATGCTTCTTTTCACTTGTAGGTGTGGGACCATAAATATTAAAAATCCAAAACTTGGTATCAAATTTTGTTACTTCAACTAATTGCCAATTCTTTTCCCTATGAAGAATAGCCAAGGATACTTTCTTTGGATTCCATAGAATGACAAGACCCCCTAAAGCTCCTTGGGTAGGGGAATAATTAGATTGCCATAACTGCCATTTTTGAATTGTCTTCTTAAATACACCTAAAAATTTAGTCTCTTGAAGAAGGACTACATTTACACCGCATCCATCAATTTGACATTTGATATAGGCACATTTGTCAGGGGCATTAATGCCCCTAACATTCTATGAAAGAATCTTCATTGGACCCTAGAAGAGCAGCAAGCTCTCCTTGGATGCTTAATATGAGGAGATAGCAATGAATCGATCAGCGTAGATTGGTGTCCTATTTCAATTTCTTCTCGAAGTTTGATGGCTTTAGACTTGCGGTCTCATTTACTTGGAGACTTTTTATACTGGGGCCTGAAAGGGGTCTGAGTAATAGAGAGAGACTGTGAATAATCAAAACCTGTAAATACATAATCACCTTCCCTAACATCATTATCCTCCACTTTAGGCAGCAAGCCATTAGAGGTCAATGACACCATCTGGGAAATGGATGAACTCTTGGTTTCACAGGGGGGTTCTTCTTTAACAATGGTACTATCCCAATCCCAAAAAGGATCTTCTTGAAACACTTCATCTACAATTTCCTCAATGATTTCTGAACCCACTGAAACCAACAATTTTTCTGCCAATAATTCGAGTTTTGCATTAGAAGACTTATTTAACACTGGATATTGAAGCAAAACCTACAAATCATCCTGGGATTTAGATGTGGACTTAACTAAATGTGGACCAGGGCTACCATGCTCGAGGAAGTGACCAAATTGGAGATACTTATTTGAATATTGAAACATTAACCTTCTAACTAGTTCACCTAAATGAGATCCCTGAATTTGCACAGATGGAGAATAGAGGTGTAGATTGAAAGTTGTGTGCTTGTTCCATAATACTTAAAAATAGAAAGAGACCTTGGATGACTTTGACTACCTGTCTCACCGAGGAGACAAACTAGACTTAATATTCTAGAATGGAGGACAGTTGATCTGCCCACGAAAAACATTCATGGTTGTACATCCTTTAATGGGTGCCCCAGCTGAAGAAAAGGTGAGCCCCTTAGAGGAGCTAAAATGATCCAAACCCCCTGAAGTATCCCAGGAGCCTACAAATGGTGGCCCCTCAAAACGAGACATCTGAGGGGGCAAAGGATCCATTCCCCAATTGGTTGTAGAGGCATCCTATTGCTTACTATGAGGGGAAGACCCCTGAGGCTGATCATTTGCAGCCTTACAGGTTTCCTAGCATAATGGTTGAAGCCATACACCAAATTTGGATTTTATCTCTAAGTGCGATGGTTGTTTCTTAGATGCATCAAGTAAAACAAGCAGTCTTACTAACTTCGATGGATTGTTGAAGCGTAAGAGTTCATGCTTTTGGAAAATTCCAATCTAGTTTGCAAGAATTTTTAGCAAATGCAATTCTCTATATTCCAAGGGGAGGCCATGCAAGTGCACCCAAAAAGGAGCAAAACGAATCACGAAATCCTTAGGGTTAAAGTTAGGAATCCATTTTTTGCATATAAAGGCCAGATCCCTGAAAATTATAGGACTTAGTTTTAAACACCTCATCTTTTTTCCAAAATGGACTCAAAAAGAACAATGAAAAATCCTTTACTTTCATCTAAGTAGAAGACTTTAATAGCTCGTTTCCAATCTTGAAAAATTATGTTTTTTAAAGAGTCCAAATCCAGAGAAAGATTCCAGAACTTACAAATGAGATCTTTCGCCCTGAGGTCATTTATTTGGGGCAATAACATATGTTCTGGGAAGGTTACCTTAATGGCTTGAGGTTGTGACCTAGATGATTTATGCCCTTGATCTACCCTAGCCTGATGACTATCACATAGTTGGTTCCTCACTTTTGATCTCCATACTTCTTTTTGCTTACGCTTTTCCTTTTTCCCTTTTCTCCTATTCCTGTGAAACCCCTTATCACCAACCAAACGTGACCGTTGTTGCTTCCTACGATGAAAACCTATCATGGCTACCTTTGATGCTTTGACCTTGTGCTGATTTTTACCTCAACCGTGCTCGATATCCTTAAAAGGGCCTGTTGCTGGATTTAGCTTATGATTTTCGTGATCTAAAGGAAGTTTGGATGGTTGCCCATTATTAGCATTTTTGTCTTGACTGTTTGGATTGAAGGGATCTCTAGTGGGTTGAAAATCCATTTGCGGATGACCAAATCTAAGATCTTTCTCACAATAATAATATCTGGTCAATAGGTGGGAGCCCTCAACATCTGAAACCCTATCTTCACATATATCTAGAATTGGTTGTTTGGATCTATTTAGATGCCTTACATTCTGACGGTGCTGCTAGGGCCTGTCATTTCTCCAAGAAGGATTTTGAGGTCGGTGTCTCGGGTGATTCTCTTGTGGAACATCTTTCCGCTACCTACCTTGGGTTTGACCCCGCCGATACACCCTGTCACCCAAACTAGGGTTGGATTTGTTTTTGAAATATACCGATCTGGGTTGATAATCCATAATCTGAGCCTGAGAGATCTTCCCATTCTTCCAAAGAGATGCATCAACCCACTAAACATTATGAAAAACCCATAATGGAGTGTGAATTTTCAAGCTTTCATCCGTGCAAGATCTCTTCACATCAACCCAAACACCTCCGTGAAAAACCCACTACGAGATATGGGAGTCCAAGATATCCACACCAGGTGGGGGCGGATCTTTCAAGGCTTCATCACCCCAATGTTTAATTCCTTCTTCCACGAACCTTCCTATAACACCGTAATCTCTCGCCATGCACTCTGAGCTGCCTGCAACATCACAAAGTGGCTCTCAAATTGTGTGCACTGTGATTGTTAAAATGACAACCTAGAGAATGAGAATAATAAACTAAATGATATATTGTGATGAAATGATTGATAATGAAAGTTGTGATAATGATAATGAAATGATATGATTAAATATTGTAAACTAAGATGCAATCAACATGATATGTTGTGACATGATTGTAATCTAATATGATTGCTAAAATGATTCTATTTGATAATTGCTAAATTTTGTATGCTAAATTTCTCTAATATGATTCCTACAGAGTAAAATTACATAAAAGTGGGATCCATTTCCCGTAGCAAGCGATTTCTTTTATATATTTTCAAAGGAAATTCATGATGTGGCAATAAGCAACGGTTCAGATTTGATCTGGATAAATCAATGGTAGAAGAATGAAGAAGTTGGAGAAGAAGAAGGGAAATGCTTTGTCTCAACAAAACATTATGGTAATTAATTAGTAAGAAATTGTGGATCCATGAAGCCAACTATTTCCATCTATTAAAGTTTGTTCCAAAATTGAATGCAACTTGAAGCTTTCAACTTTATTGAGAGAAAAGTTGTAGACATGTGCTCAATTAGACATTTGAGTTATTGAATTTTGGAGGGAAGATATATTATTAAATAAAAAAATTGAAATTTGTTTATTTAATAAAAGGGGACGATAATTAAACAAACTATGTGATTTTGTTTATTTAATTAAGATGGAAGAATTGGATAATTAAATAAAAACAAACTATTGAATTTTTTATTTAATTAAGGTAGAACAATTGGATAATTAAATAAAACAAACTATTGAATTTGTCTATTTAATAGAAGAATTGGATATGAACTATATAAATAAATATTTCTATTTATTTATAAGTAGATGAATTAAAGGTTAATTAATCAAATAATTATATTTATCCAGACCATTTTTAGGTGTATACATTTTTCCCCTCTTTGAAGTGATATGTTTACATATTGCTTCAAAGAATCAATTTTGCTTCTAGTACTGAAAAAAATTTGATATGCCCTAGACGTTGATTTTTGAGTGATAATGGATATATGGCCCCTTTGGAGATAAATTGATGATTTTTTGAATTTTTTAGGATTTAAAAAAAAAAACAATTTTTTATTATTTTACGATGAGTTGATGAAGATTTGATATTGAAGCAATTTATCTCCTGACAAATGATGTGAGAACTGCCCCATTGATGAATTGATGAATTAAGCCCCTTTGGTAAATAAAATAAATCAATGCCATAAAAATCCCACTTAATTGGCCCTTAAAAGGTTAAAAAGGTGATTTTGAAATTCATTTGTGTATTTGTAATTTGAAGTTTGCTAGTTATTGAGTAAATTGTGCATTTGGAGCAAAATGGTGATATCCTACCACACACACCGATTTTAGCACATACAACATCACAACTGTCCAACAACATATGGACCTCTGGTACATACCCTGATAAACCTCCTTGTAATTCGTGCAATTTGATTTTCTCACATTTTTCACGTTTTGAATTATTTTTTCATGATTTAGTGCTTTGATAGCCTGATGTAGCGCATCAGATATTTGTTTTAACACATTGACTTGGTTTGCGCATAGAAGTAGAAATTTAGCACATAGGTATAAGATTGTACTGCATAGATTTAGATAGCGCTTTAAAAGCCTAGTTTAGTGAATTGATAGACTGAAATGGTGCATCGCCTATAGTGGCACATTGAATATCTATTTTAGTGCACTAGTAACCTGAAATGGCCCATTGACTCATTTTGTGCATTGATAAGCTATTTTGGCACATTGACCTTTTTAGCACTTTGATCGACTGTTTTAGCGCATCCAAGTTAGAAATATGTGTTTTTTACTAAACTTCTCAATCTTGATGTTCTTCAATTGCATCATCTTTTGATGTGATTTTGATTGATGATCCTGATAGATTTAGATGATTATTAATCTCATGATAGGTGAGATTCAATGATTGATTGATTATAATTGACCTCATGATAGGCGAGGATCAATTTTTAAACCTCATGATAAGCAAGGTTGAATGATAGATTGATCAATTAACCTCATGATAGGCAAGGTTGATTGATAAATTGATTGATTAACCTCAAGATAGGTGAGGTTTTGGATAGATTGATTGATTAACCTCATGACAGGTGAGGTTTTTATTAGATTGATGCTCATGAGATTTGATCAAAGTCTCACTAGAGTTGATTAGATTAGTTTTGATTGACTGAAAAGATTACTGATTTGCATTATTTTTTTATGATAGGAGCCTTTAGCGAATTTGCAAATTCACGAGCATTTCCCTAGGACATGGGATTTGATACTCTAAATTACATAGCCTGAGATAGGTTTGATTGCATGTTGCAGATTATCATCCTTGTTATATATTCCCTAGATTAGGATTAATAGGGGACTCTTGATAGCCCTAGTAGAGAGGTGGTATAGTGAGCACAACACCTTTCACCTTCCTACTAGCGAGATGGCAGTGACCCTGGAGGATGTGTACCGTATCTTGAGGATACCCATTGTTGGAGAGCTAGTTTTGTATGATCATACTAAGCAGGGAGGTATCAATGCCTTGCATAGAGTGTTTGAGGATGATAGGATATGCAGTTATGAGATTCCCTAGAGGGAGATGTTGGATGCATCTGCTATGTTTCCATCTGTGCTTGTTAGTGTTGATGGTATTTTCATGCACTTCACAACACAGGTAATGCGTAGGTGCATTACCTCTCTTGAAAGACAATCTTCCATAATCAAATTGCAAAACACTATCCCAAGGTCTCTCGGATGTCAGGTCATGATGCAGCTTGGAGCATATCAGTTGTTTAATGTGATTTTGCTAGAATCACAAGGCGGTCTTACGTGGTCAAAGTTGTAGGGGAATTGGGTCAATGAATGGAGTTTTGTGGATATGGAATTACTACACCTTGCTGTAGGTTTAGGCAACAATCTTGGACTCCATTATTTCATCAGATTTGGCTTTACAATGTGTAATGAACCTTAGCACAAGTTGTTTCTTATTAAAAAAAAAGGGCGAGGAAGAAGGATGTTTCCTGGACCTGTAACTACCGATGAACAGTGATCATGGAGGTTCTTGCTGTGGACAGTTTCCTTAAACAAAAAATCACTTAATCTGAATTTTCACAATATCATGAAATATGTGCTATCTTCTAAGGATTTCAGATATTCATCATTCATTTGCCATGAAAATATGAATAAAGATAAATTTTAATGAGCAACAATGGGATTAAAGTCCAGACTAACTTTACACAATCATATACTAGTAGCAAATGACTAAAAGTATGGATGAGGAAAGCATACACACAATAGTAATCTTCAAAACCAGAGACACAATACTAATTCTACCAAAGTTAATCTAAGGATACTAAAAAAACAAAGTAACTTGAAGCAAAGTTCTAACTAAATGGAGAACAATCATGAAACATGTGGAAAACCCAGAAATACACCAGAAAATGATTGTATTTTCTATTATATTTTCAGTAGCATGTCTTTACAACAACTCAACTCTCTAAAATGAGAGGAGGAGAGCCCTATTTATAGTTTCAAAAAAACAAAATGAGTGGCCAAGATTCAATTCTATTGTGTGGCCAATATTCACTTTACAATAGGGTTTCACCTACCCCCAAATATATTACATTTATAAATTCATTCTTGTCTTTTTCCCTGTTTTGTCTTCTAGTGACAGCACTGTAGCAATTTCATCCTTTAACTATTTGCCTTTTGTTGCAGCTATTCCTTGAGGAATTCTTCATCGATAATAGGGTTTCCTTCATGCTTCTTCAGCACTGCACACTCTACGAAGTTCAGGATCAGTGGCTGGAGCTTATCCATCTCCATGATGTCCGATCGCAGCACTTGGTAGCTCCATTCCTAGGAATTGCTGACAAGTTTCTTCTAGTCCTCTTCATACTTGGCCACACTATCCCTGAAAATATCTGATTACACGAAGGCACGGGCTACAAAACTCATGAGTTCCATGGTGACTTCAACTAACATCCCATCTTCTATAATTTTCAAGAAGTGGGGCTTTATGCTCTCAGGGTTGATCTTGGCTGCAGGCGGCTCATATCCCATTATCAATTTGATGTACCGTGAGCATTCTTCTATAGAATCCCTAGCCCATTTGATGTCTGGTGCTATTCGCTCAATGATTTTCTCGAGCCTTTTCCTCCTATGATTGAAATATCTCTTCCAGACATCTACTAACCAGTGGTCATCATCTTTGAAGGCCAGATCCTTCTGCCATACTTCGCCTGGCAACGCGAGTATGGCCTCGATCTTTGGATAGGTTTCCTCGTACTTCCTCAGGAACTCCTCACAAATCTGCCTTGTACCCTCAAGGGTCCTTTGCACTTCAAGGAACTTATTCACTATCTAGATAGCCAAATTGATGCTTGTGTTTCCCATATCTAGGACTTGCCAGAACCAGTTTTCCGTAGTCTTGTCTAAGTTCCTTCTCTTTTCCAACTTATTAATCTGTTCCTAGGATAGTAGCTGAGGCAGGGCAGATGACATCATGGGCTACTCATCCAAGGATGACCACTGCTGAATGTAGGCCATTAGATCAGCCACTTGCTCCTTGAGCTCCTCCTTTGAAATCTTATCCTGCTGGATAAGGTGTACCACTATGGCGATCGACTCCTAGAGGTGATCAACCTTTTGTTCTCTCGTGGCCACTCCTAAGTTGATGGTGGAGACATTATAAATTATACCCTATTCTCCAACCACTGGTGTTGCTATCTGCACCGCCCTTGATCCTGAGGCATCCATGGTTACCTTCGACCTGACCTTTGGTTTCTTCTCCCTCTTTTTGGTGCTTACTTGTGCTCTGGCCATGATAGCTTATAGCCTTACCTTGGGATCCTTCAAGGTGGGAGTCTTCTCCTTTAGCTGCCTTTGCAACCACTCGGATACTTGGGGCTCCTCCCTAGGTGGTTTACTTTGACTCCCGCTGTCCCCTTTCTCAAGCTCGATGGTTCTAACAACAAGAGCCTTCTCCCTAGTCCCCGCATCTTCTTTCTCCTCTTCGGAGTCTTGTCAGAGGGTTTTGTGTCCAATGGGGAACTCAGTATGCAATTTCTCTTTGGGCGGATCTTCTTTTTTAGCTTCCCCCTCTTATTCATTCTGATTGTATTCATGCTCTTTGGGACTCTCTCCTTGCTCGTCCTCATGGGGGAATACTTCCTTATCATGCTCTGGGGTCTGGTGATGCCCTTTAGTAGGAGACTTGCTACCCTCTATCTCTTCAGAAACTGACTCTTCTTCTCTTGTGAGCCGGTCCTCGGCTTCCCTATCTCTATCTCCTTGAGTTGCTTGCCCCACTCTGCATTGAGTTTGGGGTCATTTGATTCTCTTATAAAATCAGCATTCAGCTCCTTGCTGCCCTTACTGGAGGACTCATACACCACCTCATCTATCTCATGGCATTCGAATAGTGGATGTTCATGATACTCAAATTCTTCCTCTTTCGGTGCCTTTGTAGCCTCTAGCTACTGTCACTCGAGCTCATCTGATATTTGCATTGTGGCTTTCATCCTTGGTGGTTCAGTAGAGGGAAGGGGAACTGGAGTAGAGGCCATAGCCTAGGCTATTGCAGCCTGAACCACCAGATTAGTGAGCATTCCCGAGAGCTCAGATGGCACATTTTGCATGTATTTCACCAAGGACTCCGGGAGACTAATTGCGGGAACCGTAGCAGTGGAAACAGAGGTCAAGGAAGGAGACATAGAAGAAGAGCAGACTGGAAAGGTCATGGTAGATGATGAATCTATCAGAATAATTTGCAAGACTGGAGAAGTGGAAGCAAGGTGGACGAAGATGTCCACCACAGGCGAGGAGTAAGTGGAAATTGCAAGCGGAACCTATAGAGTGGGGGCAGCAGTAGTAGTAGTAGCAGGCTGGGACCTTGGTGATTTAGACCCTTCAATTCTAGTCCTGTGGGGTGGACCCTTGGTTATCACAGTCATGCCCATGCTCCCAGTTGTTTTTCTTTTCTTCTTGGAAGGCTCCAGCTTAGAAGACTTGTGGGCATAGACCTTTGGTTTAGGTAGCTGCTCACTGGCCTCCTTTCTCTTCTTGGTCTTGACTGATGGTGGGGTTTTGGATGTTTCCCCGATTGCAGTGGTAGCCACTCCACCTTCAAAGCCATTCAGTTCACTCTCCAATCCCTTGAATGTCAAGGCGACTCCTTGCTGCTTTAATCAATCCACCTGCTAGTTGACCCATGCTTTCATTTGGATCTCGATGGGCCTAGTGAGTATGGCGATGTTGTTGAGCTCTGGTTCATTCCAGTCAATCACCGGCAGTGGCAAATTGGTGATGGCATCATACCCCAGATCAATCACCGAGTCCTCATCCTCTTCAAGTTGGTCGGGAACTAGGCACAAGTTTATCCTCCACACGTAGATGGTGGTCATGCACATGTATTGCCTCAACCATACCTCAAGATCATCCTTGCAGTTGGCCCAAAAGTCTTCGACGTTGTGGAGGTGGTCATACTCTCATCTTAGCGCCTTCCTGATGTGTCTGTATGGGTCCATTCAAGGCTGGGTTGTATATTGACAGAATTTTTACTCAGTCAACTCCCTTTCTGAATACCCCGCACACTAGGAGGTATGAATTTTGTACATTCCTTGGCCAAGCCCAATGGGGTAAGTCAGTCCCACCAAATGCTTATCACTCAGGATGCTATGAATGTTTCGTAGCTATCGAGTCAGCTCCAATAGAATGATCCAGACATTGGGGTACTGAGGCAGCTTATTTGGTCTCTCCATGAATCCCTCGGCACAGATGTATGTGAATTTCAGGAACTGTATATAAAGGAAGGCATATTGCCTGAGGAGGGCTCTGGCGCTATGAGAAACTCTCCTTTGAAAGTCACCCCCAAGAGACCGAATGATGTGAGCGATGAATGCATCATTCACCCGACAGTAATCCCTCTTGAAATTCCTGAACTGTAATTGAGTGTATTTGTCATATGGTTTGAGTTCCGCCCCCAATGGATCACTGGGTACCATCGTCAATCCCTGATAGTGTCATCGATCAGCAAGGGAATATACCAAGTAGGAGGTCATGAAGAACTGAGAGGTCTTCTTCATGGTTGTAAACTGCTCATGGAAGCAATCACTGATTATCTCTCCCCAATAGAAGGTGGTCCCCTTGCCATGGAGAATCTCCTTTATGAAATAGAACATCCATTCTTGGAAGAAGGCCACCCCAGGAAGGCCCATCACTAAGCTCAGCAAAATTTACAAGGTCATGGTAATCCTCAAAGAAGTCACTACGAAAAAGCTCCTGAGGAAGCTTGTCAGCACTGCCCCGCTTATCCTTTAACCAATACTGATTGATGACCTTCTTGTACCCTAAGGGATCCTGCTCCCATAGTTCCTTACACTCGGCCATGGTGGGGGTCTCCATGCTCTCATAGGCCGGAATGTGGAATGTTGTTGTTATACCTGACAGGAACATATCTGCAAGGACATTTCTGTCCCGTTCTACTATAGTTCGGGTCTCCTCCTGGTAGGCTTCTACACATGACATTACCAGTTTTGGGGCCACCAAGGCTGGTGGGAAGCTTGCAACTTTGGCAATTCCACTCTTCTTTATCAGTTTTGCATTCTCTGTCTTTGGGTTCATCCTAACCCTTTGTATGAATTCATCAACATCGACCTGACTGATGTTGGTATCTATGATGTCTCTCTAGAGAGAGGTGACTTTGGATTGTATGGGGACCCCTTGGAACTTATACTTCATCAGGTCCCTGTCCTCCTTGCCTCGAGGTGTCTTGGCTATTCCTTTTCCCTTTTCTTTGGAGGCACCGAAAGTTTCTGCACCGGATTCCATAAATCCTGCACAAAAGATGAGAATCAGTAGCAATAAACATGATGAAATGGTCCTGGATAAGTCCCTGCACACCAAGATTATCTCTACAATCATTATTCACATTTAATAAGCATATAACACTTGATAATTCATCGTTAGAAGACAATATAGAGAAATCGGGTTCCTAGGGCTGAAATTCCCTTGGCAGAATGCCGTTTAAAAGCGCAAATTAAGGATGGAATTCCCAAAGGTATTTCTCAGTGTTGGATTCAAGAATTAGAAGGTTGGCGTGGAGGAAGACCTAATTTTAGCAAGTGGGTCGAAATCCATTTTGGATTTGGAGGTCATTTGATCCTTCATTTAGGAGTTCAGGTATCGACTGCAGGAAAACCGTTTGAAATGGCGCAAGGAGGGCGAAAATCCGGCTCTTGGAATCCAGGTCTCGAATTGCCATCACCGAGAAGCAGTTGTGGATCAGTCATTGGAAATGGCAAAGTGGAAGCAGAAATTTGGAGGACAGTCTTCGGAGACGGTCAGAAGGTTAGGGACAGCCAGGCGACAAATAGAGCACCGAGACCCGGAGGTCGGGAAGCTGTCCTGCATTTGCCATTAGAATGGCGTCGGTGGAACAGAATCCCGAGAGGGGAATTCTGGAGGTTAGAATCTGGAAGAAGCTTGGGGGTAAGAGAACATGAACTTGGTTTCAGTGGGCAGCGGATCGAGGTCTGGGATTCGAGAAGGCGTCCTAGGAAGGTTGTTCGGAACGGCGAATGCGACACGAAATTTTGAGGACAGAATTCCGAAGGTCAGGGTTCGGAGGGAATTTTGGATGAAGGTTCTGACTGGAAGTTGGAAAAATTTTGCGGAGCCGGGAATTGGGGTTCGAAAAGCTGCAAGGGGAAGACCGTTGAAACGGCGAAATCAGCACAGAATTCTGACGGCTAAATCCCGAGGTTGTCAATTTTAGCAGGTTTTGACATTTTTTCAAGTTTGTAGATGGACTTCGAGGGTCTAGGGTTCGGAGGTCGAGAAGACACTCGGGCGAGGCCGTCAAAACAATGATGATGCAACCGAATCCTGGGAGGGGAATTCTGAAGGTTGGAGCCTGAGGTGGGTTTTTCCGCAGAGAATCTCGAAGTTAGTTCATGGACGGTGGTAGGAAAGTCCGGGCCCAAGGATGTCGGTGGCTATTCTGAAGAACGGCCATGGAGAGATGGAACTCTGGATTCAAATTTGGTCAGTTAAACGATTGATTTTTTATTTTCTAAAAGATGGGTTTTTAGTGAAGGGAATAAATTTACTTAATTTCAACCCCATTTTACATTTTACATTCATCAAAATGTGGAATTTCACAAAAGAAAGGGTAGGGCGCGCGAACGGAAAACCTACCTCAAAATCCTAGGGAACAAACAACCGGATGCATGGGAGACATCGAAAAACCACTCAAACTACTAGATGGAAAATGCCTGGACATCGGGAGCTCTTCAAAATTTCTATCACTCAGACTAATGATAATGACAACCGAAAAATTTGTTTAAATAGCTAAAACCACCATTAATGCAGCATTCAATCCCTTTGTACGACGGCGGGTGGAGTTGGTAAGTTTAAAATTATAGTCGGCAGTCGGAGGTCCGGAGTTTGGCGGCCGGGAAGCCATCCTACCACGGGCGTTGGAACGGTGAAGCTCGAGAGGAAATCTGAAGTGGGAAACCCGACTTCCAGGGTTCGGAAAGAGGTCGGATGCCGGACACTGAAACAGCAAACCCGGAACAGAAATCCGGAAGGGGAAATCCAGAAGGGGAAACCCAAGGGTCCGGGCCCGAAAAGAGTCATAGATGCCAGAAAGGGAATTCTGACAAGGAAAACCTGAAATGACCCTAGACTTGGCATTTTGAAATGGGAAACTTTGGTTAAGCTTAAAATATAACTTTGGGGAATGTGTTGACCTTTTAGGACACAAAATTGGGAACGCAAAATGAGGCAAAGCAAAAGGGGCCCGGGAAGCAAAAGAGGGAAAAGAGGGTCCCCATTCCGAATGGGGCGTGTGTGCAAAAGGCACAATAGCTAGTTTTATTGGAGGTTTCTTATGTCCCAATCGTAGGTCAAACGGACTATCAGTTGGATGCAGTCAGATTCTGGAGAAGATGATCTTGTAGGGTACGCCATATGCTTGGGGTTGTTGCATGCTTTCCCATTTAGACCATGAATTATACCTAGTCATTTATCTCAGAGGACATAGTTTGTTATCCGGTGTCACTTTATTATAGATATGGGCATGGGAGCATGTATCCTTCACGCATACCATTGCAGATAAAAAATGACCCATTGGGAGGCCTTATGTTCATGGTTACATAGGTCCAATTGTCCAACATAGGTTGGGAAAATTGGAGTACTACTGGTGGATGTTGGATGATCTTGAGGCTGTTGTATGGCAGCCTTACATTGGTTGCAAGCCTTGGGTAGAGGATGATACAGAGATGTCGTATTTGTGCCAGTCGATGTACATGATCGGAGGACTTGATTTATCCTTGAGAGGTTTATTCTGAGGAGGGTGATGTGGCAATATGGTCGGTTATAGGGCATGCCACAGGGTGTTACACATTATGCATGATGACAGATGTATGCTTCAAAGTGGGGTCCCACATTTTATGTTGCATTTAAGGAGTATTAGGGATAGCCGATCATTTGGGATTATCATCCAGAGGTCATTAAGGATGTGATATTTGAAAAGTATGCCCAATACTTGTTTTTACATCCACTCCCATGGATCTCTAGCCCAAATGAGGTAGTTCCATTGTTAGATGAGGAGGAAAGGGTAGTAATACATGGATGTAGGTGGAGGAGAGGTGGAGTAGATGTGGGGTAGGAGATGGCAAAGGAGGATATGGAGGTGGATGAGAGAAGTGATGATGATGGACATGATGATGATGGAGATGATGGGGATGGGGATGGTGGTGGTAGAGGTATATCCTTTGATGTCAGAGACTTATTTGTACCTCAATGAAGGAGATCCTTGGTGGTAGTGACACAACAACATGTGCAAATTGGACTACCCTTGCAGCAGTAGTAGACACAAATAGCTACATTACAGGTGTAGGTTCAAACTCTATAGGGGTAGTTAGCACAGGTGCAAGAATTGCTCACTCAGGAACAAGCATAGCTTACCACACTAACTATTGAGAGAGATGTTGCTAGACAGCAAGGTGAGCAGGCAATGGACCTAGCAGACAGATTGCAGAGAGGGGAAGAAGTGACCATTGTGGGTAATATGATGTGAGAGGTTACTAGAGTCACTCAAGAGGCCGAGTACTATAGAGGCTGATATCATCAGGTTGTTCATGTAGAGTAGAGAGGTAGCTATGTAGAGTCCAGATCAGCACGCAGCCACTCTCGTACCACTAGCATTGGTGTGACATAACCACCACACTAAAATCTAGGTCCATACTCGAGGACATGTGCAATAGGTACAAGAGGCCTAGCTAGGCCATCAACGTCTTGGGGGAGAACCTCACATGATCCTTTGTGATGGATTTTGAGATGTTTGATGATGTACTCTTAGATTTTGACTCACTACCATTATGATATTGTTGTAGAAGTTGTCAAAACCAACTTTAGAGTCCAAGAACACCTGGATGCAAAGAGATACCTATCACAGGGAAGAGAATGGAGAAAAAAGCAACTGAGGGTTTGAAGCTCTATAATATGAGAGATTGGATTAACAAAATAATAGAATAAAAAATATACAATGGATCAATCCTTAAGAAAGGAGATCATGCAAAACCTAAAAGTAACCCTAATAGGTAGACATTTAATAATTAATATAATTATTAAATGTCACAATATGCAAACTAAAGTGAAATCTTAAGAGAGGAATAAAGGTAACTTAATTAACATAATTAAGTTAAAATATTTACTCTAACACCCCCCTTAAGATGAGTAAGAGGGCAGCTACAAACATGTGCAAGAAATAAAAAGTAACTAGAATACATGAAAGTAAACAAGGGTCCACAAACTAGGCCTGGTCAAGTACTTGAATACAACCAAATCTCTGTAAAGAAGAGTAAAAGGAGAAAACCCAGTGGGAAAAAACTCCTCTCCAAAAAGAGATGTAAAAAAAAAAAAGTACAAATGGAATGTCTCGAGAGAATCTCTCAAGAACATATGCAGATATACAATCAGAAACTCCCCCATGAGAGAGAGTGGAGACTCCAAAGCCCCCCAAAAATGAAAGAACCCCTATGCCAATGATCAAACCAATGTGTCTCCTCAGAGGAAGAAAAATATCCAACGATTGAGGAAGAGGAAATCCTTGGATGTGAGTTGAAAATGGAAGTCCTGGATTATGCTCACTAGAGAACTAAACTACAACATGAGTGTCTGAATAACAAAATGGTGAATCAAACAACTCAAGATGATCCTAAAATGGAATCTCCAATGAAGAAGGGATAATAGGTGTGTTGAATCTGTCATCTATGAGGAAAGGAATATCCTCTGATATGGCTTCAACAACTACACTTGATAGCTCGATGAGTGGAGAAACAATATCAGTCACAACTAAAGAGGAATCCTACTGAATAGATGTGATCTCAATAGGAGGTAGAGGTGTAGAAGTCTCAACACTAGTCTCATGAACAAATGGAAGAACACATAAGTTCAAGTGACCAAACTTCTCCTCAAATACTGCTTGCTCTCTTGTAGAAAGAGAGGGATACTCAGACAGTGGAGATGGTGGACCAAAGTGTACGAATGCATACAATCAAGAAGAATGATCAACTATCCTTGTTGCAATGATGTTTCCAGTCTGAATGTCTTTGATGTGCACTGAATCAGGTGTGAACTCAACTATCTTCCCTATCCCACTGTGAGTGATCTAATAGATGGAGATAAGGTTAGTGGACAAAGATGGTAAAAATAGTACATCATTGAATTTATCGTCATAAATTTTGATAGAACCTTTCCCACATACACTCATATAAGTGTTATTACCCATCAATATGTGTGGTGAGGATGCAACCTCAAAAGATGAGAACATGTCCTGAGAAGATGCCATATGGTGTGAAGCACCTAAATCTAGTAGCCATCTAGATGAATGTGAACTAGTGGTTGCACATAATGCATGACCCTTATGTGGGGCTTGTCCATCTATCTTGAATGCTGGTGAAGAAGAATACCCACCTAATGTAGATGAAGAAGAGTGATAAATATTGTTCCTCTCAAGAAGAGTTGTCAAATCTAAAACTTGTTTTGCATATCCATCTATCTTCTTCTCATAACACTTAGACTCATCATGTCTTGGCTTAGTACAATAAGCACACTTAGGTCTATCTTTCTTTGATGATTCCCCCTTAGGAGAAGGTGAATCAAAAGTGTTCTATGAATTGGAATCCTCCCAATGCTCTATGGTCTTTGGTTTCTGTTTTTGGTTCTTCTTCTTCTTCCCCTCAGATGACTGTGCTACCAATGCCTGGTGTGGTGATCCTGTGAGAGCATCCAACTGTGATATCTTGGCCTTCTCTCATGTATCACAAAACACCTCAAAAGTAGGCATGGTAAAACTTGCACCCAAGGCATCCATAGTGGAATGGAAGGTAGATGAGAATATCTAAAAGTTCCCATGAAGCTTTGACAAAATCAGGTAAATACACTCTATGTCAGTCTTAACCTTACCACAACCTTGTAGAAGAGATCTCTATTGTTTGAATTTCATCAGAAAGTCCTCAATGGAGGGAAAAGAATCAGGTACAACTGAAGTCAACTCTGCCTCAATCTATAGTGCACATAACTGATTGATGGTACCAAATAAATCATTGAACTTGGTCCACATTTCAAGAAAATTGTTACATGCATCAAGATGAAACAACAAGCTGTCTGAAACATGTAAGGAAATCAAACCCATAGCCTCATCCATCTTATTTCTATGCTGCATAACCTCAAATGGTCATGTCAAAAATGATTGAATTGTATCTAAATAGGACCATAACCCCTTTGATCTAAGAAGACATTTCATGAATTCCTTCGATGTATGGTAGTTATGAGGTGTGATAAGTTCAACAAAAGAATATTTTTCAGCCATGTTTGGAGAGGTTTAATAAATGTTTAATGTGAAGAGTTTCTAGTTTTATGAAGTAAATGACAGAAAACAAGAAAAAAAATCCCCCCACATTTCAAGAAATCAAACCCTGGTAGATATTTTTTAGTGAAAAAGAAGGAAAAAGCAAAAAATGCTTTAGACTAAATCTTGTGTACCTAGTAATTTTTCTGGAAAAATAACAGTAGATCTCAATAGAGCGCAAGAAGAGCTTTCCAACGCCTATTTGTTTTTAAAAAATAGAGAAAACATGAGAAACTTATGCCCCAGGAGTGCAAAAATCAACATCTATCTTTGACTATGAAAAAAGGCATACAAATAAATTTTTTTTGAAAAAAATCCTCCACAATCAGAAAAGAGTTGGAACCAGCTTTCTGATGCCTATTTTTGTTCAAAAATTTGAGCTACAATGCCCGAGATATGCCTGTTTTACTGAAAGTTAGTTTAAAAGATACATGCAATGGTCTTTCACCCCTCAGAGGCTAAAGTCTTCGACCCCTGGTCACATGGATGACTAGGGGGCTGGCGGTTGGGCACTCAGCCCCTGGTTCTTTATACTACCGTTGGTTATGCTTAAGGGGCCCAATGATAGGTGGTGGTCACTGATGTGACTGGGTGCTGAGGAGGGAAGCCCCCTGGGGGCTGCACAAACTGTTGATGGCAGGTTGGTGGCTCCGCCCAGCCCGGTGGCACCCGACTAGCCGCTAGGTGGTCGCTTGGTGGTGCCCAGGATTAATACAAGAGGCATAAAAAATTTAATAAAAAACCTTTGTTTTTTTTTTTTGAAATTTTCACCTCGTTCTACATGCCCTAGGGTTGTACGGCCTTGGGGCCAAATTGTTTTTGCCTCTCTAGTCAACTATGGCCAAACTGGACAAGTTTTATATGAAAATAGAGGTTTTTTAGGTGCTGCAAATCCAACGACAATGTCCGTTTGGGCCCAAAGTGAACCCAAAGAACAAAGTATGCTGGATCCACAAAAAATCACACTGAAAACCTGTGAAGGCTTGATCAAACCCTCGTAGCTCCAAATTCTTCAAACAAGAACAAGCATGCAATAGGTCCATGCTTTGATACCATGTAGAAGTTTTCAAAACTAGCTCCAGAGTCCAAGAACACCTGCATGCAAAGAGATACTTGTCATAGGGAAGAGAATGGAGAAAAAAGCAACTGAGAGTTTGAGGCTCTGTAATATGAGAGATTGTATTAATAGAATAATATAATAAAAAATATACAATGGATCAATCCTTAAGAAAGGAGATCATGCAAAACCTAAAAGTAACCCTAATAGGTAGACATTTAATAATTAATATAATTATTAAATGTCACAATATGCAAACTAAAGTGAAATCTTAAGAGAGGAATAAAGGTAACTTAATTAACATAATTAAGTTAAAACCTTTACTCTAACAATTTTATCTCTTGACATTTATTCAAACATGATTGTATACTTGACATTATGATTTTTGAGATTTATATGATATGCGACGGTTTCTTGATCCATATGTGCTCTATATAATTTCTTGATGGATGTTGATGATATATGAATTTAATTTTTATTCTATATGCTAATGATGCTAATATGATAATGATGTTATGAATATGCACTGATGAAATTATGATGTATGGATGCAATGGTAAAATGATGTTAATATTTCATGAGATGAATGTTATAATGTGAATAATATGTGATTCTTGGATAGTGATTTTATATACATTATGAATGATGCAAATGTAGTATGAAATGGATTTATGATGATGCACATGATATGTAATGCAATTTTTTTTTGATATTTTCTGATGCGAATATGTATGATCTAATGCATGGATAAATGTATGGTAATGCCACTATATGCATGATTTGTTTTTGATATTTTTCTAATGCAAATATATGATGTGATGTATAAATGAATGAATGATATGATAATGCAGCTAGATGTGTTATGAAAATGATAATGCAACAACGCGAGAATGATAATGTTTTTGTTAATGTCAAGTATATTTAATCCATTAAATGATAGATAAACATTGTTTTCAAAATATTCTCCATCCTTGAAATAATATTTTTTGCAGATGCAATGCTAATATGAATGCAATATAATTTAAGTATCCAAATCTACATATGCAAATTTGTCATCTTAACAATCCATTATTGTGATTTTTATCATCATCGAGCCTTTAAAATGTTGGAAGTGAGTACAAGCATCGATGGTATAAGTTAGACCATGATGACCTGATTACTTCTTTCATGATTTTTGATATTGCAAGTTAACACAAGCATCTAGGTATTATTAAACTGATATGACCTGAGCATTTCTTACGTAAAACATACAAGAATCAATCATTTTCATATGCAAATTTTGAATGTCAGGAGTGATCCTTGGTAGAGCACATCTCGTGACAATTAACACAACAATAATGATCAATTCACAAACAGTAGACAAAATAAAAATCATAATCCTTCCTTACGTCTCTAGTTCAATACATCATCGAGTCGCTCCAAAGATATGATAACAAAAATCAAAGTACAACATTTGAACACTCAAGCTAAAGTAGTAAAATCATGATTCAAAATAATATCATCCATTTAGATTTGGTTTGGTTTATTTGATTTGAGTTGTTTGATTTGGATAGTTTGATCTTCTGATGATTTTTGATTGTTCGATGTTGAGTTCCCTATGATCAATGTTTTTGTTGTGTTGTCATATTGTTGTTGGTCAGTTTGTTTAAGCTCATAGTTTATTTTCCCTAGTGAGTTCAAGATTTTCCCCCCAATCTAGGGTAATACACAACCGTATTGCCAAGATATACACATGAGATTATCAATGATAAGAAAAATAATGGTGAAAGTGAACTACCAAGACATGCTCAAATAGATGGAACAACTAGTTTATCACAAATAGTGCCTGTTGCCAGATTTTCACTACTTGTTTTTATTGCACTTTTCAGATTTTCAGATTTATTTTTGTTGTTACCAAGACACCTGTTTTCCAGGTTTTCATCAAGGCAATGATTTTTTTGTTTTTCACTTTTTTTTTTGTCTTTTTTTTGTATTTTTCTTAATTTTTTGATTTTTTTGTATTGTAGAACTTTCACCGTGCACTAGATAATTCAAGTATAGAACTTTCTAAGGTGGATAGTTTTGATATTTTCATCAAAAAAATCCATTTCACGTGTGGAAAACTGATAAGCTTCTGATCCATAGACTGATATGACGATAAAGGGACCTATCCAATTTGGTTCAAACTTACCCTTTTTTTCATGATCCTATCGATTGCAGGGGTTTTCCTTTAATACCAAGTCACCTACCTAAAATTCCCTTGGTTTGAATCTGTGATTGTAGCTTCTGGACATCCTCTATTGATACTCTTTCAAGTGATTCACAACTTAATGATGATGCTCATCTAACAAATCCAGCTCCTGAAGTCTACACACTCTATAATCCTCATTTGATATGATCCATTTTAGTGACACACGAAGTGATGGTATTTAAATCTCAATAGGTAGAATAGACTCTAATCCATATACCAAGGCATATGGTGTAGCTCCTGTAGGCGTTCTGATATTGGTTCGGTATACCCATAAAGTAGGATTCAGTTGAACGTGCTAATCACGTCCAACATCATTGACCATTTTCTTTAAAAAATTTAGAATAGTTTTGTTTGAGGCCTATGCCTGGCCATTCTGAGGATAGTACGGTGTTGAAAAATGATGTTGGATATGAAACTTCTCACACAGTTCTTGGACATCCTGATTCTTAAAAGGCCTACCATTGTCGGTGATAATGGACTGAGGAATACCATACCGATAGATAAGGTAATTTAAGATAAAGGATGAAATTTGTTTTCCTATGATGGTGGCTAGGGGTATAGATTCAATCCACTTTATAAAATAATTTGTGGTTGTAATGATAAATTTATGTCCATTGGATGAAGAAGGGTGAATTTTTCCTACCAGATCTAATCCCCACTGCCAAAATGGCCATGTTGCTGTGAAAGGTTGTAGTTCCTATGCTAGTGCATGCATAAGGTTTCCTTGGGTTTGACATTTTTGGCATTTCTTTACATATTGAAAAGACTCCTCCATATTTGGCCAGTAATACGCCAAATAGAGGAGTTTCTTCGCTAGAGTTAGACAACTTGAGTGAATCCCATAGATACCTTCATGAATCTCATGTAAGGTTGTTTCAGCTTCATTATGTTCTAGACATCATAGAAGAGTATCATCAAGACCTCGACAATAAAGTATGTTGGCAATCAAGGTATGTCTTGTGGCTTGGTGAATGAAATTTCAGTTTTTGTTTTAGGAAAGATCAAGAGGAAGTTTATTGTCTTTTAAGTAAGCATAAATCTTTCCATAGATGGAGGTTTTAGGGTTAACAATATGGCATATCACTTGGGATTTAGGATTTTCGTAGGCGGGATTAGACACTTGTTCTACCATAAACTCATAATGTCTTTGATATTCAGGTATTTGCAAGAGAGAAGCAATTGTAGCCATAACATCAAAATCTTTGTTATTTGTCCTTGGTATTTGTTCTGGAAAAAGTACTTCAAATCATCCATCATTTTCTTATATGGAAGAAACTTTTCATCCCTTGTTTGATAATCATCATTTACCTGATTAATGACAAGTTGTGAATCTCCATAGACCTATAGCTCTATGATATTCCATTCAACTGCTACTTTGATGCCAATGATTAATGCTTCATATTTAGCTACATTATTTGTGTAGATACCAAAAATTGGTCTAGGCCTGCGAGTACACATTCGACATAATTTTCTATAGTTCGTTGTCTTGATTAAATAATGTTAATTATTTAATTAACCCTTCTAACACATATTTCCTCTATTAATTAAATACCCCTTTTTAATTAATTCATTAATTCATAAATAACCTTTATTCAACCTGATTAATTAAATAAATCATATTTATTTAATTATGTTGCGAACTAATTAATTCTTTCCCCTTTATCTATCAATTAAATAATTTATTATTTAATTACCCCTTTATCATACTTTTCCAACTATAATTAAATATCTTTATTTAATTATTCATTTAACCCCTTTATCTATAATTAAATATTTATTATTTAATTATTTATACTATCCTTTTCAAATAGTCAAATTAAATAAATTATCTTTATTTATTTAATTAAAGTCTCTTATTTTTGAATGTTGAATTAAATTAACATTTAATTCATATTTTAAATATTTATGTCACATTCATCTATCATTCAGTTATCTAAGCCATTCACTCACCTTTTGACTCGAGATCTATTTTTAGTTCTCCAGTTATCTCTGAATTCAACACCTATTTATCTCTACAAGAAGACTCTCCATCACAACTAGTCGATTAACTAGTTCTAACTCTTGTTTGCATTCAAATGCATTATTCTTCGAGTTATAACTTTGTCTTTTGCATACAAAGTCTATTTCTTCTATTTTTGGAGATTAAGATATTGAACTCGTGTTCTAACTCACGTTCTAACTTAGTCCCTATCTGCAGTCTTTCCTGAACTCATGTTCTAACTCGCATTCTATCTAAGATAGAACTCAAATCGCATGGCATTCATCAATCTCATTCGTCGATCTCTCTTTCAATCTGAGCCGATCATTCAAAAACCCAAAATCTATAAAATGGCCTGTCATTATCATTATTCCTCCTCCCGAAATCATACACTTTTGAGAAGAGACTTATCTTCAATTTTTTTCTTAGACACTCGATGAAGTTATACTTGCATTCAAACACAGAAATTTGAGGGCAAGAATATTGAAAAGGAAAAATGGAGAAGAACAATTAAGATGATTCGAAGGGGTGAACGCATATTCGGTGAGAGCTTTCCATTAAATTGTTTAATTTATTTAGTTTATTTCCTCATTCTTTGTTGTTTGATTTTAGATTATTATTTAGATTAGGATTAACTTTGTTATTCTAGTTGTAGATTATCCATCATCACATTCGAAAGACTCAATCTATTTTAATCTACTGTTACAATTTGTACAAGGAAAGCTCAGTATGTAGGACTTTGGAATGGTGTGTCATTGAGGTGTCATAAATAATATTCCAACACCTAATCCATGTTGTGTGTATGATCCGTCAAAGTATAGTATCCATTATTGTGGTGTGATGGTGAGAACATCCACATTAGCAAATTCAATGCTCATTGGTTGATCATCCTATAGAGGTGCTTTAGCTAACTAATCAACAATGAATTGTCCCTTGATGGATTTTCAAACTACATATTGGATATCAAACTCGCTCATGATCATGACCCATTTGGCTAGCCTTCCTGTTAAAGTGGCTTCGTTGAGTAAGTATTTGAGTGGATCAATCTTTGTTATGAGCTTAACTATGTGAGTTAACATATAATGCTGCAGCTTTTGATTAGAAAATACTACCACCAAACAAGCTTTCTCAATGAAGGTGTATTTAATATCATAACCATTCAAAACTCTACTGATATAATAAATAGCTTGTTCCTTTCCTATAGGATCTTCCTATTCCAATAGAATGCCCAATGAAATTTTCATTGTTGCTATATAAAGTAGTAATGGCTTTCCTTGTGTAAGTGGCACTAGTATTGGTGGAGACATCAAATATTTCTTTAATTGATTGAAAGTAGAGTCACATTTGTCATCCCATTTGAAAGAGACATTCTTATGTAGCAAGTGATTGAACAAATGACTCTTATCTACTAGTTGTGAAATGAACCTTCAGATGGACTAAATCCTTCCCTGTAGAGACTCTAGCTAACTGATGTTTCTAGATGGTGGTATATCCATAATAGCTTTCACCTTGGCAGGATCTACTTCAATACCTTTCTTTGAAACAATGTACCCTAGAAGCTTCGCAGATGTTATGCCAAACACACATTTCTTTGGATTTCATTTGATGTTGAAATTTTCTAGACGAGTGAAGATTTTGTCTAGGATCTCAAGATGTCCCTCCCTAGTATATGATTTTTCCAATAGATCATCCACATAGTCCTCCATAAAATTATGCATCATGTCATGGAAGATGGTGGTCATTTCTCTATGATATGTATCCCTTGCATTTTTCAAGCCAAAATGCATCATGTTCCAGCAAAATGTTCCCCATGGACAGGTGAATAATGTCTTATCTTGATCTTCTGGTGCTATCTTGATTTAATTATAACCTAAGAATCCATCCATAATTGATAAGATGGTGTGTCCACCTATTAAGTCTACAATAATGTAAATTTTTGGTAAAGGAAATTCGTCCTTTGGACATGCCTTGTTGAAATCCTTGAAGTTAGTACATATCTTGATACTGCCATCTGGTTTAGAAACAGGTACAATGTTTGATATCCACTCTGCATAATCAATTGGATGAATGAAACCAACATCTAACAATTTATTGAGTTTTTCCTTCACCAACAAGGTGATATACGAATGCATGTTTCTTAGCTTTTGCTTGACAAGTTTCACCCTAGTAGGAAGAGATAGATGATGCATCAAGAGTTCTAGATCTAGGCCCATCATATGAGAGTAAGACCAAGAAAAGTTTATTTTTCATTCTTTAAAGAACTTGGTGAATGTTGGCTTTTCCTGTTCAATCATTGATGCTGCCATATGTAATGTCTTTACTTTGTCTTTTGTGCACACATTGATAAACTAAGTTGGTTCAACCAACACTGATGATATCTCATGATAATTTTTGGGAAGAGTGTTGAATCCCCTATCTTTCAGTGCCTCGGTGAGGTTTCCACTATCATATGCACTCTTTCTTTTTACTTTTTCTAGATCTAACACTTCCATTAAATGGTTTTCACCATTAGATATTTTGTTTATATTTTCCTTTTTGTAGCTAGAAGATTTGACACCCCCCTGACTTGAAGCTTTTTTATGAGTTTTGTGGTTGGAACTTGTGTCATGGTTGGTGGGACAAAGATAGTTAATGATGACATCATCATTTGCAAAGACAGGAACATTAGAAGGATTAGTTTGGTCCCAGTCAATAACCTCGAGGTGTAGTAAGGGTTAAAGATCATCGGATTGATGAAGCTCAACAGTAGTGAAAGTCTGAATAGCAATGTCGTCAAAGTTTTTAGTAGGGGTGTTGGGTCTCAAAAATGCAGGTTTGAACCATGAGAGGTTGCCAAGCTCTCACAAATTTGTTGGCCAACTAACAAAGCCAACCAATATAATTGAACCTTCTGCTCTTCAGGCTCTGCAAAACCTAGGTGGGTGCACCTATGTGTATGTTGCAGATTCAAGATGTATTTCCTGGTGAAACGATCTATCCACAATGGCAAAGGGAAGTGGACAGATAAAATCACTACAAGTACTCCTACTCCTACTACACAAATGAAAGGTTTTTGAATAAATTGTTTAATATGGATTTGTATATTTGGGTTGTGGCAGATTAGTGTCTTCTATCCACATGGGAAATGGAGTAAAAAATGATATGTGTTTCCTCTTATTGGCTTAACTCTAGTTGTTAGGCACTCTGAAAATTCTATGGCTGTCATCAAAAATTACTAAGTCTATGACTTGCATAAACAGTCCTGGAATGTTTCTCTATTAGGTTCTTCTTTAACTATCCAAAAGAAATCTCAAAACCACTATGATTTATTAAGAGAATTTAATTCTAGCTTGCAGACACCAATTAATCAAATCACACAAAATGTAATATATCTTGATAAATTAGGGAATATGCTTGATATGTTGATTTAAATGATTAAAAGACCTCAAGTTGGAGACAACCAAAATAAAGAGTATAAATTGATGCAACACAACAACTGAACACCAAAGAGAAATTCACCAGTTTAAAACATTAGTCTTCATTTTTTCTGCTTCAAGAAAATTTTGTACATTATTTCCATCCTAGTCCCTTCTCGGGAAAAATCTAACTCCTACTATCTAACTACCGCCTACCTCTCCCTTACAACTGATTTTTTAATAAATTTTATATAGCAAATCCCAAGAGTCACGACTCTTCATTTTCTCTTACGATCGTTTACATTCTATGATAGAGATATAAACTATTTAATTAAATTGCCTTTCAGAAAATTAAATATTTTTACAATAGTTTCGTATTTGATTTTGTTTTAATACCTTACCGGCCTTCACATTTCAATTCACGTAACTTTGATTACATTCACTGCTCTGCACATTTCATCTATTTCTTTCTGCGAAATTTCCTTTCATGCCCACCGCTCTACCATGGTCAACTCTTTGACCGGCTGTGGTATCGTGGTGACTGCTCTTTCCATGGCCTTCTCTTCCCCTTACCGCTCTACCATGGTCTACATGCTAACTGTGTGTGGTTCTTTGGTAACTGGTTGCTGACCACTAACCATCAACCTCTGTTGCCTCCCTGTCTACTGCACCACCATGGTCTCCATCCTTTCCGGCTATGGTACCATGGGGTAACCATTAGCCATCTCCTCTCATCCTACCACTCTACCATGACTTCATCTCTACTTGTCTGTGGTATCGCGGTGTAATTGCTAGTCATCTTCTCTCCATTCACCACTCAACCGTTGGCTTCCTCTTGTCCAACCATGGTATCGCGGTATCTATTTTCACCAACCGCTGCACTTACTGTCTTTGCCACTATCATTGCCCACCGCAGTCACCATGGTCTATGAGATGACCCCCTATGGTACTGCGGTGGGATCTCCAGACTGCTACTTTGCTACTTATCTCCATCCATCACGGTGTTTTCTCACTGCCACCGCATGCAGTGTGGCGATGACTGTTCTCTACCCATTGTTTCATTGTCTGCTGACTGCTAACCTCGTCATTTGTTAACCCTTTACCACAGCACCACAGGCCCTAAGACTACCCTCTGTAGTGTAGCGGTAGGCATTTCCTTGACCGCATCACACTACCACTGCTATACCATGAGCCCACTATGCGAGGCCATGGTAAAATGGGGAATGACATATAAAAATGATTTCTAAGGGAGTGGTAAGGGTTTGAAGTGTATGATAAAGTGGACTGGGAATAAAATGAAGAATTTTTTATGAAAAGATAGGCAAATATCACGGAATTAAATGGGGAAAAATATGAGGGCAATATAGGCCAAAAAATTAAGGCAATGTAACAAGGAAAAAGACATTTGGAGCATTGGAAAGGGAAGTAAATGATTTTTATAAGAAGGATAGTGAAAATATTAGGTTCAAAATGAGAAAATCATTTAATTTCATGATGGAAATTTTGGGTTCTAAAAGTAGCTCCTGTTGGGGATGAGTGATTTTGAAAATCACTACAAGAATCCAGAGTATCTTTGGTAGAGCAGATCGAGCAAAGGATATAAAAAATGAAAGCCATGGCAGATGGAGGGAATGAACAGATAAATGATATGAAAGATGGAGAAAATGGAGAATGGGAAACCCTAGACTACTATACATGGAAAGAAAACCAAATTTTTTAACAAGGGAATTTCTGAGAATGTCCATGTATTGGCAAACCTAGACCCTTCAAAGATTCCTAAAATTACTGTGCATGGAAAATAATTTTTTAAAGATGCATTGCTAAGAATTGTCCATGCACTGGCAATCCTTAATCCTCTATACCTTCCATGGTTCAAAAATTAAACCATAAAAGATGGCCCCAGGCCACCCAAAAAAAAGAAAAACCTGCCCTTTCCTCTATCATAGGCCTTATTTTGTTTAGAGCTCATCAGGTTTCTTTTAAAACTGTCCATTCCACTTGCCCTGCAACATATACTACCATTGAAAAAATTTAGGAAATCATTGCATTCAACCTGATTCACACTCATTCGACCACTCTACATTTCATCATTCTCATTATCATCTGAAAAATATTTATTATCTTCAGCATATGGAGTGTATCCACATTCAATAAAACATTCATGGTCATGCTCACTATCATATGTTGTTGAAAGTGCCTACAACTACACTGGGACCTGAAAATCTGAATGCTTTTCTTGGGAATAAAAAAAAATTGTCTCATCGATATTTTCTAAAACAATCAAATCAAAATTACTTTCCATTTCTTTTCTATCACCAGTTGGAATTGACACATACCTCTGATCTATACAACCATCCTCATATATACTTGAATCAACAAATGATGGACACTCATCATTAATAATATGCAAACCAGTATCTTTTTCTTGCAGGAAAAAATCATTCAAGTCACATACCTCTTCTTGGACACAAATAGATTCATGATCAACTTCAAGAATTTCATCACTATGAGAGATGGACATGGAACCATCTGAATTATTACACACAATACCTTCACTGTCAAAGCATATATAGGCTAGAACCAAAACTTTTGAATCATCCTCATGTGCACATCTTTGGTATTTAAGAGTCAATAAATCTGAAACTTGCTCACTGTTGAGTGAACATGTTTCATCCAGATCTCCTACTATTTCTCCAACTTCTTGATCTCCATATGAACTACAACAATCATCCTGTTGTAGATCAACATCTACCATTTCATCTTCACAATCTAGATCACAATCTATTATGCAAGAGAGACTCTCCATATGTTCATTGCTGGATGACAAATATCTTCTTCTAATTCAGCTTTTGAAGCATTGTAGATGTACTCCCCAGATGTTGTGTCCCCACCAATATCAGTAATGCTACAATCACCTTCAAAATCTGAAAAATTATCATTAGAAATCCTAGTGACAAATTTATCCTCCATTGGCTACACTATTTGATCATTCATGATATCACTATTAGATTCATCATTTCCAGTATCCATGTGTTTTATCCCAAGCATGGAATCAAGAAATTTATTTACTACATCCAAGGCATGTTGTTTTGATGACTTTGACCCATAAACTGATTTAGGCTCCCATGCTCTTGCAAATTGTGTAACAAATGTGGGTCTTGTAGGCCTATGATGAGGAGGTAATTGTATATAGATGTCTACCATCCTGTTGTATAGAGAGTTTTCATCCTCTCCTTCATATTTCCTTATGTCAAAAAATGTATCTAAGGGGGAAATTCCACATTCTGATTCTGTAAAGGAGTCTTGGCTTTGAGTATGTATATCATCATCTTCTTCTTGATCATGTAAATAATCATCTTTGTCCTCATACTAGCTCAAAAATATTTCTTTCAAATCCTCCCATGAAGATATAATTTGCACAGGAAAAATTTTAAACCATTCCCTTGCACTATCCCTCATAAATCTTGAAAAACATTTCATAATGACATCCTCTGGATAAACTTGAAAGTTGACATTGACATTCCAGAATCATTACATATGCTCATAAGCTAATTCATTCCATTCTCCATGAAATTTAGGGATATGCATAAGCATTTTTGTCTCATTGTAGGGGTAAGGATTTGGGTTGCCTTGGACATTACTAAAGTTAAATGGTTTATCAATAATTGAGACAAAATTTGGAGGGCCATATGGGTTTTGGTAGATCATTGATCTTTTTTCAGGAAATGGAAGATGAATATTCATTTGAGGTAATGGTTGTGGTGCATAAGTGTTTTGTGCTATACCTTCATTGTCAAATTCGACTCCTAATTGCAGCATTCATTGTTTTAATTGTAGTTTTTTTTGTTTCTAGTATAACTGTTGTTGTTCCATTTCTTCCAATTCTTTAATTGTCTAGTGTCTTTTTTCTGATCCCGACATCTTGAAAAAATGTTACTACTCCACAAAATCTATGCATTATATATCACATTAAAATAGAGTCGCCACCTACTTTTCCAAAAGTAGGAAAATGAAATGGATTGCTTTGGTTTGCCCCCAGCGGAATCTCCAAAAAAAATGCAAAACTTTGTTAACTCAATAAATGGAAAGGCTAGAAATTTTTCTGAGTAACTCCCCAGCGGAGTCACCAATTTGTTGGGTCTCAAAAATGAAGGTTTGCACCACGAGAGGTTGCCGAGATCTCACAACATTTTTTTCCAACTAACAATGCCAACCAATATAGTTGAACCTTCTACTCTTCAGGCTCTGCAAAACCTAGGCGGGTGGACCTATGTGTAGTTGCAGATTCAATATGTATTTCCTAGTGAAAAAATCTATCCACAATGGCAAAGGGAAGTGGACAGATAAAATCACTACAAGTACTCCTACTCCTACTGCACAAATGAAAGGTTTTTGAATAAATTGTTTGATATGGATTTGTATCTCTGGGTTGTGGTAGATCAGTGCCTTCTATCCACATGGGTAATGGAGTGAAAAATGATATGTGTTTCCTCTTATTGGCTTAGCTCTAGTTGTTAGGCACTCCAAAAATTCTATGGCTGGCATAAAAAATTACTAAGTCTATGACTTGCATAAACAGTGCTGGAATGTTTCTCTATCGGGTTCTTCTTTAACTATCCAAAAGAAATCTCAAAACCACTATGATTTATTAAGAGAATTTAATTCTGGCTTGCAGACACCAATTAATCAAATCACATAAAATGGAATATATCTTGATAAATTAGGGAATATGCTTGATATGCTGTTTTAAATGATTAAAATACCTTAAATTGGAGACAACCAAAATAAAGAGTATAAATTGATGCAACACAACAACTGAACACCAAAGAGAAATTCATCAGTTTAAAACATTAATCTTCATTGTTTCTACTTCAAGAAAATTTTGTGCATTATTTCCATCCCAGTCCCTTCTCGAGAAAAATCTAACTCCTATTATCTAACTACCGCCTACCTCCCCCTTACAAGTAATTTTTTAATATATTTTATATAGAAAATCCCAAGAGTCACGACTCTTGATTTTTTGTTACAGTCATTTACATTCTATGACAGAGATAAAAAATATTTAATTAAATTTCCTTTCGGAAAATTAAATATTTTTACAATAGTTTTGTATTTGATTTTGTTTTAATATGTTACCGGCCTTCACATTTCAATTCACATAACTTTTATTACATTCACTGCTCTGCACATTTCATCTATTTATTTCTGCGAAATCTCCTTTCATGCCCACCACTCTATCGTGGTCAACTATTTGACCGGTCACGGTATCTTGGTGACTACTCTTTCCACGGCCTTCTCTTCCCCTTACCACTCTACTGTGATCTACATGAACTGCATGTGGTTCTTTGGTAACTAGTTGTTGACCGCTAACCGTCAACCTTTGTCACCTCCCTATCTACTACAACATCGTGGTATTCATCCTTGCCTGCTATGGTACCGCAGGGTAACCGTTAGTCGTCTCCTCTCATCCTACCACTCTACCGCAGCTTCATCTCTGCTTGTCTATGGTATTGCAGTGTAACTGCTAGCCGTCTTCTCTCCATTCATCACTCAACTGCTGACTTCCTTTTGTCCAACAACGATATCGTGGTATCCATTTTTGTAAACTAATGCACTTACTGTCTTTTCCGCTACCGTTGCCCACCACGGTCACCGCGGTCTGTGAGATGACCCCTTGTGGTACTATAGTGGGATCTCTAGACTTTTTCCTTACTACTTATCTCCATCCACCGTGTGTTTTCTCATTGCCACCGTGATACCGTGGTCAATGAATTGACCATGCGCGGTGTGGCAGTGATTGTTCTCTACCCATTGTTTCGTTGTCTGCTGACTGCTAACCCTGTCATTTGTTAACCCTTTACCATAGCACCGTGGGCCCTGAGACTGCCCTCTGCAATGTAGCGGTAGAGGTTTCCTTGACCACATCACACTGCCACCGCTATACCGCGAGCCCACTATGGGAGGCTGCAGTAAAATGGTGAATGACATATAAAAATGATTTCTAAGGGAGCGGTAAGGGTTTGAAGTGTATGATAAATTGGAAAGGGAATCAAATGAAGATTTTTTAATGAAAAGATAGGAAAATATCATGGAATTAAATGGGGAAAAATATGAGGGCAATATAGGCCAAAAAATTAAGGCAATGTAACAAGCAAAAAGACATTTGGAGCATTGCAAAGGGCAGTGAATGATTTTTATAAGAAGGATAGTGAAAATATTAGGTTCAAAATGGGAAAATCATTTAATTTCATGATGGAAATTTTGGGTTCTAACAAGGGGCATTGAGGTTTATGATGTTACTCTCCTCCAAGTCTATCTCATTTGAAGTATGTTCATTCTCACTTGAGTCATCAATATTTTGTGATCCAAACACAAGGGGTCTAGTCCTTAAGCTTTGTCCCTCCTCACGTGTAGGTGCACACCTTTGTATTACATCCATATTTTTTCTTCAAAGGATACCTCAAATAGTGAATCCCACTCATACTCATTAGAGTCTGTCTCATAGTTATCACTAGCTTGCAACTATAGGATTCGTTCAAAAAAAATTTACGTGGCTTCTTCTCTTGATTCTTCTTTATATCCCAATCTAGTTTTGTCTTTGGCTTGAAGTGTGTGAGGTTGAATAGGTTCTACAATGCCTTCTTTCATGTTACCGATAGGTCCCTATCCTTCATACCCCATATTTATTTGTTTGTATTTTAGGGGTTGCTAATGTAGATGCTTCCTGACTTTGTAGAGCCAATTCAGGACAACCTTGTCTTTTGATTCATCAACCAAAGTGACAAAATTTACAAATCTATCATCCAATACTATAGTAGGTTGTGACGATTGTTGCATTAATGTTGAAGGTTGTCCATAAGTTCTTAGTGAGGGAAGAAATTGTGAAAGACAAAGATTTCTGAATGGAATAATCTCCCATTCCCTTTTCTATTAACTAGATCTTGTCTTTGAATTGTTTGTTGTATTACAATTAACAATACCTTTGTCCTTTGATTGGTCCTTGTTCTCCACCCATTTTGATACAACATTTAAGTTCTTCTCATTGTTTGATGAATTTGGAGTGTTAGCTTCTCTGTTATGAGGGATAAAAGTATCTTGAGCTGCCTTAAGCATGTTACATTGTTGGGGATTATTTGAATTAGTTGAGATGGTTATTTACTGTCCATTGACCAGGAACTTCAAACACTAATGATAGGTGGATGACACTGCTTGCATCTCATGAATCCATGGATGTCCCAAAAGTATATTAAATGCCAGATCATTATCCAACACTTGGTAGATTATGTCTTTAACAATTGGTCCCACTTGAATAGGTAGGACAATCAATCCCTTGGAAGATCTCTCTTTGTCATCATTTTCTTTATTGTGATTTTCCTTCTTGGATCAATAGAATTATCAAAATATCCTAGTGCATAGATAAGTTTTAATGTACATATATTCAAACCAACTCCACCATCTAACTCGGTGTTTGTGAATGAGAACCTCAATGTGGAGGGAACCATTGTGTGGATGGTTTAGTGATACATCAACATGCTCAGAAAAGGATAGGAAGTGAGGAGTGGTTAAGTGTCCCACCATAGCCTAGAACTAGAAAACTTCCAAGTTATTGGGTATTGTTGTGGAAAAAAGAGCTTGTTCTAGGATCTCCTTGTGTGCTGGTGATATTTTCAAGAGTTCTAACATTGAGATTTGTGCTGGTATTTTCTTCAACTGATCGATTATGTTGTACTGATTTGTAGGGGTAATAGTTTTTTTGATTATAGAAGGAGAATCAGTTGATTTATTGGTAGTTCCTTTCAATATTACCTTAGCTTGTCCCCTTCTTGTCACATTGACTAGTTGATATGTTTGATTCTCTTTGATTTTTATGATGTTAATCTAATTTTCATTTGTAGCAATTTTTGTGGTTTGATGATCAACTGTAATGATGCTATTGCTTTCATAAATTTCTTCATTCTGATTTTGATAATCAGTTGTAATCACATCATCAATAAAATTACCAACAAAAAAAGATTCATTTATTTCATTTTCAGCAGTAACAAGGTCATGTTCATCATTAATTTGAGTGTTGTTTGTTTGATCTTCAACTACCTCGATATGGAGAATAGTGGAATCATAAACATAGTTTACATTTTTTCCTTTACCACTTGAGGAAGATGATTCACCTTTGTCATAATTTGGTAGAGGGTTCTTGAAATCACCATGATCATTGTTTATTTTTGGTCCTTCAACAAATATTTTCTTGTTTTCAATTAGATCTTGGATCAAATGTTTCAGTTTCCAACAATCGTTCATTTTGTTGCCTCTTTTTTTTTGATAGTCATAGTAATGTGTGTCATTCCACCAAAATGGTTTGACCTATGGATCCCAATTTTGTGGCTCTTGTAATGTTACAAGTTTGGCTTTAATAATTTCCTTTAATGTTTATTCCAATGATTTTCCTAAAGGCATGAATTTCTTCTGATTTGATGGCTTTTGGAATGGTTGTGATTTAGATCCAGCATTGTTAGAATTCCTATTTTCATTTTTATTTAGATTGCTACCTTGGTTGTTGTTTTGAGTTGTCTTTGTTGTAGTTGTTGTTAAATTGAATATTGGTTTTGCATTTTTTGTTTCAATCACAGCATCATTGTTTCCAACATTTCTATATTTTTTCCAAAACTTGGGTTTATCATTGTTGTTGTTGTGATTAGAGGAATTGGCATTTTTTGTTCCTCCATTGTATGTTTTTAGGACTCCTCTCTTTACCAAAGATTATTCTATCTTAAGACCATTTTCAATCATTTTCTCGAATGTAAGTGGACATTGTAGTTCAAGTCTATAACTCATGTCATCATTTAAATTATCAATGAATAATTCCATATTTTCCTTCTTAGGTATGGAACGTGGATATCTTGCAAACAACCTTCTCCATCTTTGCAAAAATGAGAAAAATGTTTCACCTTTCCTTTTTTTAGTATTGAAAAGATCCTTCATTGTGATATCATGTTGTATATTGTAGGATTATTGAGTTATAAATTTGTTAACCAAATCTTCAAAGGATCTAATTCCTAGAGTTAATTTAGAGAACCACTCCATACATTGTCCACCTAAGCTTCTTGGAAATAGCCTCATCAAGTATGTCTCTTCATGGAAAAGATATAAGCTCATAGATCGAGATTCCCTTACATGGTCAAGAGGATCTGTTTTCCCATTGTATTTATCATACTTGGGAAACTCACAGTGTTTTTGAAATGAAATCATTTTCATGTTTTGAGCAAAAGGATATGGACAAATATCTTGCAACAAGTATGTCTTAGTTGTTCCTATTTTCATATATTAGAATTGTTTTTGTAAGGTCTATAATTGGTGTTTCATTGCATCCACTTCATCCTTATTCTTTGTTTCAGTCTTAGCTCTTTTAGGTGTTCCTGTCAGTCTATTTATATCAAAGTCTTTTGGAAATTTACACCTAGATCAGCTAACATTAACATATACTTTTCCCCATCCTTTTCCATAATTTTTTCCATAAACTTATGGAACCTGGGGTCTTGTGTCATATTTTGTAAATTCTCTTCAGATATTTCATCATTATCATGTTGGTTGGATCTGTTGAATAGATTTTCCTCAATCTTAGACATGTTATTTTGGATTTCAAATTCCTTCTCTTGAAGTTTCATTCTTTGTGACCTTGTAAAAATTGGTATACAAATGTTATAATTGTTCACTAAACTTTGATCTTGGTTTGAAATAGTGTCAAGGATGTTAACTTGAGTGAAATAGAATGATAGATTTTATTGATTAGACTAAGTTGACAAGTATGATTATACAACTTTGTTTCCTTAAGTAGGATGAGTGATCCTAATAATGAAACTTGGCTTCTAAAAAAAGGTGTTTTATTTAGACACTTTAGAATGGTAGATATTACTTTAATTTGAAGAATTTCACTTGTAATGTTCAATTTTTGAAAGTTTAAGTCTCTGGCTCAATTTGAGAAAGGCTTTTGTTCTAGTAAAAATCTGAATTTTGATGTTAAAAGTCTGACAGATAGTGAAAAAAACTCTCTGGTTTTTTGTTTCTATGGATGCACTATAACAGTCCTCAGATGCGCTAAAATAGTTGAAACATGTGCTAACAAATTGGTTCGATGCATTGTTAAACAGGTTGGATGTGTTGTATTGTTCCTCCTATGTGCTAAAATTTTCTTTCAATGTGCTAGATTGTTCATCCTATGCACTAGAATATTCCTCCTATGCACTAAAATATGGGTCAATTCATTGTTAAAGAAATTGGATGTGCTATTACAAAGAATAAATGCATTATTCTAGAAGTATTCAAGATTTTTGGTAGTTTGTTTTTGCTCTAGTTTTTCACACTTAATTTGTTTGACTCCAGGGAATAAGCTTTTGATTGATGACCTTGTATCCAATTGGTTTGCTTGTGAACTACATAAATTTATTGCTTTGATTGGATGATTTCTTTTGAAAATGATCTACACACACAACAAGTTTGTAAACAATTGTTTCAAATATACTCATTAAACATATAGTGTGTGTTCTAGAATTAGGTATGATTCTTTCAATTTTCACTGGTATAACACAATAAAGATAGCTCAAGCACTTTTCTATCTCAAAAGGTCACTAAAAATACCATAGCCCACATCTTGAAACTATGTCAGCTCACACAGCCATGTCACCCACTAGAGGGTGCTCGTATTTTTTCATTTCTCATGTCTTAACCAAAATTGAATCCTCCACTTTTGGCCAGGTTCTCTGATAGTTATATGGTAGGTGTCTTGGGGGTAGATTCTTCCCTCCCCTTGCACTGTGATATAGAAAGCATTCATAAATTAACACAGTTGGATTCTAACTTATAGTTCATAGATAGGGTTTCCATTCAGAGCTGCAAATAGATAAAATCCCTTAGGATACCTCCCAGCCTTTAGAACAAAGGCTTTGGGGATGGTTATCTTGCACACTTTCGTTGAATTTTGGAATTTTCCTGAATTTGCTTTTGATTATAGTGGGTTAGAAAACTTGGCTTTGGTTGTTCCCACTTAGGTTGTTCTCATAGGGTGAGTAATTTTTCCCACTATGGTAGGCCTTCTAAAGGTGTTAATAAAATCATGAAAAGTGAGTCTAGCATTTTGATCACCCAGTGAAGGGGAGATCATAATCCTATCACTTCAACCACAATAAACAGGGGATTCAATTATCCTTTTACTTAAGATAGATGCCTAACTTAACCAAAGGAAAGAAATAATAAATTCAAAACCCTACAAACACCATTAGTAATTTGTAATATTTATCTTTGACTGGCGTAAATGTTTCAAACAACTATCTTTGACTAGCGTACCTTGTACCTGCAACACAAAAAAACAAAGATTAATAGCCAAAATTTCCAATTTTCTGTAAAAACAATCAGATGCGCTAAAATAATTGATAGATGTGCTAAATTAATGAATGAATGCATTGAAAGAATTATCTGATGTGCTATAACAGTAATTTAATGCACCTAAACAGTGTTTGGATGCACTGAAATATCTATTGAATGCACTGTAAGAACTTTTGATTGTGCTAAAATAGAATCACGTCAAAATCTATAGTCACTTTCCAAAAAATGTTAAAAATGGGGATTTTGCCCCACGGTGGGCACCAATTTATGTGTGTGGAAAATATGAGTAAGTGAAGTAATAACAACACACCTTAATAAAACACTATTAGATAATTCAAATGATAGATTTAATCTAATTGAAACATAATCAAATCTCTAAAATTGTTCCATTGCTCTCTAACTCCAAGGATTTTTTAAATCAAAGTGGCTCTCAGATTGTATGCACTGTGATTGTTAAAATGACAACCTGGAGAATGAGAATAATAAACTAAATCATATTTTGTGATGAAATGATATGATAAAATATTGTAAACTAAGATGCAACTAACATGATATGCTGTGACATGATTCTAATCTAATATGATTGCTAAAATGATTCTATTTGATAATTGCTAAATGTTGTATGCTAAATTGCTCTAATATGATTCCTATAGAGTAAAATTACATAAAAGTGGGATCCATTTCTTGTAGCAAGTGGTTTCTTTTATATATTTTCAAAGACAATTCATGATGTGGCAATAAGCAATGGTTCAGATTTGATCTGGATAAATCAATGGTAGAAGAATGAAGAAGTTGGAGAAGAAGAAGGGAAATGCTTTCTCTCAACAAAACATTATGGCAATTTATTAGGAACAAATTGTGGATCCATGAAGCCAACTATTTCCAACTGTTAAAAGTTTGTTCCAAAATTGGCTGGAAAGATAAAGTAAAATTGAATACAACTGGAATCTTTCAACTTTATTGAGAGAAAAGTTGTAGACATGTGCTCAATTAGACATTTGAGTTATTGAATTTTGGAGGGTAGATATATTATTAAATAAAAAAATTGAAATTTGTTTATTTAATAAAAGGGGATGATAATTAAACAAACTATGTGATTTTGTTTATTTAATTAAGATGGAAGAATAGGATAATTAAATAAAAATAAACTATTGAATTTTCTTATTTAATTAAGGTAGAAGAATTGGATAATTAAATAAAACAAACTATTGAATTTTTCTATTTAATAGAAGAATTGGATATGAACTATATAAATAAATATTTCTTTATTTATAAGTAGATGAATTAAAGGTTAATTAATCAGATTTATCTAGACCATATTTAGGTGTATACAATTCTTAATGTTTATCAAGATATTATTTCTTTTGCATTTTGGATTGTATATTTTGGGCTAAATAATAATATTGTTGAGTGTTGAAAAAAACATATTTAATTTAGTTTTGTCTAATAAGACATCGAGACAATGTCTCTTCCAAGTGGGGAAGGATGTCACATCTCAAATTTTTTCTTGCATTTAATAAATGTTAAGTTATTTAATCATTTATGGAAAATGAAATTTATCAGATGATTTGTGATAAATTTGAGATTTCAATGTCATTTGAAATGTATGTATATTCATATGATGGAATATGAATGATGATTTTTTTGATATGAAAAGTAATTGTTTCATTTTTAGCATTGGTTATTGGTTATTGATGAAACTCTGCAAGTGCAAGTGTGTGAATGTAGGAATAGGTCAAAGACTGAGAACATGGTTGAGGTAGGAATATTTAGTCGGACAACGGTAATCTCAATGGAATTTGGGAGGTGCACACATCACTATAAATCATGAATTTTGCATTGAAATTCCAATATGGTTGAAATCACTCTTTATGTGAAATGGACTAATGAGTAAACAAGTATGCTTGTCGAAAAACAATAAATTAGATTACTTGACTATCTTTTTTATCTGATGATATTGCATTCAAAAAAGAAAAGGAAACAATAGTGAATGGAGTGTTCTTGTTTACAAAAATTCTTGTATGCAAATAAACCTTACCTTTAGACGAGGATTTGAATAAAAATCCACATATATATATGTATGTATGTATGTATGTATGTATGTGAACATGTGTAAGGGATTAAAAATGTTATTTAAAAATGGATTTATTTCAAGTTGATAATCTTTATGTTTTGTTAGAATTGTTTTTCCATTGATATCATAAGTTGAAGTTAAGTTGCTTTAGGCATTGGTAGACGAAAAACTCATTTTTGGCCATCTCATGGTGCTTGAAGGGAAATTCAAAGTTCATAATCAAAGATTCAAAGGTTCAAAGTATTAACATGCATAAAAAGGAATTAATGAAGGTTCAAAGGTTAAAAGAATTAACAAGCATCACAACATTCAAAGAATCAAACCCTAAGAGAATCAAAGCATCAAAACCCTAAAATTTTCAAGGCTTATCTTTATTGAAAAATATCAGTGATATATCATTCTACATCAGAGGCTAGAGCATATGTTGGTTTTTAGTGTTCTAAGGTCATCAGTGGTTCAAGTTCATTTGAAGAGCTTAGGGTTCTTTTCATTGTTAGAAGTCTTGTTTCTAAAACTCTAAGTATATTCTTTTTGTGAAAATCAATAGAAAGTTTATTTATGTTATATTTGGAAGGTGACTTGGTATAGGAGGTTAATATTTATTTAAGTTATGAGTTTAAGGGGTTCCAAGCATTCTTCATTCAACCTTCCTATATATTGTAACCGGTCGAGCATGTTAAAAATTGAGTTTATATCATTTGAATTGGAATTAAAGGTCATGATTCTAAGGTTGGTTGGTGATAGTTTAAAATCCAAGGGCTTACATTTAAAATATGTGAACGGTTACTTTCTAGGGTTTGAACTTGACCGGAATTTTAAAAGTTTCTCTTTGAGTGCATGAATAGGTTAATGAATAGTATTTGATGGTGCCAAATTTAAGTTTTGAGTTTTCAGTTTCTTTGATTGTTTGAAGATCAACAGTCAAGTGATTGTAATTGGGATTTTCAATTTAATATATATATATATTTTGTATGTAGTATGTGAGGTGTGAGGTGTGAGGAAAAATAAGTTGGTATTAGCTCTATGAGGGAAATATATTCATGGTTTTGATTAAAATATGAGAGATAGAGAAGACTATAACTTGTTTCAGGTATTCAAGTGTGTTATGTACTTTGGCTTGGAGATGGAATAAGATTTGTGAGAATTAGATGAATGTTCTTGAAAAATATATGATAGGAAGAGATGACTGTAGCATGAATAGAGCAAGGTGATTGATTTTTTAGGTATTCAAGGTGATCAATCTTTCATAAACAGGGAAAGGTGATTACAAAAAAAGTAAATGAATTGTATTTTCATATTGTTGAGATATGTTGTGATAAGCTTTGATAGAGTTTTGACAAAGCAGATGTAAAGTTCGGGATATTGATTTTGTCAAGATATCGAGTCTGTTAGGGCTTATTGATATGATTTGAATTGTAACAGAGTAATCCTCTAAATTCCTTCATTTTTCCTCTTGGTGATTGTCAGTAAGATATGATAATTTTTGAGTAAGGAATGGAAAATTGCAAGTGAGGCTTGATTAACTGCTAATGAGGCTTGTTGTGTTGCCAGTGAGGCACACAATTTGTAAACAACAAGGTATTGGCTAGTGTGGCCTAATCAAGAATTTGTTTAGAGTGGTTTTTTCACCCTTTTTAGGGTTTTTCCGCTCATAAAGAACGTGTCTTATTTTTATTTAATGATGTGTTGCTTTATGTATGGTTAAGTATCCTTGATTCAAATGTGATGTGATTTTCACATCTTTCTATTTTTCATAATATACAATACCAAAAGTCTTTTTGTGATCAAGGGTGTTAAGCTTATGAGATTAGTTTTATTTGACCATTGATTCAGCCCCCTCTTAGTGGTCCTATATTCAACAAGTGGCATAAGAGCCATAGGTCCCTTTGCATAAATTTAAACAACTTGGGATATTATGGTAGAGGAGTACTTATTATGGATAACCAAGAAGTTTGTTCTACTTATAAAGCACCACTATTTTATGGTTTTAGTTTTTCCTTTTGGAAGTTTCGAATGGAAAAATATTTATCTTCTCTAGGTTATGATGTTTGGGAAATAATTGAAACTAAATATATTTCTATTACAACACCTTCCACTACAGATGAGAAAAGGGCCTATGAGTGTAATACCAAATAAATAAAAATTATATGTTGTGGATTGACTAATGATATACTTGTCAAGGTTATGAATTATAAATATGGAAAGGCTGTGTGGGATAGGTTATCTAGTATCTATCAGGGTGATGATAAGGTCAAAGAAGCAAAACTACGAAACTTTAGAGCCAATTTTGAAGGACTGAGAATGAATGAAGAAGAGAATACTATTGATTATCTTTTAAGGATTCAAGAGATAGTCAATGCTCTTTGGGGTCTTGGTGAGACTTTAGAGGGGAAAAAAATTGTCAAAAAGGTGCTAAGGTCACTAACCATCAAGTATTATTCCAAAATAACCGTAGTAGAAGAAAGGGATATAAAAAAATCACCTTAGATGAACTTCATGGCACATTCACAACTTATCAGATGAGAATTTATAATGAAGACTCAACAAGAAAAGAGGTTGCCTTTAAATCAATCAAGAAGGAAAAAGAAATAAATTCTAATTTAGAGGAATTAAATGATAAAGAGTCCACCTTTGTAAGAAAACTAAAAAAAGGGTCAAGAAAGTAGTATAAGGGGAAGCTTCCATTCAAATGTTTTAGCTGTGGTAAAATTGGACATTATGCTACTCAATGTCCCTATAAAGATCCTGAAAGTAATGAGGAGATTAATAGAAGAGAAGGAAATAAGAAACAATTTAATCTTGAAAGAAAAAACTTTTTCAAAACGAAGAAAATTTTATTTATCAAGGATGTTGATGTAAAAGATAGTTTTTCAAAAGGTTCCATTGAAGAAGGAGATGAAACTTTGATTATGACTATTGATAGTTTAAGTGAAAATTAGAAAGAAAAGAGTGAAGATCAATTTGATAATGATGAAGAGATTGATTTTGAGCGAGAGATGATATGTGCTCTTGGTGAAATTAAAAACTTAAAAAGGAGGTAGTAGAGCAAATAAATCAGAATCAAAAGGATATTGAAAATCTAATTAGCAAGGTCAATAAATAAAAAAAAATAGTTACAAATCTAAAAATTTAGCTTAAAGAGAACAAGAGAGTTGTAGAAGTCACCAAAATGGAGCTTGAGACCAAGGAAATTTTTTGTTGTACTTTAGAGGTAGAAGTTGTGGCTTTGAGGAAAAGATTGGATATGTGTGGCAGAAGTGACAAGATAGTAAATCTCTTGGACAAGCAAAAAGGCCATAAGAACAAGACTGATCTAGGGATTGTAGAAAGTGAATGTTCACACTATAATGATCTTCAACATGTTTATGGTGGTATTAATGTCACAAACAAAAGATTCATGAAACCATTTAATAGTAAAAGGAATACATGATTTAGATATAATCTACATTTCTTTGGTTATTACTTTAATTGTAATCAATATGGGCATATACACCTTTAGATTATGATACACCTTTGCATGATGTGTACTATGTAGAAGGACTAAAACATAAACTTTTGAGCATAAGTCAAATTTGTGATAATGGATTTGAAGTTCTATTTAATCTCAAGTTTGTGTAATAAAGAAAAAATAGGAAAAGCAGTTGCAACAAGGTTAAGAACAAGATGAAATATTTATAATCTTTAAGAGGATATAAATAGAGATAAAGATGGATGTAATTTTTTCATGGATCAAGTTAAAGAAAATTGGTTATTGAACAGGAGGCTTGGAAATGTAAACTTTGACAAGCTTGTCAAGGTCAGTAAAAATTAGAATGTGAGAAATATGCCACTCATCTCTAAGCCAATCATCAACACTTGCAAGGAATGCCAACTACGTAAACAAATAAAAAATAATTTTTAAGTCCAAAGAATACTCTTCTACTAAACCTTTACATCTTGTTCATTCTAATTTGTGTGGTCCAACAAGGGAAAATTCATTAAATGGTGAAAGATACTTTATTCTCTTTATTGATGACTATACTAGGATGAATTTTTTGAAGCATAAATTAGAAGCATTTAATAGATTCAAGATTTTTAGAAAGATGGTTGAAAGAGATTCAGATTTGAAAATCAAATGTCTAAGATTAGATAAGGGTGGAGAGTATACTTCAAATGAGTTTGAGGACTACTATGAAAGTCATGGCATTAAAAGGAGATATTCAGCTCTAGGACACCACAACAAAATGGAGTTGCTAAGAGAAAGAATACAATAGTCAAGGATACGGAAAGAACAATGCTTCATGATACAAATATACCTAACACCTATTGGAAAGAAGTAGTTCATACAACTTTTTACATTCTGAATAGGGTGTAGTTAAGGGTAAAAACTAAATATACTCTATTTGAAGTATGGCATGGTAAGTCAGCAAATGTTGGTTATTTCATAATTTTTGGTAGTAAATGCTTTATCAAGAGAGATGATGAAAATTTAGGTAGTTTTGAGTCTAGGTGTGATGAAGGTATTTTCTTAGGCTATTCTAAACATAGTAAAGCCTATAAGTGCTTTAATAAAAGACTCAAAAGAATAGTTGAAAGCGTTAATGTTAAAATTGATGAAAGGTTACAGTCTTGTGAACATCAAATAGAAGATAATGAAGAAGAAATTAATGTACCAAAAGAAGAGGTGGAAGATCTAGTGGAAGAAGATACTACTGAAAAGCCTATGGAGTTTATAGTTAAAATCCTTCCAAATCTCCTTCAAAAGCTCTATAAAGAGATCATCCTCATGAGCTAATTATTGGGAACAAAAGTTTTGGTGTGAAAACAATGAGAAAGATTTCTAGCACAAGTGATCAAGTGCATGTTTGTTTGATTTCTGAAATTGAGCCAAAAACCTATATAGAATTCAGCAAAGATGAGTTTTGGGTTAAAGCTATGGAGGATGAATTAAGTTAGATTGAGAGGAACAAGACATGGGAACTTATTCCTAGACCCAAAGACAAGAATGTTATTGGGAAAAAATTGGTTTTTAGAAACAAACTTGATGAAAAAGTTAATGTAATTAGAAATAAAGCTAGACTTGTTTGCAAAGGTACTCTCAAGTTGAGAGTATTGATTTTGATGAGAAATTTTCACTTGTATCTAGGATTGAATCCATAAGGATGTTTCTAGCCTTTTTAGTTTATAAAATTTTTAAGGTGTTTCAAATGGATGTTAAATCAACATTTCTCAATGGTGATCTTGAGGAAGAGGTTTATATGGAGCAACTTGAAGGTTTTGAATGTGAAGGAAAACAATATCATGTCTATAGATTGAAAAAATAATTGTATGGATAGAAACAAGGTCCTAGATAATGGTACTGTAGGTTCGATAAGTATTTGCAAGGGAAAGGGTTTACAAAAGGAGGTGTTGACAACAATTTCTATTACATGATAAAATGTGAAGATATTCCTTTTGTTGTTATCTATGTAGATGACATTAGTTTTGGTAGCAATGATGAAAACATGTTTTATGATTTTCCTAACATCATGAAATTTCAATTTGATATGTCTATTCTTGGAGAGTTGTCCTTGTTTATTGGGTTGCAGGACTCATAACTTGAGAAAGGTATTTTTATATCTCAAATGAAGTATGCAAAATAAATGCTCAAAATATTTCAAATGGATGAAAGTAGACTAGTTGGGACTCTTATGGTAACTATATGCAAGATAGGTAAAGATGATGATTCACCTGATGTAGATCAGACCTTATTTAGATCTATGATAGGTAGTCTCTTGTAACTGATAGCCTCAAGGCCTGATATCATGCAGAATGTATGCTTAGTGGCAAGATTTCAATCTTCTCCCAAGTAATCTCATCTTAATGCAGTCAAAAGAATCTTTAGATATCTCAATGGAACTATTGATTATGGTTTGTGGCACCCTAGGCATGATGATTTTACTTTACTTTCCTATACTGATGTTGATTGGGTAGGGTGTATTGATGATAAAAAGAGTACTAGTGGAGGGGCATTTTTCTTGGGTGACAGGTTAGTGTCTTGGCATATCAAGAAACAAGACTTAGTGTCTCTATCAACTGCTGAAGCAGAATATATTGTTGTTGCCTCATGTTGTTCCCAAGTTTTTTGGATGGTTCAAACTCTCAAAGACATCAAGGTAGAAGTGTCTCAACCTGTTCATATTTTATGTGATAATACTACTACAATCAATATCTCCAAAAATCATATTATCCACTCAAGAACCAAACATAGAGCTATTGGATATAATTTCTTGAGGGAAAAAGTTTTGACAAGTAAATTTATTTTGGATTACATAGCATCTTGTGATAAAGTGGTTGATATCTTCACAAAACCATTGGAAAAGGAATTTTTTGAGCACTTGAGGGATAGGCTTGGTGTTCTTTCCCTTGCATCTCTTCAATAAACATAAATTATTTGTGCATGGTTTTAGGGGGAACTATGCATTTATTCTATAATCTCTCTTGTGGGTATCTCAGTGAGATTTGGGCATGCTTATTTTTCATTGTTATTTGTATTGAATGCACAGTAGTGATTGCTCAATGTTAGTCATGTTTGCACTATTTTGTCAATGATTATATAGTATCTCTGCTTTTCATGGATGCTTGGTTCTTGTACATTGGATGGAAGTAGACCATAGTCAAGGATGCTTGGTTCTTGTATTATTCATGGATACTTGGTTCTTGTACTCTTATCTCAGTCATGGATGCTTGGTTCTACTTTTTATGGATGCTTGGTGCTTGTATAGTGATATTCATTCTTGTACAATGGTATTTGGTTCTTGTATAGTGATATTCATGCTTGTACAGTGGTAGTCTTGCTTGGTTCATACTTGGTATAGTGGTATTTCATGATTTCTTCAATGTGTTTCATGCCTCTTTCAAGGTCTTTCATGCTTGCTCCAAGTTGTGGGATAGTGATTTTATCTCATTCTAAAAAATGACATTGTTTACTGTTTGGTGATAGTGGCATTTTGTATCATACTAAACAATGATAGTGTTGATTGTTTGGATAGTGTTTACTATTTGTTGAAAGTGGTATCCAATGTTCTCTTTATACTTACAAAAGTATCTTAATCTTAATGATAGTTTCTTGTTGATGGACTGGAGATAGTAACATTTGATTGATCACAATTCTCTAATAGTGAATCGTAGTGACTTTTTCAGTTGAGAGTTTTTGTGGCAATGCTTACAAATACAAATACAAATGATCTTTATGTTCATTTTATTTTCTCAATAATGTTGTGGTGTGACAATGGTTTGTAGTGGTTTGTGATAGTGATTCTATGTCATGATAGTGGGTTGTGTCATGATTTTAGTGTTCATTTTCGTAGTTGCAGAGGTATGGTATCAGGGGTATGATCACTATTCTTTTTTCTTTGTATATTTGGTGAGGTGATAGAAAATATTTGGTATGATCACTTTCTCAGTATTCAATGCTTTTGCAAGTAATAGTTTTCTTTTGTTGTTTTTCATGGGGTCTTTTGTCATTTTTGTCAAAGGGGGAGCAATAAGGTGCAAAGTTGGAAGAAGTTGGCATCAACGCCAAAGTGCGATTTTGTTGTGTTGGAATTATTTTTTCATTGATGTCATAAGTTGAAGTTCAGTTTTTTTTAAGAGTTAGTATAGGGAAAACTCATTTTTGGCCATCTCATGGTGCTTGAAGGGTCATTCAAAGTTCATAATCAAAGATTCAAAGGTTTAAAGAATTAACAAGAATCATATCATTCAAAGCATCAAACCCTCAGAGAATCAAATAAAGGTTCAAAAAAATTCAAAACATCAAATCCTAAGAGCATCAAAGCATCAAAGGTTCAAAACCCTAAAATTTTCAAGGCTTATCTTTCTTGGAAAATGCCAGTGATATAGCATTCTACATCACAGTCTAGAGCATATTTTTGTTTTCAATGTTCTAAGGTCATCAGTGGTTCAAGTTCATTTGAAGAGCTTAGGGTTATTTTATTGTTAGAAGTCTTGTTTCTAAAACCCTAAGTATATGTTTTTTGTGCAAAACAACAAGTTTATTTATGTTATATTTGGAAGGTGACTAGGTATAGGAGGTTAAGATTTATTTTTAAGTTATGAGTTTAATGGGTTTCAAACATTCTTCAACCAGCCCTCCTATATATTCCAACCAGTCGAGTAGGTTAAAAATTGATTTTATATCATTTGAATGGGAATCAAAGGTCACGATTCAAAGGTTGGTTGGTGACAATTTAAAATCCAAGGGCTTATATTTAAAATCTGTGAACAGTTACTTTTAGGGGTTTGAACTTGACGAGAAGTTTAAAAGTTTCTCTTTGAGTGCATGAATAGGTTAATGAATAGTTATTTATGGTGCCAAATTGAAGATTTGAGTTTTCAATTTGTGTGATTGTTTGAAGATCAATGGTCAAGCATTTGTAATTGGGATTTTCAATTTGAAAGTGTAGACACCTGAATTTTACCACTCCCATATGGTCAAATTCTCCCCTATTTTCCTCTATCTTGCATCCCTAAACCATATTAATTAAATAATTTATTATTTAGTTAATATTTCATCCTAACCTAGTGTCTCCTAAGGTGTTCAATTAATTAATTGAATACCTTACTTATTCCTCTCTAAATTAAATAAATAGTCCAATTTATTTAATTTAGTCATTTTTCCTAAATGAATTAAATTAATTTTAAATTCATCCTTTCTCTCTCCTCATGCCAACATCCTCCAACATTTTCCTTAATCCATATTAGCTTAAATTAATCTGTGATTAGGGTGTACACATCCCTAATCATCATTAGGGTCACATCCTCCAACTTTTGCAAGTTGGTATTAATCCCTCATTAACCCACCTAACCCTTCATTTGTACAACCTAAATCACTAATTATCCCCTAACCTCACCTAATTCCATTTATGGCATGCACCCTAGTAAACCCTCTCATTAAAACTTTCTCCTTTTGGAGAAGTTACCCTCTTACCCCTTTGAATTTTAAATTCAAATTTATTCCCCCCATGAATCATGAGGAATTTTTAATTCCTCACAATCTCCCATAAGGAATTTTTAATTCCTCACTTGTCCTCCCAAGGTACATATGGACAAGAACCTCCTTTATGAGGAGATATTTTCCATTCCCAAGGTACTTTCAAGTACCTCCATGTCATTTCCATCTCATCTCCAACTCACCCCCTCTTGTCCACCTCACCATCCACATGTCTTCATGTGATGGATTTTGAGGTCTCAATTCATATTATCCCTTGATCCCCTCTTGAAGGATCAATCTCATCCATCCATTCATTTAGAGGAATTTCCCATAAAAAATGGTAGATTTGGCCTCATTTGCATCCAACAAACAATCAAGAAAACTTATCCATCTTGCATCCAAGTTATCCAACCTCCATTTTTGTAGCATTTTGAGCACCCTTATTGCATCCGATCTCTCATTTAACCACACCATTTCATTCCTCATCACACAACCATAATTTTGCACTAGTTTTTATGCCATTTATCCAAAAAAAGGAGCACACAACTCATCTTCAAAGGGCCAACCAAAAGGAACAATTCAAGCAAGGTAATATTGTCATTTTCTTGTGTTTTCTTCATGCGTTAAACTAGGCTAATCTTGAGTGGATGTTGGTGTTATTTTTACCTTGCATTTCATTTGTTTATTTTTCATCTTAGAGTAGAAAAACACTTGCACACATTTTTGGCACACTCGGTGGGATTCATGTCATGGGTCTCTTTCACTTCTTTTTATTTCTTTAAGTTTTGTAGGTTCAGATCCTAGACCACAAAGGTGAATCTACCCCAATGGATCAATCTACCTGATGAAGGGGTGATCCTACATCAACAAAGGAAAAAAAAGGAATGCCACTTATGTAGGAAGAATGAACTTGCATCTAGTGATCGGGTTCAGTTGATTCAGTGATGAACCCATTCCAAACCATACAAAAGGGCAGGTCTATTAAGAGAAAAGGTGAACTTGCTTAGATCACAGAGTTGGGAATGCTTATGCCTCTCCAATTGATAGGTGATATTACATACACGGATATCCTAGAAAGGTGATCCTGAATCTTAGAGAAAGGTGAACTCACTCTGTAGAGCGGTGAACTTGAGGTAATCCAAAATGGTAAATTTTTTGATTTAAACTTTCATTTAATTTTGGATTTGAGTACTAATTAGATGAATTGTTCATTTGTGCTTGTGAATTTTTATTGATATTTGTGTAGCCTATCATTCATCCAAGATCAGAGGTCAAAATACTAATTTGTGTGTTGCAAGACGAGCGATCGAAGCCCCTTAGTTAGATTGCTTGTCATTTTTATACTAGTTAGGCACACACAAATTTAATGAAAGGGTTAATTTACACCTGTTTTTCATGTTTGGGAGTGGGTTGTTGATGTATGCTATCCACTTGCACCATATAGTGAGCTTGGGGATCAAAAATCGCAGCTAGTTCTAGTTCAGTTGAGTCCACCTAGGAGTGCTAGTTTGCATGTATTCTCTCCCCTTGCACTATGTGTGAGCCTAGGGATAAGAAATTCCTAGCATTTCCTACCCTTTAGTGCGACCTTCTTGGGGATTTCATCATCCCAAGGGACGATCTTGACCATGTGTACTAGCGAGGTATATAAAGGGGGGAGAACCAAAGTTGTATCCCAATCCAGTTGCATCATGTTTGGTGGAGCATTGATACTAGGGTGATTCCTATTAGGTGTGAAGGGTTGGTCCAAGTTTCTAGTACCTCACTAGGGCTCCTAATGCATGCTTTTGATAGGTTGGTGTTCACGGTTGTGCCTCACGTACCCTCCTCGTGTATTAAGGACTCCCTAGAGAGCTTGTATAGCCTAGATAAGGCATGTGTTTAGGCATGACTTGGTGTAGTGTAGGGATTGCATATCACACCCCAAAGTTACTCACCAAGTACTCCCTTAGGTTGAGATAGAAATCCTCATGGTGAACTATGATAGTTCTCAAGGAAGGAGAGAAGGTGAGCACGTGGTGTCTGTTGATGACCCTATGCCATTAGATCTATAGCTATCTATCTTTGTGAGAAAGGGTGATCCAACGAACCACCCTAGTATCATGGAGTATTAACCTTGGGGTACCCCATCAAGGTGGTGGGCCTACATCAAGTTTGTAATCCCTTATTACTATTTTTAGGCTTGTATTACCTAGCATGTCTTCTTGTGATATACTAGTGCTTTTCATTAGTCCGAGTCTATCCTTGCCCATTACTGGTTGTTTGCCATGTTTTCAGTCCTTTTCCATAGTCTACCCTTACCCTCAGTGGTGAATTTTCTTCTTACAAGGGTGAATTTTCATTATGGACAGGCAATCCTATACTATCAAGGGTGAATTTGTGTCAAAGTCTAGTCCAGTCATCCCGTTAGGTGAACTCACTTTTGTCAGGGGAAAATTTGCTAGTGGGTCTCTTAGATAAGTGACCCCTCTTCCACCTGTTACTTGAATAGGCGATCCCATTCCTCTCATAGGTGATTCTATGTCTGAGCCTCCCATTCCTCCGTCCATACACCCCCTAGATAGGAAAATGTACCCCTTTTAGGGGAGATTCTACATCGATTTTGTACCATCCCCATCCGTACATTTGAAGAAACAAGCAATCTTGCTTCCCCAATAGGTGATTTTGTATACTATTCATACATTCATAGAAAGAGGTCATCTTGAGACCTAAATAGGTGAAATTGTCTTCTTGAAGGGCGATCTTGCATATGCCTATCAGCACAACCCAAAATTTAGGTGATCCCACTTTCCCTTTTGGCGATCCTACAAGTCCACACCATACAGTCAAAGACATAGGAAAATTTGTGGTTCCTAGATATGTGAGCTTTCTTTACATAGAGGTGAACCCATTAGTGCTTAGATAGGTGATCCCATGTTTTGGAAAGGTGAACCTGTGTTACATAGATGTGAATCCACCTCCCATGCAAAAATAAGAGAGTGAACCCTCTTAACCACTGAAAGCCTATTGTTTCTTGAGTCCATTCCTATGATCAAATGATTTTTATCACCATCCATTTATCCACAATTATCATTTTTGTGTATCTAAATTTTTCAAAAGTCATTAAATCTTTAATCAAATCATATAGGTTCATCTTAAGATATCCCTATATTGCATATCCATCATCAATCCATCAATGTGGATCCCTTAGGCATCGTTTTAGGGGCATTTTTCCAATTGGGTTAGGTAACTAACCCTAAACATTATCATCCATGCTTACTTAGGATTGTCATCCTTCCTCAGTTAGTAATCCTTTGTGGCCTTCTCAATATACTTCTATCTCAAGGTATATTTTGTGTTGTAATCATCTTTTTTATCGTCCAATCCAATCATCAGCACCTAACATCATCCTGTTAAGCTACTGAACCTAGTTCAGAGTTAATCCTATTGATCCAATCCAATCAATCATCTAATCCAATCCAATTATCAATCTAATTATCAACTCATCATTATCCTATAAATCATCCAACCAATCGATCTGTCATCCTAATGATCATTTAGGTCATCATTTAGGACACCACTTAAGTGCATCTTAGGGATTAGTGTCATCTTAGTCTCTTGGTCACTTTCATTTTCATTCCTGTTACTTGATTACAGGAAAAAAAACTCATGGAACAATAGTCCCAAAGTGGTCAGCCTTAGTATCCTCTAAATCCCCCCACCAATGGCAGTTCCTTATAATCCAACATGGAAATCCCCATACAATCTACCCTAGAAGAAAGCATGGTTAATAAAATTGAGCTCACCATTGATGATTACCTTAGCGATCCCACCAACTTGAAAATGATTGATCATCTTCTTGTTGAGTGGGGGGACAAAATCCTTGCACAATTGCTTATGAGGGGTACCAAGACACCTCCTAGTTTTGATATGTCATAGTATGTTAACATCACACCCCCTTCATCATTGGATCCATTGAGTTCTTATGTTAATCTTGGCTCATAAATCCCACAAGTACCTCAAGTTACTTAGCAAGATATGTGGTACCAACTTGGGTTTCACAATGATGTCTATTACCAAATACCACCCTTCCTAGTTTGGATTTTAGTCATGGGTGTAGTGCCTAATCCCAATAATCCTCAAGGTCCTAATCCTAATAGTCCTCAAGGATTTATCAGTCATCAAGATCCAAATAATCCTCAAGTTCCTAGTCCTATTAATCCACAAGGAATTAACATTCCCCTAGGTTCAAACCCCATACCATTTGCACCACCTCTTCCACCAAATCAATCAGTTCAATCACCAGGAAATACTAGGGGCAATGCATATAATCCTTTTTCTAATGTGCCTCTTCATATACCTCCCATCCACACACACACATCAAATTTACCACCACCTCCATTTACATCTCAGCATCAGCCTCAAGGCATTATTCCACCCCCACATCAACCTTAGGGTAATCCACAACAAACACCATCACAACCATCCTATCAACAACCACCACATCAAACCTAAATCAGATTGCAGCCACCACATCAAACCCAAATCCCATCACAACCTCCACATCAAACTCAAATCTCATCACAATCTCAACAACCCCCACACCAACCTCAAGTAAATCCATCACAACCTCCTCATCACTCACAAGTCACCCCACAACAACAACAATAGTCTTATCAATAACCACAACATCAAACCTAAATCCCATCACAACCTCCTCATCATACTCAAAATCTATCACAACCTCCTCCTCAAACTCAAATCCCATCACATCCACCTCATCAATCCCAAATCCCATCACAAACTCCTCATCAATCTCAAATCCCATCACAATCACAAGAATCCTCTCAGCAAATCCCAGGTAACCTTGCCTCCCAGTATTTATATCATCCCAAAAGTACTTATTATCAGCAACCCACCACATCTAACCTCAATTCCAATTATTATTACTATAATCCACAATAATCTCATCAATAACCATCTTACACCAATCCTTAATAACCAAAACAAAATTCCTACCATCAACAATCCAATCCATAGTAGCCTACATATGCTTCCCAACAACAACCTACCTATAACTACCAATCTAATCCATTTTACTCCCAGTAGAAATCATCACATCAGTAGTGTTCCTCCTCCTCATATTACCAAGCCCCACCATCATACCAACAAATCTATACCAATCCTCAATCCACGTGTGCTGACCAATACCAAAAAATCCCTTCATATCCACCTCTACCATCATATGATCAATCCATTTTGCCTCCACCACCATCATACCAACAATATGTCCCTTATGATCAGTTCAACCCAAAAGACCCTTCCTCATCAATACCAATTAATAAGGAGTGGGAAGACATGAAATCCATGCTAAAAGACTTGTAAGATGGTACATCAAAGAAGTGCTTCAAATTTGAAGACATTTGTCCTTATCCATTCAACTCATCCATCTCACTCATTCCCTTCCCTAAACATTTTGAAATGCTGAAATTCGATAAATACAAGGGAAGGGGTGATCCAAGAAACCACTTGCAAGAGTTTTACATGCATTACCAAGAATTCCTACATAATGATAACTACCTCCTATGAATTCTCCCTAGGAGATTAATAGGGAAAGCTCTAGATTGGTTCATGGGTCTTCTGAAGGGATCAATTTATTCCTTTGTTGACTTGTTAGAGAAGCTTGTTGCACACTTCCCTTTCAATCTCAAGAAGGACATAGACACTTTAGATCTCCTTAAAGATAAGCAATGTGAGGGAGAAACATTTGCAAGTTACCTGTAAAGGTGGCGAGCCCTTATTAGTCGACTCAAGTCTAGTCTTCTTGAGAAGGAGTTAGTAATCATATTTGCTGCAAACTCCCACTTTGAATTGGCTCACAACTTGCAACTCCATTATGTTTCCACCTTCACAGAGGTCATTGAGAAGGGTACTACTATTGAAAGGGCCCTTATTGCTAAAGGACTAATCAAAATATTCAAGGAGGACAAAGATAAACCATCTGGAGATAAATCCTGCTACTAGAATAATAAAAAAAATGTTTTCTATGATGGTGTCATCAACACTAAACACATCCAAGTATCTAGCACTTTGCAAAGATCACAATATGACAATCCCCCAAAATCATTTTCCAATGTCATATCTATACTAGAAGGTGCACCCCATCCTCCCCCATAGTCCAATCAAAATAATTAAGGGAATAATAAGCGTGCATTCAATCCTTTGGGAGAGTCCTTAGATGAGATTTTAAAAAGGTTTCTCCAAGTGAATTATGCAGTCACTTATCCTATGAAGAAGCCTTTTGATGAGTCAAAGCCAAAACCCGCTTGGTATAAAGAGAATGAGTATTGTGATTATCATAGGATTAAGGGTCACTCCACTAACAAATGTCAGGGGCTTAAAGGTTACATCCAGTACCTCATTGATCGAGGAGGCATTGTAGTGGATGCAAACCAAGCTACCTCATCCAACGATCAATTAAAAATATATAAAAATTCCTTTCCCAAACATAACCAAGTTCCTAGCACTTCCAATGCAAACACTCAGTCTAATAGTAACAACCAAAATAAAAGCACAAATAATATTAGCTATAAAAATGTACCCTATAATTATGAGAATATTATTACGTGCATCACTCAAGGGGAGCCATGTGTATCCATGATCCATGTCAAAGGAAAATATATCTAATGTGTTGTTACCACTCGCCACACCTGTATCAATTTATGGGCCATCCACTTCATCTCAACCAACTCCTATGAGATCGTAGTACAATATCCTTGATCATCTTGGTAATACCCCCACACAAATATCCATCCTGGATTTTCTAAAGTCTTCCCCAGTTCATCAAGAGATCCTTACAAAAGCTCTACAGGATACACATGTGCCAAATGAAATTGATCCTACTCAATTGCAAGCTCTTGTAGGACACTTGTCATCTACCTATTAGTTAGGGTTTAGCCAAAATGATATACCACCAATTGATTCATCTTGCAATCATGCCTTACACATTGAAGTCCTTGTCACTTGACATAAGTTAAAAATAATCTTGTTAGATAATGTCTCTTCCATCAATATATGCACCTTAAAGTTCAAAAAACAAGTAGGGTATACTCATTCTGACTTGGACAGTCAGACCATTACAATCAAGGCATATGACAATGTAGAGAGGCAATTAGAAGGTATTATTTTCCTTCTTATCTAGGTTGGTCCTTTCATGCAACATACTACTTGCCATGTCCTTGGTTTGGATTTACCATATAATCTTCTCCTTGGCCACCCATGGATTCATGCCATGTAGGTTGTTCCTTCCACCTACCATTAGTTTCAGAAGTTCTCGTATAATGGGGTTGAAGTTATTATCCATGCTGACCCCCAGCCTTTTGAGTATTGTCATGCTCTTGAGGCCTCCTTCCCTCACTCACAACATTGTTGAAGAATAGAAGTGGGGACTCTTCAGACACCATCCTTCATTCCATCATCAATTCTAGCCTCTAATCTATCATCTAATACATCCTCCAATCCATCTTCCACATCTAAATCTACCATCACCAAAGTCCAGATCATTGTTAAAGGCTATGGAGAGTATGAGATGTGTACAACTCTTAATGTGGAAACAATTCCCCCATCTCCCCGCACTTATGGCCAACCATCTCAATCTGTACAAAAGGAAGAATCAAAAACCAAAATCATCAGTTCTAAGAATATAGGTTCTACAACATTCCAATCTCTAGGAACACTATAAGATCAGATGGATGACAATATCATTCAATGGGTTTATAGAGAGGAACTTGAACCTTCACCTTCCATCATTGAGTACTTTCAATAAGTATATCCTCATGCTTCTAAGTTGGAAAAAAATATAACTATCAAGGGGGAGGGCTTGGTATTGAGGAACATGGAAGATGTCAACCCATTGAAACACCAGTGCAGCCTAAACATTTGGGGCTAGGCTACAACAAGAAACCAAATGGTCTTATAGCATCTACTAGCACGTCAAATAATGTTAACTCAGAGGATGATTTTCTTGAGGACAGACCCAAAGAAGAGGCTATCATACTCTTGTATGATGATGTGGATCTTCCCTCCTCTTTTGTATCTACCTCTATATTTTCCATTAGCCTTTCACTCCGTCACCCTGACCTCATTTATTGGGACTTATGAGGGAGCGCACCAGTTGACATATTTCCTTTAGAGGAAGCATACATAAATCTTATGAGATTGGGGAAAGATGAACACCCTGACCACAAAAGAAAAAGAAACAAGAAAAAAAAGAGTCATCTAGTGAAAACCTCCCTAAGGCGCTTCTTGATTTGGAAAAAGTAAAAATAAAGGGTGTATACACTAGTGAAAACCTTGATGAGGTGCTAGAGGATGGGTATTTTCATCTTCCCCTTATTGGATCTCACCTATCCTAATGGTCTTCAATTCTAATTGAGTAAGGAAAAGAGGTCAACCTAGGCACGAAAGAAGAACCCAAGATCACCTACGTGGAAAATTCATTGTCTAAGGAAGAGTATCCTATCATTGTCAACCTACTCAAAGAATGCATTATCAAATTTGCATGGTCCTATTTAGATATTCCAAGATTGGACCCCACCTCTATTATGCACCTTCTTGATGTCCATCCAGATACAAAACTAGTTAAACAGAAGCTCAAGAAAATGCATCCACAAGTGGCCCTACTTGTTAAGAAAGAACTAGAAAATATGTTGGCATCTAGATTCATCAGGCCTATTAATTACTTTGATTGGATATCTAATATAGTACCTATGGCTAAACCTAATGAGAGCATTAAAATCTATATAGACTTTAGGGATCTCAATAAATCCTACTCAAAAGATGACTTACCACTTCCTAATATCGACATGTTAGTAGATATCACAATAGGACATGCCATTCTATCCCTCATAGATGGCTTCTCAGGCTATAATTAGATTAGAATTGTACCTAAAGACCAACACAAGATTGTATTTGCCACCCCTTGGGGCACTTTCTATTACAATGGCATGCCCTTCAACCTTAATAAAATGGGGCAAACATATCAACATGTGATGAAAATCATCTTCTATGATATCATCCAAATTATAATGGAAGATTATGTTGACAATCTACTAAGGAAGTCAAAAACTAGGAAAGATCATCCTAAGGTCTTGAAGCAAATCTTTGAGCAGTTGGAACAGTACAAATTGTGCTTAAATCCAAAGAAGTGTATTTTTGGTGTTACATCTAGAAAAATATTAGGCTTCATTGTAACTACAAGGGGTATCGAGGTTGATCCAACAAAAGTCAAGGCTATAATGGAAAATCCCCCACTGTGAAACCTAAATAAGTTAAGAAGTGTGTAAGGAAAATTATACTCTATCAGGTGTTTCATCGCCCAACTTGCCGATAAATTTCATTCATTTACACCTCTTGTGTAAGGACATAACTTTCAAATGGGATCCACAGTGTCAGCAAGGCTTTAATAAGATCAAGGAATATCTAGCCAACCCACTAATCTTAATGCCTCCTTTTCATAGTAAACCACTACTACTATATATTTCAACCACTTCAGTTGCACTAGGGGTATTATTGGCCCAACATGATCAGTCTTCCAAGGAATGTGCCATCTGCTACATTAATCATACACTCATGGGATATGAGCTAAACTACTCCCCATGGAGAAAACTTTCATAGCTATTTTTTTCAGCTCACTAAAGCTACGTCACTATATGCTTAGTCATCCAATCAAACTGATATCCAAGGTTGACCCACTTAAGTATCTATTATCAAGAACTTCATTAACTGGTCGTATAGCCAAGTGGGTTATGATCCTTAGCGAGTTTGATATAGAATATGTGGACCACAAGAAAATAAAAGGGAAAGTAATAGTAGATCAATTAGTTGATGCTCCTCTCATGGATGCATATCCATTAGTAGCAGAGTTTCCATATGAATCAATTCTCACAGTATTAGAATCAAATACATGTAAATTATATTTTTATGGTTCATACACTCACAATGGAGCTGGTGTGAGTATTATTTTTGTCACCCCACAAGGTGACTATATCCTAAAGTCATTCAAGTTTGCATTCCCATGCACAAAAAACATTTCAAAATATGAAGCTTTGATCACAGGCCTTAGAATTGCAGCTCAATGAATATAACCCACCTTCGTGTTTTTGGAGATTCACAACTTATAATGAAATAGGTCAATGTCAAGTCTCAAAATAAGGAAGACAAACTCCTTCCTTACAAGTACATGGTTGACTCTTTCAAGAAATACTTCAGCCATATCATGTTTGAACAATTCCCCAGACTACAGAACAAAGTAGCTGATGTTATGGCCACAATTGGTTCTCTCATTGACATGCCTAAAGATCGAACATATTGTGAGTTCCTAGTAGAACAATTATTAATTCCAGCGTATGATATTTCAGAAAATGAAATGGTGTGTGAAATTTTCGATCCCCAATCATATTTCTATCATGATATTTATACCTACCTACATGACAATATCCTGCCACCCGATCTCACTCGTCACATACACAAATCTTTCATCCAATGCACCTCCTATCACACTATCATAGGAGATACACTTTATTGTAGAGGATATGATGGAACTTGATGAGTCTATATTTTGGCCTAGTTAGGGGGATAGAATATGTTGTTATTTTTTGAAGTTACCACACACTTTGATATTATATGCTGACACTTTTACTTAGTTTCTCTCAATCATAAGACATTTGGGACTAATTCCATTTTTGTTGGTTTTAATGATATTTACCTATTATGTGGACTGTCTATATTTATCTTGCATGTGATTGATGAATTTTATTTAAGGTGGTTATGGTTATGCAATTATTATGTGTACTAACATTACTTTGTAGACATGATTGAAATACTAAGTTAATAAATGCAACAGCCAACCGATCAGGTTGAGGAGTCGCACGAAGTTCAACTGAAGATGAAAAAAAAATATTCCCATGTCAACCACATGTAACCACCTTGTACCAATCTTTAATGTAATTGAGCATTGCGGGCATTACTGCAGTGGTTGAGTCCATGTTTGGGCATGCATGTCTGAATGGATTCTCCTACATGCGTAACCGCTCCTTCCACTTTATTCTCATTTTCCCTAAATGGAATCCTCTCAGTTAGTGGTAGTTCATGGCCCTATTTAGTTGGCTTAAATAAGGCTCGAATCCTTCTTCCTCGAGCTAGCAAGTTAGTGAGTCAATCGCCAAGTTATTGTACAAGCTGATAATCAGCCATACTTTTGTAATTTCATTTTTTGATGAATGAAATAAATTTTTGAGTTGAGTATCCAAATTTGCATTAGTTTAGAGGATACTCATCCAAGGGGGCCCACTTGGTGAGTAATCTATTTCTTTAGTTTAATTAGATTAGTGTTCATTTCTATTCAGTACTTAGTTAAGATTTTGGCATTGACTGTTCCTGCAACCACTAAAATTCCATTATTTGACTGTTCCTACAGCCAAAGCGGGAAGAGTAGTTTCATGTTGGATGCTTAGATTTTCCTTCTTGTTATGCATAATCAGTTTAGATTTGATTGACTGATGTTCAAAATTTTCTTTGTTTCCTTTCATATAGTTTACTTTCAGCATTAAGTCGTTCTTAGTTGTAGAATGAAGATGACTACTTTGAAATTCCTAGTGCACATACTGTGCTGACCCATTTCAAGTTCATGTCCTTGGGTTGAAAATTTAAATGTACCTTCATGGTGGTTAAGATAGCTATTTAGGTTAGATGCCCAATCTCCGAATCATCGTTGTAAGGGCTTAGTTATTAAAATCATTGTAGGAGGCCAAATTTTTTGGCGTCATTGTCGGGGATGGTGTCAAACTAGGAAGTCCTTTGGAGTCATTGATACTTTTTCTGCTGTAGTATTTCTGGAATTTTCTCTTAGTGATAGACATTATGATCCACTATTTTCCCCCACCCATTCTTTATGTGAGTTGGCTTATATTGAGTTGATAATGCATGCATAGAAGAAGAAGATATTCTTATGGGAGATTCCTTCCTAATAATCTTGAGCCATTTCAGCTAGTAGAGCTTCCAAATCTACCCAAAGATGAAGAAGAAGAAGGGCCACAACCCTTTGATGATATATTCCCTGACTTGACTAGTTCTGAAGTTTCCCTTGAAGATCAAAATCCTCTTGAAGAACCCTTTATTCAAGAATTTCATCAAGTAGGCATGGCTGATCCAAATGGAGATAGGCCTAACATGCAGAACTAGCCAGCTTTCCCTTTTCCCATTTCTAAACAAAATGAAGTAGATAACCTCAAAAATATCCCTACTTCAGTCCTTCCTAAATTCTATGGGCTTGTTATAGAAGATCCTGATACCTTCTTGTCTAAGTTTGATATACTCTACAAAAGCTATGACTATACCACTGATGCCCACCAACTTAAGCTATTTCCTACTACTTTGAAAGAAGCTACATTAAGATGGTTTATGAGCCTTGGCAGAAATACTGTGAGAACTTGGGAAGATATGAAGAAAAAATTTCTTGAGAAATACAAGGAATATTGCAGGGGTAGTGACATGAGAGGAGGTGACATTTTCAGAATGCAACAAAAGGAAGATGAGAGCTTGGAAGATTTCATTTCAAGGTTTGTGTTTTGTCTGTAGAAATCTCCACATAATACACTTAATGAAGAATCAAAAAAGTTTCTTTTCCTAAGAGGAATTAATGAAAGTTGCACTGATGCCTTGGACCTAATGGCAGGAGGAGATATCACTCAAGTTCCATGGGATGATATGAAGAAGATATGTTGGAACTATTCTAGGGAACCTTCAAAAAAAGGAAGAGCCTACCAGTCCTCTATGGGTAAGACATCCAACAGTGGAGTCTCAAGGATGGAGATTACTAATTTGTTGGTAGATTTCAAGTAGGATATAATCAACAATCTAGGTACTCAGCTGGATACAATTTGGGCTAAGAAGAAACATGAGGAGGCATAGGCAATACTAACATAATATTTCCCTTATTGTAGATAGAAGAAGAGGGAATGTAGATGCAAGGTGATAGCTAACATTGATAGTAAACATATTCCACCTAAGTTCAAACCAATCTAGACTAAGGAAGACCAAGTCTACTTTGTTGCATAGAAAAGGCCATGGGATTCTAGACAAGGCATGCCACTAGATCCATTATCTTTTTTCAGACCATATTTTAATTCTTATTTATCTGGTAACTAGTGGTAGCCACCCTATCCATCCAACTATGGAGGATACCCACCCAATACTTGGTCCAATTATCAAAATGCCCCACCTCATTGGCAACAACCTTAGGGGAATTGGCAACAGTTTCAGAGACCTTGGCAACAACCTCAAGGAAACTGGTAGCAAACATCTCAATGGAGAGGTGGCTAGCAGTGGCCAAACAAAACCACCAGCTATATGTAGCCATCTTCTCAAACCCAACAACCTTATATAATGCCCCCTCCTGCTAATCCAAGTGAAAATATACCTAAACCTAACTAGTTACCAACCCAACCCACACCCAACCCAAATAATAAACCATATTAGTAGCCTGTATATTCTTCTAATCCAAATCAATTTCCTACATATGTTGTGAGTTTAAGTGACATCCGTCTACACTCAAGAACAAATTATTCAGCTCCTCCTACCGCCATTATCACTGACCTCCCTATGGAAGAGCGAGAAGAATCTTTGACTGATCTCATTTAGCCTTGTGCAACTAACACTCCTGAACCAGCTCCAACAAAGAAGATAACACAAGAACCACCATTCCCTCATAGATTAGAAGCTTCCAAGAAAAAAGAAGATAAGGAGGAAACTATTTTTATATCCTAGATCAGCTAAAGCATAATTGTGTCTAGATACCTCTGTTCTAGGCCATAAAATATGTCCCTATCTATGGAAAAGTAATCAAGGAAGCATGCCTCAAGAAACAAGGTAGGAAAAAGAAGAACCCCACTATAGTCCATGTAGTAGGGTAGCTTGCTAACATCATGCTTGGAAAAGTAACTTTCCCCAAGTATAGTGATCTAGATAACCCTGTAGTTGAAGTTGTTATAAATGGGATAAGAATAAAGAATGCTTTAATTGAATTGGGTGCAACAATCAATGTGATGACTAAAGACATCCTATACCAACTGAATATTATAAATATGAGATCCACTTCTACATTCCTATAGCTTTTTGATAGTTCCACTATCATGCTTGATGGCATAGTAGAAGACCTTGTGGTGATCCTAGACTCCTGGGAATATTCAGCGAACTTCATGGTTCTTTCACCTAAAGCTACACTAGGAGGATATCCATTTATCCTTGGTCGGCCATGGTTAGCAATTACAGATGCATATATTGGATGTCAGTCTGGTGACATGATCATTTTGGATGGCACAAACACTTAAAATCTTGTTTTGTATCCTCCTACTCAGCCATCCCACAATGAAAAAAAATCAGTATGGCCACATATTGGAGAAGAGGTCAAAGACGTCAACTCTATGGCATAACTCATGATGCTCAAAAGAATTCATTTCTTACAACTTCAAGACGAAGATGAGGTGTTATCTAGTATCATTCAGAACCAGTGTTAGATAGAGGAAGTATCATCCAATCATGTGTCTAGTTCCACAGACATTGAACAAACACTTCTTTCAGTTCTGCATGATCTTCATGTAGCAACTCTTCCAGCAGATAGACTACTTGTAGCCACTGTCTCTGTAGACAGACTTCCTGCAACCACTCTTTTGGTAGACAAAATTCTTGTATCAATAGGTATGTTTCACACAATGTTTCCGCCTAAACTTAAGTTACCTTTTATTAATTAAGAAGCTATGATAGAACTAGTCACATAGATATAGGTGTCTGAAGGACGATATCTAAACATCAATAGTAAATTCAATGAGGGACAACAGTTAACACTGACACAATTGTCGAAAGTCCATCAAAAAGCATTTGCTTGGTATTATCATGACATGAAGGGATTAGATCCAAAATTTTGCACTCACTGAATATATATCAAAGATGAGTGTGCACCTATCAGGTAGCCACAATGGAGAATCAACCCTACCTTGAGAGAAATTATCAAAATAGAACTGCAAAAGCTGCTAGACACATGATTTATTTACCCTATTTCAGATAGCCAATGGGTATCTCCATTGGTAATTATTCCCAAAAGGGAGGGAAATTGTGATTTTATGTTGACTATAGGGAGATCAATGCTACAACTAAGAAGGATCATTTTCCCCTACCTTTTGTAGATCAAGTCCTAGACTCTCTTGCAGGAAAATAGTACCTTTTTTTTCTTGATAGATTCAGTGGATACAATCAGATTCAAATTGCACCAAAAGACCAAGAGAAGACTATATTTACATGTCCTTGGGGGACATATGCCTACTTTGTACTTCCCTTTGGGTTATGCAATGCACTTGCCACTTTCCAGAGAGTAGTCATTAGCATATTCTCAGATATCTCCTTTGACTGCATGGAGATCTATATGGGTGATTTTACTACCTATGGTACCACCTTTGATGAAGCATTGGATAATTTGAAGAAAGTTCTACAGAGATGTGAAGACCAAAATTTTTCATGAAATAGTGAAAAGTGCTTCATGATGATGGAGGAAGGTGTAGTTCTTGGCCACTACATTTCCCACCATGGAATTCAAGTTGATCCTGCAAAAAATGAGGTAATAAAAAATCTGCCTATACTTGCAAAACAAAAGGATATTAGGATTTTCTTAGGTCATGCAAGCTACTATAGACATTCATCAAGGATTTTAGCAAAATAGCAGCCCCACTGTATAGTATTCTCACTAAATATGTTGAGTTCCAATGGATAGAAAGTTGTGATAAATCATTTTCTGATTTAAAGATAGCTCTAACTCATGCTCCTATACTTAAGGGACCAAATTGGGAAATCCCTTTCCACATCCATATTGATGCATCAAATTATGTAATAGGAGTAGTCCTAGGAAAAAAAGAAAAAGATATTGAAAATGCCATTTATTTTATTAGTAACAACTTGCAAGGAGCTGAATTCAATTACACAGTCACCGAGAAATAAATATTGGTAGTAATTTATGCCTTGAACAAATTTAGGCATTATATAACAGGTTATTAGATTTTTGTGCACACTGATCATGCAGCCATTAGATACCTCATGAAAAAACCCTTAATCTCAAGAAGATTAGCTAGATGATTGTTATTAATGCAAGAATTTGACATAATTATTGTAGACGTACCAAGGAAGGCAAACGTGGTTGCAGATTTTCTTTCAAGGCTGACCACATCAGAAAATAGTAAAGCCATAAATGACTCATTTCTTGATGAGCATCTATTCTCCATTAATGTGTAGATACCATGGTATACTGACATAGCCAATTACCTTGTGATAGGGAGAGTTCCTCCTCACTTCTCCCCAAAAGAGAGGAGTGCTAATTGGAAAATCCTTCCCTTTTTCATGGATAGATGGATGCCTATTTTATACTGGACCAGATCACGTTATGAGATGGTGTGTGAGGAAAAATGATACCTATGACATTCTATATGCATGCCATGATGAGCCCTGTGGAGGCCACTTTTCAGCTAAAAGGATAGCAATGAAAATCCTAAACAGAGGATACTATTGGCCTACATTACATAAAGATGCAGGAAGCTATACAAGGAAATGTGATAGATTCCAAAGAATGGGTAGGCCAACAAAGTCAAATGAGATGTCTCTCTGTCCACAAGTGGTAGTCACTCCATTTGACAAGTGGGGTCTAGACTTTGTGGGACCCATTGATCCTCCATCCAATGGTAAGTCATATATTCTCATATGCATTGATATAGTAACAAAGTGGGTAGAAGTCAAAGCTATGAAGCATGCAAGAGACAACAAAGTTGCAAAATTTATTTATGAAGAAATTTTCACATGGTATGGAGTACCAAGAGAAATAGTAACTAATCAAGGCACTCAGTTTACATCAGCCCTTGTTACAACATTAGTTAATGAATATAACATCAGGAACAAGAAATCCACTCCTTACCACCCTCAATAAAATGGACAAGTCGAGGTGACAAATAGAGAGATTGAGGCCATCCTCACCAAAACAGTGCATATTCACATAAAGGATTGGGCAAATATATTATCAGAAGTATTTTGGGCTTATAGGACCACCTAGAAGACAACTATAGGCTTCACCCCATTTGAGTTGCTATATGGGAAAACAACCATGATGGCTATAGAATTTGAGTACAAGACTCTTAGAACTGCTATGGAGTTAGGGATGAACATTTCTAAGGCACAACAAAAATAGATGATGTAGCTAAATGAATTGGATGAGATGAGGAAATATGCATTGCACCATACTAAACTTGTGCAAAGTCAAAGAGTCAAATGGCATGACAGATTTATCAAAGAGAAGAAATTTCAGCCAGGTGACTAGGCATTACTTTATGATTCATAGTACAAGGATAATGTAGGTAAATTACAAACAAGGTGGCTAGGGCCATATGAAGTTGTAGAGGTATTTCCCAATGGAGTTGTGCAGCTCATGACCATTGACCCTGTGAAATTCAGACTACTAGTGAATGGTCACTATCTCAGATTATATCACAGGCCAGCTTCAAAAGAAGAGTTCCTGTAGCAGTTTATCCAACACATAATGCCCGAGCATAGCTCCTACAACCAAGAAGTTCTTGCAGCTAAATGCAATGGACCTAGTGTCCCTCCTTCCAATTAAATGAGGTACGTACTTGTCATAATAAAGTTTTCTACTTTTGTAGAAATCCATTTCTTCACCCATCCACCCATACGTACCACCTTTCTCTCTCTTCCATAATTTATTTTCACCTCACACCATTCCACCTCCTCATCATTAATTACTCAATTATTTCTCAACAGCATAGGCAATACTTCCTCCCTGATCATTGCAATGAATTCTCTACAATCATGTTTGTACACACTCAAGTACGTGCACATTAATTGCATTCTTAATTATCCTTTTGAGTGTTTCATTTAATCACTATACGATAATATGGACGTTCACATAATCTCCTTAAATCCCTCATCAAATCACTCTTGCCATCTTGCATGTGTGGACACATGTCCAAATTTAGGTTGGGGGGAGGTGTAAGAAAGATGCCGCAATATTGCCACATGTTGATACATGATTGTCTATGTCAACAAATCTTGTTGAGTTGATTCAAAATTTAAAATGAAAGATGGCTCGCATGTGTGATGTGACACTAAACTACCACCTCCATTTCCTCTCATTATGATTCCTTTTATTGCCATTTCTTTCTATCATTAACTCTATCATAATTTCAAAATGCAAGTGGTAATTTATGAAAACAGAGTGAGGGAAATTCAGTTGATGATTCACCAAACAAAAAAATAAGAAAGAATTTGGGAGTTACAGAGGTAATTTTTCAGAGTGACGAGTTGAGTATATACAATGGGAGGCAGAATCATTTAGAATGAGCCCTCAACTCATGATGCTTTGTTACAGGATGCAACATGCTTAACTGAATTTCATAATTATGGTTTGTTAGATTATTTTCTGAATTTGGATGGTTTTGACGAGGGTATTGCATTAAAGTTTGCTTAGAAATTTTTAGATGGGAAGGCCATAGTGAAAGGACTAGAGGTCATAGCGACGAAAGAACAAATTGCAGAAGTTTCAGGGTTGCCAGCTGACAATGAACATTAGCCTATTTCTAAGGATTCCAAGATAGCCAGGGCTATATTCACAATACATGGTGACCCTCCACTCACAATTGACAAGCAGGGTGCTAAGAGACTCTCTCTACCTGAGCCATGGAAGTAGGCAGCTGTACACATCATCAGATATATCACCTACGAAGGTCAATTATCAAACCTGCATTCAATGCACTTCAAATTGTTGAGCCATCTAAGGCATGGGAGAAAGGTGAATGTGCCCATGTCTTGTAAAACCTTCTCTCCATTATGGCAGCAAAAAATAAAAAATTTAGGGAAAAATTTGTAGCCCACCATTATCTAATTAAATTGTTGGTTATAAGATCTCTGCTTGATACAACCCCTAGAATGACCTGGGATGATTTTGTGAACACTGAGTAGTATAGGCCCGAGACATCTTAGCCTAGGGTTTCAACTCAGCCATGTAGGTCTATCAAAAAATTGAGCATGACTGAAGGCACCCCTAGTGCTTAGACCTTTGGTTCTACTATGGATTCCCCCATTGAAGAAAAACTATAAATGTCAGTTCCTCTGATAATGAGAATGAAAAATAAAATTCTTCATCAGATTCTAATAATGATGATGTTCCCCTAAAAATTGTAATAAAAACAAGAGCACAAAAGAGGGAGGCAAAAACAAGGAAAAGAATAAAGCAATCTATGCAAAAAGAGGCGCTAAGCCCTAAGAAAAGGAAGTCTAGCAATGTTCATCCTCCAACCAAAGAGAAATAAAAAAGCCCTCTCAAAAAACTGAAGCAAGTCGATCTTGAGCTTGGTGGGACATCGTGTTACAACAAAGATGCTCCAATCGAGAAGGAGAATGTACAAGAAGAAGATGTGTTTGAAAAGGCAACAAAAATGACCCTAGAAGATCTTGTTGCCATTGTAGAGGAAGTTGAGACTCAATAGAATGAAGAAAGTTAGGTGTTCTTGCAGGAAGACCAAGAGTGGCATTTCCTGCAGCAAAGTCAAGAAATAGATCAATAGTTCCTGTAGCCACCACTAGAAGAAGAACAAGAGGCCCTGCAGCAGAATGAGGAAAGATGAATCATACCTCAACAACCTGAATCGGTGAGACATATTGAATCTATGCAGATAGTTCTCTATGGGAAGCAACAATCTACGAAAACACTAGTAGGAATCTATAACCCTCCTGATTTTTCGGTATAGATGGCTATTTTAAATTTATGGAAGGAAATACATAGAAGAGAGGAGGAATGGAAGGAGGAGAAGAAATGGTTGAAAAATGAAATCCAAGTGAGGGATGAGATGGTCGAAGAAAAAGAATGAGGAAATTGTCTTCCTAAAGGAAAGGGTAAGCGGCATTGCAACTTTGGTGCCACAAATCTTGAAATGTAGAACCCCTCCAAGGGTTTATGCTTTGCACTTGAAGGAGAAATACCTTTCCTTTAGAATGTCAAGAATTGTCTCAGGTTTGAACCCCTCCATTGAAACTCCTGCCAAATTTTTCAATGCCTATAGAATCGCTTCCCCTGAAATGAAAAATTTGTTATGTGAATTTTATTTACACAACTTTGTTGTCCCAAAAGACCAAGACTGGAATCCACTGCCTTATGTTGGAGACATACAATTGAGAGCATTTATGTCCTAGATATAGAATGAAAATAGTTGGGGTGAACAACACAATGCTTACAAGAAGAAGGAATCCAATATTCCCCTAGCCATCGAGGCTGAATCAAAGAACCCCAAAGACATTTATACAAATTGGAATATATTTATCTTTAGACCAAACTATGGTAATAGAATTATGCCTTGGATTGAAGCTTTTTACAGTGAGTATGAAGTTAAAACTACATTAAAAGAAAATACTGAGGGAATATCTATCCCAAAGATGGAACCTATTGACTGATGAGCTAAAACAAGATGAGCCACATTATGTCCACAACTATGTTGCTGCATTGAAGAGAATTGAAAGATACATCCAGCTTGGGAGAACCAAGGGGAGAGAATGGCTTCCCCTAACTTTTCAGCCACCTACCCTCCTATGGCCTGTGCCTAATTTCAGATTCTACAGGTATGACATTATAGAGGAACAACAATGATGGAGGAGACTTGATAAGTTGGGGGATTTTACTGGAATCCTGATTCACCCATGATAGACACCGACATTGGACAACTATCATTTGCAGACTTCAGGGCCTTAACAAAGCAGAAGTATAACTCTTCCCTGGCTGGAGGACCAGCAAAATGTTAGGTTGGGGGGAGTGATGAGTCTATATTTTGGCCTAGTTAGGGAGATATAATCTCTTGTTATTTGCTAAAGTTACTATGAGCATTATTTCACGAACCGCTAGCTTTCGTGGTTATCTTTCCTTCACAGCTTCACCTTACCATTTATAACTCTTAACTTTTCAACCCTTGCCATGTGGCCACGAAACGAAGATTCCTTCTCTTCCATATCACTTTGCTTTTGCTGAGTTCTGAGTGCATGACACGTGGCTTTCTTTGGCCATTTTATGAGCTGGCCTCACTCTGTAGTTATCTTCGCTTGATGTCACCCATGTGGCTTCCTCTCAGAGCTTTTTGCTGGGATGCCCCTCATTCTTTTTCCAAGCTTCGTTTGTGAGATGCGTGGCATATTTTTGTGCACCTATTTTCTGGGAGTTGCTGCCTTTGCCAATTTTTCTCACTTGCCACCGTGTTTTCTTCTTTGGTGTCGCATGTTCATTTTTGCTGCTGCATGGCCTTCTATTCTCTATGATGGCTTTGTTGGTGCACTGCTAAGCAATCTTTCAAATCAGTGGCATCTTGAGAAGATTTGAGGCGTTAATGTTTGATCAAGGCATCTTTATCCATGGTTTTCAGGCAGTGGGTAGGCCTATATAAATGACCCTGCTTCTCTTTTATTAGGTTGTTGATTCCATAGATAGAAAAGCTTCCCAAGCACTAGGAATAGCCTCTATAATATTTTTATTGAACTTGAAGTTCGCAGACTATGCCAATCAATTTGGCCTTTCTTCTTTTCATGTATTTGATAAGACTGTTAAACTATGTTGTTATCTTCCTATACTATATGAATGCATGTTCTTTAGCTTTTCTAATATTTTATAGCTTAATAGATATAGATCATGTTTTTGACTCTTCTGTGTTGGCTGAGGTTATACTAGATTATACTATGTAGATAGAAGTTGTTCTTGTGTTTTAAAGTGTTTTTGAGAAAATTTATCTAAATAAACAACATTCGGTGGTTCGAGCCTTTGCATCCAGCACTATGCTCATGTAATATCGTTTATGATTCGGTGCATCACCTTTAGCTTAGATTTAATATTCTTAGTTATCTTCCTAACCTTTTACCTCCCACACCAAAACAAAGAGTCAGCTTCAGTAAAACTCAAAGGTCACTTAGTTGTGTGCATAATGTCCCCCAACAGCTAAGTTTCCCATGAGACTACTTCTACCTACAAAATATTGCATCAACAGTTCTTTTTTTGGCACGCCTGGTGGGACCTAAACTAGCATGTTTGCTTGATATATATGTGTATGAGCCATAGCCCTGTAACTAGGTCGCAAACTACAAGATTGCTCGACATACTTGTACCACCATTAGTTGTTGTTCGCCCAGTCCCTCAACAAGATAGTTCTTCACCTTCCCCTTCTCTGCCTCCATCTCCTCTATCTCCTCCGTCTCCTGCACCCATGGCCGCTAGAAATTATGTAGTCTGGGATGCTGGTAGTCCTTTAGTAGCACTGGTACCTCCCACAACATGGGCTCCCATTCTATCCTCTTCTTTAAAAGTTATTCCTAAGTTTTTTGGAGATGAATCAGAGACTCTGACAGAGCACTTGCAAGATGTAGCAGTTGTATATCTGGTGCATGGAGTTACTAATGAAAATGCAGCTCTGAGATTACTCACCGCCTTGTTCTGAGGAAAGGCTTTGAACTGGTATAGAAATCTTCCAACTAACACAATTACTACTTGGGACCATCTCTGAACCCATTTTATGAGCATTTTTCTAACGCTGGCAATAAGTATTATCTATAACATCAATTGGCCAACATAAAGTGAGCTCCTCATGAAGCTCTACTTGATTTCAATGCATGGTTTCATTTGACATGGCAGAGAGTGCCTGCTGTTAGTCAGCCACCTCTAGATTTGGCATTCATATTCTATTTGAAGTCCATTAATCTTGATATTTCCATGATGCTACAGGCTCTTGGTGGAGAAACTCTACCTGATGCTTATGGTCTTGTTGTTACTATGAAAAACAACCTTATTTCTGCCAGAAAGTTGGCATCGAGACCCATCATGCCATTGTTCCCTGAGTGCAATGCCGTGAAAGCTGAAGTAGCTTCGACCAGTGTGCCTGCAGTAGCTCCCCAATCTATGTATGTGTACCCGAGAACAACTTTGAGTACAGCTTCAAGTGTACCTCCTATGCCTAATCCCTTGATGGACAAGATGAAGGAGATGAGAGAACAGATGCAGACCATGACCAATGAATTTAGTACCATGAAGCAGCAGTAATATAGCCAATTACTCAACTAAACCTTCTACTCTTTAGGTTCTGATAGACCTAGGTGGGTGAACCTATGTGAAATGTGCAGATTTGAAATGAAATTCCTACTAAACAATCTACCCACAATGGAAATTGGGAATGGATAGACCGAATGATACCACAACTACTCCTACTACACAAAATAAAAGATTTGAATATATTTTATAATGAAGTCTATATTCTGGGATATGGAAAATCAGTGCCTTCTATCTATTGGGAAATAGAGTCAAACAATATTACTAATTACGTATATATTTTCTTTTCTGACACAATTCAAGTTATTAGGCATATTTGAAGTATGAAATTATATGACTGGCATATTATTTTACCCAATTTATGGCTTGCATAAATTATGATTGAATGTCTTCCTACCAAGTTCTTTCTTAATCATCCAATACAAATCCTAAAATCAATGTGACTCATCTAAAAGAGTTTAGTCCTGACTTGCAAACACCTATTGAATAAATCACACAAAGTGAAAGAATGCACTGTGATAAATCAGAAATACACTTGTTATCTTGATTTGAATGATTTTGAAAATTCTAATGGGAGACAACCAGATAGGAAATGTAACAATTACAACATATCAACAACCCAACCAGAAAAGAATTCACCAATTTTTATTGTTTTTTCTCCATTACCTCCAGTTTCAAGAAGTACTGTTCATTGTTTATATCCCAGTTTTGTCCTTGTTTCTTGAGAAAAATCTCTCTCTTCCCTCCATGACTGATTTTTTTAAGAATTTATACATCACAACTCAAGGGTTGTGACCCTTGAATTAATTGATAACACTGTTTGCATTCCCTGACAGAAAAAAATATTAATTACATTGCCTTATCGAAAAATTAATATTTTCATTCATAGATCTTCGCTTTTATTTCAATACTTTTACCGCCTTCATTTTTCAGGAATTGCCCATGTACAGGAAAATCTTCCTCTTCTCCAAACATGTTCTTTAAGAAATAGGAGTCTTCACCTCCTTTACCAATTATCACAAAAGGACCCAACCATAAGGCTTCAAACTCACCATGTTTCCCCTTCTCTTGACACCGAGCATTCCACATCAACACCAAATCATGTTCTTCAAACTTTCTCTCCTTGGCCTTTTTATTAAAAAGGTACTTCATTCATGACTGTAGTTAACATTCTAATTTTGAGCCACTCTTCTCACTTCATCAAGCTCTACAACCTGCTCCATTCTTTCCTCCATTGGGTCAGAAATATATATGTCTTCTTGTAGAACAAAGTTATAAACTGGCAAAAGGTTTTGCAATGGCATCTTATCTTGTGTCCAATATACCAACTCAAATGGAGATTTTCGAGTTTCCCTTTTCACTATAATCCTATATGCCCATACAACCAATCTTAACTTCGAATCCCATGCCCTTTTTTTTGTATCCAACATCCTCCTCACTATCTTCAAAATATTTTTATTACTTGACTCTACCTGGCCATTGGCTTGTGGATGATATGGGGGAGAATAAAAAATATTAATGCCATATATTTTACAAAATTCTCTAAACTCATCAGATCTAAAACACATCCGATTATCTGTGATCAATCTAATTGGGGTACCAAATCTGGTTATAACATTCTCCATCAAAAAATTCATCACCACTTTGCTCATTGCTTGCTTAGTTGGAACAACCTCCACCCACTTAGTAAAATAATTTGTGGCCACTAGTATCCACCTATGTCCTCCACTTGATCTTTCCTATATTTCTCCAATGAAATCAACTCCCCATTGGTGAAAAGGTGCTTCTACCTGCAAAGGTCTAAGTGGCAATGCTCCCTGATACTTCAACTTTCCTAAAAAATTTTGACAAGCCTCACACTTCCTCACATATGCAAAGGAATCATTGAATACCCTAGGCCAATAATAATCAACCCTAAGAATCTTGTGTGCAGTAGTCTTAGCAGAATAATGACCTACACATACCCCTTCATGCATTTCTCTTAAAAAATATTTTGCTTGGGATTCATCTAGACATAACAACAATATACCATCCCTATTTTTCCAAAATAAGTCCCCTTCTATAAAAACATACTTAGAATCCTACAACTTCAAAGTTCTCCTTTGATTATCATTCAGCCCTTCAAGGCACTTCATGTTTTTCAAATAATACATCACATTTGTATACCATGGAGTATGCTCAATACTTTCTATGAGATCTTCCTTACCTTGTACATTGCATATTTGGTTTGCTTCAATATTTGTTTCCGCCATTAGCTTGGCCAAACCCTGTCCTCTTACCAACTTGGTAATCTGAATCTCCATGTTGAAATCCTGCATTTTATTAATCCATCTGCATCTCTTCCCTATCACTTATGTCTGCACTAGGATATCCTTCACAGCTGCATGTGGGACATAAGCAATTACCTTAGCTCCAACAAGGTAAGGTCTGAAAGTCTTTGCTACTTTGACCAGTGCATAAGCCTATTTTTCCATAATATCATACTTCAATTCTGACCCTTGCAAAGACTTACTGAAAAAAGAAATAGGCTGCTCATGGCCTTCATCATTTTTCTGTAGCATAACAGTAGCTATGGTGTGAAATGAGGCAAAAGAAAAAATCTGAAATGGTTTAGTAAAATCAGGAGACTTCAAGATAGGGACTTCTTTGATAGCTCTCTTTATAGATATGAAGGCATCCATAGCTTCAGCAGTCCAATCCAACTTTTCTCCCTTTTTCAACATTTTAGATATAAGTTTAACAATCTCAGCAAAATTGGACACAAACCTCCTAACAAAATTAATTTGGCCAAAAAGCAATTGGATGGCTTTAATAGTTGTGGGAATGGGAATTTTATTTATGGAATCTACTCTTTCAAGATCTATCCTAATCCCATCTTTTGACACAATATGCCCCAAAAGTTTACCCTCTGTAATAACAAAATAGCATTTTTTAGGATTAAGACTAATATCGTACTCCAAAGCATTGATGAAGATCTTCTCCAAGTCCCCAACATGATTGTCTACCCTTTTGGAATAAGTAGTGAGATCATCTTGATATACCACCATTATAGCATTAATTAAATCTGCAAATGCCACATCCATGGCCCTTTGAAAGGTAGCCCCTACATTTGTGAGACCAAATGGCATTCTCATATAGACATACGTTCCCCATTGTGTAGTAAATGTTGTCTTGTACTGCTTAGATTCTTTGACTTTGACCTAGCTATAACCAGAAAATCCATCCATGATTGACAATATCTCACACCCTATTACTTTGTGCAATATTGCCTCCATGTTTGGAAGAGGATAATTATCTTTTAGAGAAGCAACATTCAAATTTATGAAATCTACACATAGTCTTATGTCCCCATTTTTCTTCCTGATCGGAACTAAATTTGAGACTCATGTTGAATGCCTAATCGGTTTTATGATACCCCCATCTCTGAGCTTTTCTAGCTCCTCTCGCATCTTAGGTTCCAAAATTGGTTTGATAGGCCTCTGCTTCTATCCGAATGGCTTCGTATCTGGCTTAAGTGGAATCTCATGCTAAAAAATGTATTCTCTATATGCCTTCAAACCTCATAAGACCAAGCAAACACATGCTTGTATTTTCTCAACAATGTAATCAACATTCTCCTGATAGTTGGGCTTATTTTCTTTCCAATGTAAACCTTTTTGGGTGCTAATTCAATTCCCAAATTTATTTCCTCAACATCTTCTTTCTTAACAGGTGTCTGCTTCATGAGAGAACAATCATTCCCATCAAATACTCTCTCCAGTGCCACAAGCCCTTTGGGAAGTTTATTAGTTTTTAGTTGTAAACATTCCTTCCCAAATATAGTTTGTTTCCCATCCACTTCTTCCACAAAAGCATTAAAATCAACCTCCTGTGACTCATACTGATCCATACAATGAAGAAATTTTAAAAGGTCAGTATCATCATTAAAAACTTGCCAGCTATATACGTTATCAGGAACAACAAGCCTTGTTTTGAATTCCACATGAGAAACTCCAGCCAAAGTGATATCATCTTTCTTTAAGGCTACACTAGCCAAAAAATCAGCCATCAAAATTTCAGATCTATCTATGCAATCAATTGAAAAAGCATCAAAATGTTCCACTATATACCACACAACATTTCTATATTGTTTCAGCCTCTTATTATTTGCATCATACTTTGATCTAACTTGTGACACAACTAGCTTAGAATCTCCTAAGACATACAATAACTTAATCCTATGTTTGACAGTCATGTTCAAACTAATCAACAAGGCTTCATATTCTGCAACATTATTTGTACATTAAAAAGCCAACAAAAATGAATATTTAAAAGTTGTACCTTTCGGTGATATGAAAACTATCCCAGCTCCATTACCTTCTTGGCTGCAAGCCCCATCAATATACATTTTCCACACACCTTGCTGATTTCAGAAAATAAGTCTATCAATGCGGTGAGTATTCGCTAATTCTGGCTAAGATAATTATACTCTAAAACTCCCCAAATCCACATCACAGAAGAAATTAAGTTGCTCTTGAGGAACATATTCAGCAATCTGATTCATCCTTGGTTCTCTATACAATTTCACTTCTTCACCATTAACTGGTATTGTGGCATATGATAAATCAAATTGCACATTACCTCCAAGTGTTGCAGTCCATTGTCTTGACAAAAGTATCCCAAACTGAGGAGGTGTATCAATCATAGTTATATCAATGTTATAAGTTGCATGTGGGTAAGTTGCTAGTTTTAATTCTACACCCTTCCAAATCCCCACAACTGGGACATGCCTACTATCCATGGCATAACACTTACCACCCTCAATATCTACCCACAAACCAAGTTGCTTCATTACCCCTACTAGCATAATATTCATTGAAGCACCTGAATCTATCATGCAATTTCTTACTAGTTTACCATTGATGAGTAGGATAATAAAAGAAGGGTCAATTTGAGGTGTATTTATCAATGCATCATTTAAGAAAACTTCTACAACTTTTATCTTTCCTTTCTTATCAGCAATTCCAAAGTTCTCACTTTGTTCAAAATTTACATTTTGATTCCTCCCATTAGACATTAATTGAATAGAACTCTCCCTATACTCTTTAATTTTCATCATTTCAAGTAATGGGACAAACATTTTTACCTAAGATAAAGCTTGCACAAAATCAAAAGATGCACCTTCAGCTTTTATCACCTTCCTTTGTTATGTTGATTCACCTTTGTTTTCCTCTTTCTCCCTCTTTGATGCCTGATCCACCTTTTGTTTTTTCTTAGAGAATTATTTATTTTCTTCTTTGGGGACATACTTTTGTTCTTTTTTATTAGGGTTCTCATCAATTATATCTTCTGATATTTCATGGGATATCTTATTATTCTTCAAAAATATTCCTCTTGGAACACCTTCATTTTCATTTACTGTTCTATTCCTCAGCCAATATTTGCTTTTAGACTTCTCAACTACTGCAATAGTCAATCTCTTAATTTATTCCTCGGGTGGTCTCCTCATATTTCCCCTATTAGGCTGAAATGATGTGGTAGGAGGACCTTGTTCATCATCACTTTCTTCATAATCAAAAAAAAATTTCTGCTCTGCCATGTGAACATTATATTTTTGATGATCAACATCATACTCATCTCCTCCTTCTTCTGAAGATGAATACCCCTACTCTATCGAGTGAAGAATATGAGAAGTCAAATAGATGTTATTATCTTCTTCACTATTATTTTCTACCATATCTTTTCCTGACACTGACTGAGCTACAACACAATGTTCTGAAGAATGTGGCATGTAACATACTAAACACAAAGGACTATTATCAACCATGTATGTCCCTCTCTTCTTCTAAGGATTAGGTGTCTCTTTATTTTTTGGCCTATTATCCATCATTGGCTTTCCATCTCTCCAATTCGTATTATAGGACATATCATGTAATGTGGGCCTTTCATTCCTATATGTGCTTTCTTGTTTATTTGGAGGAGCATATTGGGGAACCCTAGGGTTATCCCTCTTGGCCATCATCCCTGTAGCATTCCTGTTATTTTCAATAGTAAGCGCTATCCTTTGAGCTTCAACCAAATTTCTAGGACCTCTATTCCTAAGCTCATATCTTGTCTTAAGATCAAAATATTTTAATTAAATGCTTAATGTAGAAGGGTCAACTAATTTAGATCTAGGAGGTATCTTATTATGCAATTTAGAAAACCTCTTGTTGAAATCATAAGATGATTCATTTTGATGCTTCTGAATAGTCACCAATTTATGCAATGCAAATTCTAGTGCATATTGATTCTCGTATTGCTCAAAAAATTGTTCATAAAACACATGAATAGAATTAATAGAAGCTTTTGGAAGACTATTGAACCAATCTCTGGCATCTTCAATTAGTGACATCATAAACAACCTCAACTGCACATCTTCATATTGCATATCCAAATCTTACAAAAAGGCATTAAAAGTCCTTAAATGTTCGTTAGCTGCAATTGCACTACTTCCTGTGAATTTTGGAACAAGACTTCTCCAACTATTGTCCATAGGATAAGGACATATTTGAAATCCAGCTAAGTCAAACTGCCTGATCATGGTTGCATATTGTGGAGGAGGATTTTGGTAATACTGATGCTGGTATAATGGATTATTATTTGCCACATATTGCTGACCTTGTGGGGGTACATGTTGTTGATGAGGAGGTGGTTGAACACCTTGATGTTGTGGTGGAGAATTTTGATGTCTATTTGGCTGATTCTGATGGACCTATGGGGCTTTTAATGGGCCTACATTATTGTTACCCTACCTATGTGGTGGAACATATTTATGCAGATTAGCCATTTGAGTATTGAGTTGAGCTTTCCTTAATTTCAAGTCTTCGAGTTCTTTAATTGCTTGGAGCCTCTGCTCATATTCTTTTTTCTCTCTCTCCACTTCTTGTCTCTCATGTTCTACTCTTGCATTTATTTCATCTTGAGCCACATGCTCATAGTTCTCCTTAGAGGCTGCTTCATAGCCAAGTCCATCTTGATTCTCTTCAAGAAATGCCATTTTCTGATCATATTCATGTTGTCTTCTTTCTCTTTCAGCTTCACATTCAGCCATGAACTCCTCAACTTTCTTAGGATCTGGGTGATAGAAAGGATTCCTTTGTTCCTCAAGAATACGAGGTTCTCTGGAAGGGCTATTATCATTTGCTAGTGTACCATATGAATTGTGTGTCTCCAATGGTGCTTTTGATATTCTATTTTTATTTGATGGGCCCATGTCATCATATACTTTCTTACCCTTATCATTCTTCTGATTCAATTTTATTTTTTCATTAGGAACATTGCCATATTTGTAGAAATACCTTCTTCCTTGCATTTTGGGAGCAATAGTGATGGACTAAACTCTAGGATGATTTATTTCTGATATATATTTCAATTTATTAGTTTCAACACATTTGTTCATTTAGAGTCACCACTCACTTTCCAGAAGTGAGACAATCTACAATTCTTTATTCCCAGTGGAGTCTTCTACAAAATACTGACTCTATGACAAGGCTTATTTTCAGATTACATCCCCAACAGAGTCTCCAAACTGTTGGTTCTCAAAAATGCAGGCTATAACCAGAAGAATTTGCCAAGTTCTTACAACATTTTTGGAAAACGTACAAGGCCAATTACTCAACTAAACCTTCTTCTCTTTAGGTTCTAATAGACCTAGGTGGGTGAACCTATGTGAAATGTGCAGATTTGAAATGAAATTCCTACTAAACAATCTACCCACAATGGCAATTGGGAATGGATAGACCAAATGATACCACAACTACTCCTACTACACAAAAGAAAGGATTTGAATATATTTTATAATGAAGTCTATATTCTGGGATATGGAAAATCAGTGCCTTCTATCTATTGGGAAATGGAGTCAAACAATATAACTAATTACATATATATTTTCTTTTTTGACACAATTTAAGTTATTAGTCATATTCTAAGTATGAAATTCGATGACTGGCATATTATTTCACCCAATTTATGGCTTGCATAAATTATGCTTGAATGTCTTCCTACTAGGTTCTTTCTTAATCATCCAATACAAATCCTAAAATCATTGTGACTCATCTAAAAGAGTTTAGTCTTGACTTGCAGACACCTATTGAATAAATCACACAAAGTGAAAGAATGCACTGTGATAAATCAGAAATACACTTGTTATCTTGATTTGAATGATTTTGAAAATTATAATTGGAGACAACCAGATAGGAAACTTAACAATTACAACATCTCAACAACCCAACAAGAAAAGAATTCACCAGTTTTTATTGTTTTTTCTCCATTACCTCCAGTTTCAAGAAGTACTGTTCATTGTTTATATCCTAGTTTTGTCCTTGTTTCTTGAGAAAAATCTTTCTCCCCTCCGTGACTGATTTTTTAAAGAATTTATACATCAAAACTCAAGGGTCGTGACCCTTGAATTAACCAGTAAAACTATTTGCATTCCCCTGCGGAAACAAAATATTAATTGCATTGCCTTATCGATAAATTAATATTTTCATTCATAGATCTTCGCTTTTATTTCAATACTTTTACCGTCTTTCATTTTTTACTTCATAGGATGCAATCTTTCCTTTATTTCTACCTCTCTACTATGGTTTCCATTTCTTCAACCCATGGTATCATGATACTAGCATTAACTATCATCTCTCACCGCTACCGCTCCACTGTGGTCTGCCTACTAACCGCATGCAATATCGTAGTAAGCCTTTGCTAAATGCTGCCTCTATTTCACCGTGCTACCACAGTCTTCATTATGATTGTCCATGGTATTGTGGTAAACATTATCTTTAGCCTCACCATCGTCTGCTAGCTATTTACCATTCTACCATGGTCACTGGCCTGACCACCAGTGGTACCATGGTAGCTAACTCTTCCGCTTCCTCCTGACCACCGCAGTCACCGTAGTCTGCCTTAGAACCATGTGTGGTACTGTGGTAAACCCTTCGACCACCTCCTAGCTATTGCCATGTCGGTTATATCATCACCACCGTGATACCGTGGTTAATGAATTGCCCACACGTGGTGTGGCAATAAACACATAATGATTGCACCTTAGGCGCCATTGCCATACCATGAGCCCATTATGGGAGGCCACGGTAAAGTGGTAAGTGAAATTTTAATGAATGTTAAGTCAGCGGTATATGGTGCAAAGTATATATGGATGGAAAAATGATTTTTTAATGAAAAAAATAGCCAATGAATGGGTCCAAATGGAAAAAGACCTCTAGGATTTTTATATAAAATTATGTTTCTAACAGTGTTTTCCTTGCAATGATGCACACATACCCCAAAATTGTCTACAGGGAAATTTTCAATAGAAGATTGTGGAACAATGTAGCCAAAGTGGCACACCTGATCCCGGCAGCCAATTATATGCCTCTTAGTAGATGGATAATGCAATCCTTGCTGTTCAAATGCAAGGGATGTCCATTCAATAGGAGTCAGACATAGTTCCAGATGAAGCACTCTTTTCATGGATGGAAGGAGAAGATTCAGCATTTTCGAATGACATTCCTATGACTCAAGTGCCCCAAGTGCAATCTTACTACAACATGCATTCAAAGCGTAGACTCACTAGAGATTTCACATCTCTGCCAACCAATGATCGATCTCAGTCAACACCTAGTCCATCGGTAGACCCGTTGTCAGTCCAATAGCAGTCCAAGGTAGTCACTCCCAACTCTCCAGACCCACCTCCTCCAAAGGAAAAGGCTCCTACAATCACCCCGGCTATTGCCAAATAGCCAGATGCACTAGCTATGAGACCTAAGGAGAAAATGATCGTGACTCATTAGTCATGAACATAATTCAATATGGTGGAACAACTAAAGAAGTACTCTGACAATGTTTCTTTGTGGATATCCTGGCTATTCTAGAGAAAAAGGTGCTATTACAGAAAGCATTATCGAGAGAGGAAGATGCGAAGATGCTGGGGGAGCCCAGTGGAGAAAAGATATCCAAGCCGGCCTTGGATAAAGTGTTAAAAAATCAACCAGAAAAAAAGCTCGAGGCCGGAAAAGAGAGTAAGCCTAAACCTAGGCCTTTCTTTCTAATGCTTATCATTGGTGACAATTTATTGCATAATTGTATGATCGACTCTGGTGCTAGCACCACTATCATGCCTGAGCAAGTAGTTGATGCTTTAGGATTAAAATATGAGCCTCTTAACAAGGGAGTCATGCAACTAGATGGAAATAGGGTTGATACCGTCGTAATCAAGGGATTCCCTATGACGTTATTTTCATTCCCCAATATCACTGTGAATCAAGATACCGTACTCATTGACGTCCCTCCTCTATTTGGGATATGTTTGTCCTGAGAGTTCATGAAAAATTTTGGAGGATATCTAGCATTAAACTAGTCACACCTAATTTTGTGAACCAAACATGGGGCTAAAATGAAACTATTGTCAGAAACTTTGCATTCCAAACATGTGGCTGATGAGGCCCTGCTCAAATTTGAAGCGGTGCATACTTCAATTACCTAGGAAGAAAGGTTCAATGTTAAATTTCTAGAAGAAGAGGAGGCAACTATCTCCCAGACCAAAAATGAAGAAGCTCTATTGAATGAGTTCATAGATATAGACCCATTTGGAAATTATCATGCAACTAGACTCAGAACCTATGTCATACATGAGGAAGGATAGATTATGCCTAGAATTACTAAGGAATATGGAGGCAAAACATCCTCAGAGTTATGGACTTTGCACTTTGATGGAGCAACATGCAGAATAGGAGTTGGGGCAAGGATATGTTTGACATCTCCATCCAAGGAAAAGACCTTGAGGTCCTATCGCTTCTAGTTCGCATGCTCAAACAACGAAGAAAAATACAAATGTCTTATCCATGGTTTGAGCCTTGCAAAGCATATGGACATGAAGCAAGTAAGAGTGTTCAGAGATTCAGAATTGGTGGTCAACCAAATCCGGGGAATTTTTGTTGCAAAGAATGTCTAGATGTGATCATACCCGCATAAGGTCTAGGATCTTATTGAAAGATTTGAGGATTTTAATATTTAGGCTATACCAAGGGAGAAGAACTCCGAAGTTGACCGGATGACAACTATCGAAGCTCAATTTGAGCCAGCCTTCTAGTTGTTGAAGAATAAGCATGCAGTCAGAGTAATTGTATGACCTATTGTTCTGAACAAAAATCAAGACTGGAAAGTGTTCGATAGTGACACTCATATCACATCATTTCTCTAGTCATCTGGGGAATTCATTGACCAAATTCAACCAAATATCACCGAAGCTTACAAGATCAAGTGATCCAGTTGAAATCCAACAAGTTTCTTCGAGGCCTAGTCACTCTGGTGAGCCTTTTTGATTCTGATGATGCAAGGAGGGATAAAAGGAAGTTGGTAGCTGACAAAGGTGATTATACTGATTTGCATATCGGAGAGGACAGAAAGCTCAAGGTCGGTAAGGAGTATCTTAGAAGAATAAAGACAACCTAAAGCACTTCTGCAAGGAATATCTGAGTGTAGTAGCTTGGTCATATGATGATCTTAAGGGGTACAACCTTGGGATTATTTAGCATACAGTTGAGCTATTGGAAGGAGCAAATTTGGTTTGATAGAGGCAGAGGCTTGTGAACCCAAAAATTGAATCACTCATGTCACAAGAGTTGAACAAACTGATTGCATCCTGAATAGTATTCCCAATCAAGCATAGCACTTGGGTTTCTAGCCTGGTGCCAGTCTAAAAGAAGAATGTTGACATATGATTATGTGTAGAATTCTGAGACTTAAACAAGGCATCCCTGGAGGATCATTACCCCCTGCCCTCTATGGAGGTAATTTTACAGACCGTAACTAGTTCTAAAATGTTTTCAATGTTGGATGGCTTTTCGGGCTACAATCAGATTCAGGTAAAAGAAGAAGACCAACACAAAACAACATTCACCACAAAGTGGGGGACATATGCCTATGCCAAGATGCCCTTTGGGCTCTCAAATGCTGAAGCAACCTTTCAGAGAGCCATGGATATTTCCTTTAAGGATTTAATAAATAAAATTATACTTATCTATCTGGATGACTTGACAATATTTTCCAAATCTGCCGATGATCACTTGATCATTTAGAGTGTGTCTTCCAGAAGTGCCAGGAATTCGAGATTTCTTTGAACCCGAAGAAATGTGTGTTTGGAGTCCCCTAGGGGAAGCTATTGGGATATGTTGTCTCAAAGGAGGGTATTTCCATTGATCTTGAAATAGTTTATGGGATCTAGGAACTTCCGTTACCCGTAAACATGAAGGGAGTGCAATATTTCTTAGGTAAGGTCAACTTCATCAGCTGATTCATTGCAGAATTTGTAGGAATCGTTTGACTGATTTCCCTGATGCTAAAAAAGGATTAGCCTTTCAAATGGATAGCGAAAGGCAGAAAATATTTTGAGCTCATAAAGGAGGTTATTTCTTTTGCCCATGTATTAGTCAACCCAGACTTGTCAAAAGATTTTATCATGTATGTTTTTGGTGGTGGAAATAGTATTGCCACCGTGCTTATGTAGAAGGATGATGAGAATAAAAGATAGGCTCATGTTGCTTTCTACTCACGCACCTTAAAGGAGTACGAGGTAAGATACATTTTTGTAGAAAAGCAAGCCTTTTCCATTCAAAAAGGGCTTAAGAAGTTCTGACATCTGGTATCATACAATAAGGTGATTGTTTGTGTACCACATCCTAGTGTAGGGGAATATATCATGGAAGGAGAAATCACAAAGAAAAGAGCTAACTTGATTACCAAGATCCTAGAGTATGATATTGAGATTAGGCCTATCAAGACTATTAAAGGAAAAGGACTATGTGAGTACCTCACCGAAAATAATGAACCAGTGACAAAGCTTGAAGCCTCCGAACCTATGTTACTGAATGAAGAAAGCTCTGAGGGAAATTGGCTGGAAGAGAGGATAAACTTCATGCAAACAAGAAGGTATCTGATCAATCTCCCTTCTTTTAAGAGGCAGTTCTATCGTTTACAAAATAGCAGTTATGTTCTCTTGGAAGGAGTACTTTTCAAAAGAAATTTTAATGGCGTCCTGCTAATGTGTGTAAATGAAGAATAGGCCAAAAGAATATTTGATCAATACCACAACGACCTAGCTGGAGGACATTTTTCTACAAGAACTACAACAATTAAGATTATATGTGTTGGTTAGTTTTGGCCAACACTGTTCAATGATGTATTTTCATTAATAAAGTCTTGCAATGAATGCCAATTTTATGTCAGAAAGAGAAAGAATGCTTCTATGTCGTTAAGACCTATAGTAGTAGAGGAACCCTTTGCTCAATAGGGTCTAGACTTCATTGGAATTATTAACCCTTTCTCTTTAGCTAGACACAAGTGGATATTGACAGCAACTGACTACTTCACCCGATGGGCAGAGGTTGTCCCACTAAAAAATGCAACATAAATAGAAATTATTAATTTTCTTGAGGAGCTGGTTGCCAGATTTGGCCCACCTAAAACAATTATTTTAGATAATGGTAAGGATTTTCTTAGCTCTAAGATGAGCCAATTTGCATTAAAATATGGGGTTTTCTTGAAAACCTCTTCTAATTATTATCCTCAGGGAAATGGCCTCGTAGAATCTACGAATAAAAACCTCATTAGGTTAATCAAGAGGATAGGCTAGGAACACCAGAGAGAATGGCATAAGAACCTTTGAATAGTGCTATGGGCAGATTGTATCACTCCCAAGAAAATATTAAAGACATCTCCTTACGAGATGGTGTACAGAAAAGAGGTGTTGCTGCCTATTGCCATGGAAATCCCAGCTCTCCAACTGCTCAAATCTCTGGAAATTGAACAAAATGGAGCAATGGAGGTATGGTTTTCTGAGTTACTCGAGGTAAAAGAGAAAAGAGAGCATTCTCTCAAGGCCATGAATAGCCTCCAATAGGTGGTAAAAAGGTGGTTTGATAAAAGGACGTCCGATCAAGAGCTAAAATGCGGGGACTTGGTGCTCAAGTTCAATGAGTGCGGGGCAAAGCCCGGACAACATAGAAAGTTCAATAGCCTCTGGGAGGGGCCTTTCAAATGTTCAATGCAAATAGTTTAACTCTTTTGAGTTAGAAGACAAGGAAGGTAAAGTTTTGAGTATTCCAGTTTATGGTATACATCTTAAAAATTTTAATTAGTATTGCTTGTGTAGTGAGTTTGTAAAATGTAAATATGTAATTATTTTTCCTACTTTAAGTTTTGGGTTTTCTTAGTGCTTTTTGAAAACAACAACAGTATTGCAAGAAATTGAAATACATTGTAAATGAGCCAGGATATGAAAAACATAAGTATTATATTATTTCCAGAAACATTTACATTACATATGATAGAGACCAATGGCCTTATATCAAAATATATACGTATATCCGCTAAGAAGCAGAGGTTGAAAAAGAAAAAGAAAGGAAAATTTGGGGACTATCTTTCTTCTCAAATTCTTAAGCATGGGATGGACCAGCAATGGAAACAACCGATGATGCAAGATGAGGGAACACCATTCTCTTGAAATCCTCGTACCACTGGAGGTTTCAAAATGGTTTGATGTAATGTATCCACACGAGAAAAAAGCAGTCGGCATGGACCTTGGCGCAATGCTCTTCATGGGTGTCCAACTCAAAGCCGAGCAAGAAGGGTCTGGTTAGCATGAGTCCTCCATGCAATAGTAGCTAGCATAGGTTGCGAACAGAAGGGACCCCATGATCAAATATGGTGGCTCACACTACTTGCTCCAGACCTCTGAGGTAATGTCAAGGGAACACCTGCTTGGTCAGCTTCATAATTTTGTGTTTAGAAATGCTGATGTCCAAGAGTGAAGTGACGAAGTGGGAGTGGATGCTAGTGTTCATCCTGTACTGATCCTCATATTCCACACAGTCTCTGTCAAGGACCCATTTGATTGCTTTCACATATAGCAAGTTCTTGACGCCTATCATGCGCTTCAGGCGCCTACACCTAATTTTTCCTAAAAATGTTGCCTGGGTCTTTTTGAAAACCAACCTAATCAGTGTCTGCATTATTGCTTGCTACTCTAGCTTAAGAATGAAAAAGCTAAGTTAACTAGGACCTACTGAATGGGAATGTTGAGGCTAATTTTGATTAGCAAAGCTATTAGGGGGCTATTTATAGATTGTTTGGGGTTCACACGATGAGGCAAACTTTGATTACATTAAAAGCAAATGGAGATAGTTGGCCTCGATAATAAGTGTCACGACATGTGAGTTGAAGTGAATAATGAGTTATAGTTGCAACTTGTTTCTTTCAAGTTGCCGAATTAAATAAAATGGGCCAGGTGTCAACAAGAGGAGTTGTCGTCTTGATAAAATCAAGGAAATTTTTTTGGTAAAGCCACTAGGCACTATTCCTGAGTACAAGCAGGAGATCAATAAATGTAAGAGAATTTGCAAAGGATATGGTAGGCCTATCCTGGTACGTTGTCCAAGGAAAAACAAGCGCCACCTCACGTGAATTTCATGTCTCTTAAATTTGAAGTGTATTTTAGTAGGTTGGCGATCTCCTCGCACGCTCGAAAAAGCAAGAGATCCATTGGGCAACTAAATATTAAAGGTTGGTGTATACACTTGCCAAGCCATTTTTCATGAAAACTAAAATGCAGGTTTGGCATGCAAAAAGGGGGTTTATGGTGAGAATTCATTAAAAAGTGGAAACAACTAAGTTATTCGCAAAGAGAGAAAGGTTTTTTCAGAAGCTAAGTCATTTGCAAAATTTGCAAAAATCCTCTTGCGAATACGAGGAGAAAATGGTTGAAATTGTAGGAAGTTCAACACAGGTCCCAACCCCTCAAAGCATTAATGAGCGAAGATTGATGATGCCTTGCATAGAGATATATGGCAAAGAGTCTTATGCCACCCCAGGCATCCCAACAAGGCCATCCTAGCCTTTTACTAGTCAACCGGACCTAAAAATTCTTGCCATGATTTATCCTAGAAATCAGGCCCTAGTATCAAAAGTTTGGGATAATGTTTGGGATCCTGAGTTGTCTTAGAATCCCAAAAGCCTAAGGGAGGCTGCTTGCAAAAAATGAAGAAATTGTCAGATATTTTCAACAAACATCTATGGGGACTATGGGCTTCCCCAGTACATGGTTCCCCTAGTGCGTTATTGCCTAGAAATGGTGGCAGCGTGTGTAGAAAACTTTGATCCTTAGACCACAGTTATAAATGGCCATAATTTGAGGGTAGTTATCAGCCCTCATGCCCTGCAAGATATGTTATACATCTTGTTCCCTCTACCCAAAATTGTTGAATATTTTGATATCAAGAGGATGCAAGAATGATGGAGAACATTTCAGATGGCACAACAATTTTACCACACTGAGACTGCTCAGCTGATAGATGTCTCGACACCTCCCAAATTCCTAATTGCTCTAGGCACTTTGAAATTGGGGTTTGCTTTCGTCGCTTCTATGTTGGCACTAGTTTATGGGTTGGATATAGACAAGGCAATTTTTGAATTCCAAATGAGTCTCAGCTTCATGCTGAGGAAGAACAACAAGCCTCCGCTTATGGACTTCACAAAGGTTATTGCAGATGGGATGATCGAGCAGATGCGATATTTTGAAGTTGGTTCTAGATTCAGGTATTCTTCCTTCTTGGCCTACTTAATTTTGCATCAACATCTTGACTATTTCCAGAAATTCATGACCTTGACCATTTTCGATGAGAGTGGTGTGTGAAAGCCAGTGTCGACATAGACTCGTGTCCTATCGAATACTTTTGATTATTACACATTTACGAATTTGTTCTTAGCTCCGACTTTGTGAGATTTGGATGGATTCAGAAGTAGCATTTCGGTGAGTCTAATGCCACGACAAAAGTCTTGGTTGGGAGGCCTCTTGTCACCTTGTGATTGGTTCTTTGGTATAGACTTCACTATGCTTCATATGTGAGGCTTTATCTACGAGCCTTTCCGGCTCCCACATTTTCTTTCTGACAGAGTGCTGGCTCTAGAGGCATTGCAGTAGCTAAGTAATATTGAGAATAATTACTGGGAGGAAGAAATTTGACTTCCTATTTGGTGTTTCCTATCATGTTCGGCTTGGTCTCACTGGTGAAGAAGAAGGGCACAAAGGTTAACATCTTGGAGGTCTTGTACTCTAAGTTGGGTAGTCTTGGGTTGGTAACTGTAACATAGAATAAAATCTGGATATGATCTACAACTAGAATAAACGATGTTAATCCTAATCTAACCAATATTAATCTAAATCAAAACAAAAAAGAATGAAGAAAGCAAACATAATTAAACTAAACAAATCAATTGGAAAGATATCACCGAATATGCGTCCACTCCTTTGAATTATCTCAATTGTCCTTCTCCATTTTGTTGTATCAGTATTCTTGCCCTCAGATTTTTAGTATTCATGCAAGGATAACCTTGTTGAATTTCTAAGAAAAATATTGAAGATAGTTTCTTCTCAAAATTGTATGATTTTGGGAGGAAGAATAATGATAATGACAGGCCATTTTATAGTTTTTTGGTTTTCGAATGATCGACTCAGATTCAAAGAGAGATCGACGGATGAGATTGATGAATGTCATGTGATGTGAGTTATGTGTCAGATAGAACGTGAGTTAGAACATGAGTGAGAAAAGACTACAGGATAAATATTAAGTTAGAACGATAACTTAATCTTGTGTCAAGACTGTTCGAAAATAGGAAGAAGAAGAGTTCAAGATCTTAATCTTCAGTTGAGAGTCTTCGAAAATACAAGAAATAGACTTTGAATGTCAAAGACAAAGTTAGAACTCGAAGATCAAGAATTCAAATGCAAACATGAATTAATTAATTAAATAAAGATATTTAATTAATAGATGCATTCATGCACATGTGTTAGAACTAGTTAACTAACTAGTTGTGACGGAGAGTCCTCTCACAGAGACAATTAGATGTTAAATCCAGAGATAACTAGAGAACTAAAAATAGATCTTGAGTCAGAAGGTGAGTGAATGATTAGTCAACTGATTGATAGAAGAATGTGACATAAATAATTAATAAATGAATTAAATGCTAATTTAATTCAACATTTGAAAATGAAAGATTTAATTAAATAAATAAAGATAATTTATTTAATTGAATTTTGAAAAGGACTAAATGAATAATTAAATAATAAATATTTAATTATAGTTGAAAGGTGACAAAGGGGTAATTAAATAATAAATATTTAATTTATAGATAAAGGGGGTTTAATTAAATAATAAATTATTTAATTAAGAAGAAGAATTAATTAGTTAGCGACATAATTAAATAAATAGGATTTATCTAATTAATCAAGTTGAATAAAGGTCAAAATGAATTAATGAATCAATTAAAAAGGATATCTAATTAATAGAGGAAATATGTGTTAGAAAGGTAATTAAATAATTAAAATTATTTAATCAATGACCATGGACTATGGAAAATTATATCGAAAGTGGTGTTCGCAAGCCTAGACCAATTTTCGATGTCTACAGTTTTCCCCTCTTTGATACAATGTTGTTTAGGAATTGTGTCAAAGAAAATATGCCCCGATTGTGCCCCAGTATGAAATAGGTTAGGGTATGCCCCCTCAGGAAAATTGACAAATTTTTGAAAAGTTTAAAAAAAAATCAGGAAATATTCCCGATAAGTCAATTTGATGGTCGAAATTTCTATGGAGTTGACGGAATTGAATTTGGAGATGATACAGACGTGTACGGGTCAGTAGAAGTTGAAAGGTTAAGTGGCCAATAGATTAGGTCAAAAGAAAAGCCACCCAAAGCCTAGTTATAAATAAGAATTAGGTTGAAAACCAATTCATTTGCAACCGAAGGATTTTGAAGAACTGAGATTTTTCTCTAACTATTGGACAAAGATGGCTCCCATTCCATACGCTGTGCATCGAGGATATTGAATCCAGACTTTTAGGCGGCCAGCCAAGGCTAGACCACCGGTATGTACCTGAAAAAGAACTCTAGAAAGTTTATTTTGCACATATTTTTAGGCCTTGAAAAGTTAATAATCATATGCAGTCTTTCAGGATCGATGCATATGCTATCATATGCACCACATTTGCTTGCAGAATGACGCATATGCTAAAACACGCCTAGGCTAGGATAGGAATTTTAGGCATTAAACACATTTGTAAGAAAATTCTCTGCATATGTATGTATGGACTGCATCTGCATTTAGAATGCATGCATGTAGGTTATTTAACTGCATTTGCATTTGTGAAACACATATGTAGCAGATAGATAGGTTATATGAAATGCACCGCATTTGCTTTTCTGCATCACATTTTTAGTAGGTAGAAATTGGATTGGTGATGTGCACCGTATATGATATATGCAGTGCAAATTATTTGTCGTGCAACGCATTTGTATGGATGCACCAGATCTGTTAAAGTGAGCCACATTTGGCTGGTAAAATTTTCCAAAAATTTTTTCTAAGAAAAACTTGAAAATGTTTGACATGTTGGTTGAAATGTAGATTGTTTTAGATTTGATCTACATGCAGGAGTCACATCCAGACACCTTCGATCTGAGAGATCATCTGAGTAGTGTGGAGATACGACTTTTGTGGAGACTTGGTCTTCGTCATTGTCTTTCGATGCCCACTATTTGGGCAAATAGAGGGATGCTCACCGCATTGTTCAAGCGATGGCACTTCAATACATCATCATTTCATATGCCAACTAGGGAGGTGACTGTCACATTTGAGGATGTGTACAGGATACTTAGACTACCGATCAGAGGAGAGTAGGTGATGTATGATACCTAGTAGGGATTGACTGAGCTAGCCAGATTTTATCAGGTTGATGATATTAGTAGGCTAGACATTGAGCATTATGAGATCAGATGGCCGATGTTGGCAAAAAGATACAAGAGGATTGACTATATACTATGTACACTGTAGGTGGGATAGTATTACCAGATCGACAAGGTCATGGTTGTCCTATTGGATGGGGAGAGATGTTGGTGGGTATGTTAGAGAGAGAGATCGTGTATGCCTCGGGTTCATGTCTATTAGAGATGCTATATTTCCATTTACATGATATTGCATACAGAGACGCACAGTTGTTGAGTTGTGGGACCACTCTTCTGATGGTTTGGGCATGGGAGAGGATAGCTATTTTTCATCCTTCGATTACTATAGAGCGATGGGAGAGATCTTCGTATGTTTTTCGGTACATGGGAAACATCACTCAGAGCCATGTGGGAGATACTGGATATTGGAGACATGCACTTGATATCTTAGATCAGTTCACTTGGAGACCATACATGGACTATGAGTAGTGGTCTGATGAGGATAGACATTTTCCATATTATAGACAAACACAGTACCTAATTGGGAGGACTATTTCGAGTGTGCACATCATAGAGAGACACTTGCCAGAGTGAGTTTAAGGCAGTTTGGAGAGGTTTAGGATGAGCCTCGAGGTAGAGCAGAGTTTTCTTGTTTGTCCAGAGAGGTTCCACGCTAGGGGCCCATGATTCTAGTAGCTATTGTAGAGGTAGAGATATAGGCCTTACATCCATTACAGTGGGGATGGAGAGATGGGGTAGCAGATCCAATGACTACAGCACTGTATGACGCATGGTGGGCAAAGCATCGTCCGATTCCTTACATAGATCCGGACCAGCCGGCACCAGTTGAGAGACAAGGCACAGGGCCAAGAGGATGACCGAGAGGTAGAGGTGGAAGAGTTGGAGGGAGGGGTGGTGGGGATGATGGCAGAGGAGGTGGTGGTGGTAGAGGTGGTAGACAAGGATGAAGAGGTCGAAGAGGTGGACAAGTAGGTGGACTTTCACCTATCTGAGAGGCAGTGGTAGAGGATGTACCGATGTTGGACATCGGAGGTGGAGCTGATGCACAGGTCAGAGATGAGCATGCTACCAAGGAGGTAGTTGATGTGGATATTAGGGGAGAGAATGTCACAGAGGATGAGGATATGGATATAGATATAGATTCTCTAGGTATTCTAACAGGGTATGGGGAGGACGATGTTGAGGAGGAGGCACCTATGGAGGAGCAGGAGAGAGAGCTCAAAGATCAGATTGTGGAGGGGAGATGAGAGTATAATTCCCCTAGGGATGGTGATAGGTAGGCCATGGAGGAGAGACTGAGACTGATGACAACAAAGCTTGATACCATGTGGATAAATAGGGACAGTGCTCATACAGAGAGAGACAATGTCCATATGGAGAGAGACAGTGTTCGTATGGAGAGAGATAGTGCACTCATGGAGAGAGATCAGGCCATAGCTTAGAGACACAAGATAGAGTAGTAGGTCATAGAGGTCAGACGTCTGTGTAGTGGTACTTCATCTAATTGTATGGTACCCGAGTTAGTCAGATTGGTAGAGAGAGCTACTTATTACAGGGATTTATATGAGGCAGTAGTGCCAGTAGAGAGATGAGCTCCAATCTTTTCAGAGGTTCATAGTCAGAGATCACAGGGCAGGAGTCAGATGAGGACACGGAGTATAGAGGGTGTGGTAGGACCACTGAGAGTAGGTCCATATGAGAGGCCTTGCACCTCATAGAGAGCATCTTCGAGGCTTTTCCCACCACCTTCACCATGTGACAGTAGTGGCAGTAGGACACGTTGACACTTGTTATATGTGTAGACATTGTATTTTGATTAGAGAGCCTGCGAGCTCATTTTTATTTATGGATATACTCGGACATACTACTGTGACACATTATTTTGAGCAATATATATATGATTTTTGGTGGCTTCTATATGATATGTAGTTCTATTTTATGGATAATGCATTGTTTCTATATGATTATGTTTCCTAGATGATGTATGTACATATGTTATGAATGAATGTTTCTACATGATGCGTTTATGATGTTTATGATGATTCTATTTGAGAATGGATTTAATGTTCTATATGATGCTTATTTATATGTGATGGTGATATGTACATGCAATGTTTACATTATGTATCTTATGATGATGAAATGCCTATTATGCAATGATATCATAAATATGTTCCTATATGTGTAAAATCCAATGTAACTATATGAAATGCTTTTATAATATGTATGCATATGCAAATGATCTAATGTTTTTGTTGTCACAGGACTTTATCATTATTTTGGTGAAGAAATGTTAACATGAATGAATTTAGAATGTTAGTAAGAAATAACAAAGGTTGATTGATTGAGAAAAACATATGATCTTCGATATTTTTCCAAATATGCTATGCTTGCTTTTTTATCATCATTGGGCAGGACATGACACAAATGGATAGTACACACTATGATATGAGATAGACCATAGTGTACAAAGTCATCCATCTACGAAAAATAGACAGTCGCAGACAAGGAATGTCTTAACTCATACTAAGGACAAGATTGCCCTAGTCATTTTGTTGAGACAAACCACAGACAACAGACAAATAAAAGATGGGTCATGAGACATCATTGCTCCTTTAAATCCTTCATAGGACATCCTTGAGGAAACTAGTAACATGACTCAAAAACCAAAGTTAAAAAGACAGTTGATAGACAACAGTCAAAGAAAAAGAGTCCTGAGACATCCTTGCTTCTCTAAATCCTTCATACAGTTAAATCCTTGCTCCATATTTTTGGACAAATTCTTTTTTGCAGGTTTGGGACAATATCAAGAGCTTCCAGTCCAAAAACCATATTTTTTGGAGCTATGTTTAAGTTTTTATAATTTTTTTTGTTATTTTCATAAAAAATCAATTGTGAGAGCACATTATCAAATTTTTTGGATTTATTTATAGTTTTCGAAAGCTCTCTCAATTTCAATAGGGGTCTATTTTTTATGTTTTTAATTTTCCTGCAAAATAATTCGATAAAAAATAGATCTTTAACAATTAGGGTTTTACAAAGATTGACTTATATCTCATAAAATTTTACTGATCTGTTCACAATTTTTTTTTTCCAGGTTTGGAATGATGTCAGACACCTTCAATTAAAAAATCAGATTTTTTAGACCTATTTTGAAATTTTAATAATTTTTTTATGATTGTTCATAAAAAATTAATTCTGGATGCAAAACATAGAATCATTCATATTTCTTTACATTTTTGGAAAGCTCTTTGAATTTCAGCAAGGGTTTATTTTTACTTTTGATGCAAAAATTAGTTCCAAAAATCAAATTTGTCTTGACTAGCTAACCCTCTAATATTGGTGATCAATAATAGAAGTATCTTCTCCCCTTGCGCACTTGTGCGATCCTGGGTGTAAGAGAAACTATTATTGACTCTAGGAATTGGACTTGCACTAGGTCAATTAGGGTTAGGGTAACACTTTTTTCTATATGGTAGTTTAAATATTTTGGGTTACTAATTTTCTGTTTGTAGCTTGTGGCGAGGAGTCTAACATTTTTTTGTTTATTTCACAAATCTTAGACAAATTTGCAGTTTACATTCATGGGTTAAAATGAACATGCATGCATACTCATTGGGATAAAAAGAACACAATCTTAAATGATAACTCATTGGATTAAAATAAATTTGCATCTCTTCATAGCATTGGGTTAAAATGAACTTTTAGTTAGCTCACACTACAATGGTTAAAATGAACCCCATGTTTTGACAAATACTACAAACAGTTCAAATGAACTCCATGTTTTTTATGTTTGTCAACACATTTCATTTTGGGCTTAAAATGAACACCATGCGAGTGTGAGTTAGGATATTCATGTGTTCTCTCTTTGTTTTTAAACAAGGATTGACTGAACTATGAATATTTTGGCTTGCTTTTGTCAACTTTAGAAAATTGGGCCTGCTTTGGTGGGAAAAGTACTCACCCCAAAGTGACTCAAACCAGCAACGAAGCTCTTTAGCCAAGCTACTTCTGACCGGTATATAAAAGTGAATCCTAAGGGAAAGCCTAGGATTACGAGTGCAGATGTGTCATACGGACCAAGTAGTGCTCCCCAAAACCCTGTTGAGGTTAACCTCTTCAGGCTGGAGTACCTCCTTAACGGAGCTTAATCTTGGCCCCATGTATGGCCACTCAAATAGATGTCTGAATTAAATCACTTGTTATAGAAAGCCAAAAACCTTCTATTCTTTGGTGCAACAATGGTCGTTGCCAAGGCACCCGCACCTGCACAGTTCTTAGTAGAAATGATCAATCTGCCATGGGAGTCTCATGGAGGTTGGAAGCTTGGTTGCCTTGAGAAGTGAGTGCACTATAAGGGGGAGCCCATGGGGCCAAGCTTCTGAATTCATTCGCTAAGGATATGCGGTTAGTGGGATCCAAAATAATATTGTCCTTGCAGTCATAGGATTTTTGTAACATCATTTCTATGTGGTTGATTTTCATTTTTTACAATACCGTGTGTTTTCTAGCTGTTTTCAGACAATTCCAACAAATAAACATCAAACTTGCCAAAATCTGAAACAACTTTGCCAATTGAAACAAATCTTTGCAATCAGCCTAAAATTTTGTCAAATCAATTCTTCAATTTTGCACACTTTGGGATAGGAAAACTTTCCTTTCTTTGTCAAACCATTGTCTCAAAAATTAAATTGTCATTGGACCAAATCAAACAAATCAGTCCTTAGTCATTGTCCTTTGGTGAGATGCTTCCAACTCATAAGTCTAGTGTGGAAATCTCACCTTGTCATTTTGTCATCTTGTCTTTCTAACTAGTCCTTTGACAATCCAAATCGAGATATTGGCCAAACTTTGAGTGGTTAGAAAACATTTCCTAAAGTTCATTTGAAATAAGGCACTCATTACCACTTTGCATTTGACATTCCTTTTTGTCTTCATTATCACTTTGCATAGCCTTAGTCTCATTCCATCCACTATCATGTCTTCAAGTCACTATGACATGCTTGCTAGTCGAATTGAATGCCAATTCATTGGTAATGGTCAAGCACAACTTGCTAGGGAATTCAAAACACAATACCTCCAATCCAAGTCCAAATTTATAACCCCTAGCCCTCCATCCATCTATCCATCTTACCAATAATCCATGAGTCCTAATCCTCTATCCATCTACTATTAGGAGTCCCCTAACACCATCCATGGCACCAAGTCACAACAAACTTCCATTGGTCATACCCACCCTAACTTTGACAAGGGAAATCAGACATCCATCAATCCAAACCAACTATCCACGTCATGTCCTAGTCATTCACTCACATCATATCATAGTCCTTCATTCACATCATATCCTAATACTCCACTCACGTCATATTCTAATCCTCCATCCATGTCATATCCTTGTCATGCATCCATGTCCTATTCTAATCCTTCATCCACTAACCCTTTCCAAACCTCCATGTCATATCCCAGTCCATTACACACCAATCCATTCCAAGACACTCCATGCTTTCATGAAAACACATCTAGTCATGGTCTCCAAAGTCCCATCCCATTTCATAAACTTGAGGATACATGTCAAACGAAAAATCCAAAGCATGACATCATGACATCACCATCATGTCAAGATCAAAGTAGTCCATCCCATGACCCTATCTTCAAATATATCCAAGAAGCCCTCCTAGACAATCATGGCATACCAAATACACCTATCCTTGCTCAAGAGTCCAACCACAACCATGTCATTCAAGATGAACCTATCCTTGGTCAAGACCCTATTTTCGATCATTTCATTCCAATTGAACCCATCTTTGATCAAGATACTACTTTTGAAGAAGTCCAAAATGACCCACTCCTTGACTTTTATGCCCTTCATAATGAAACACTTGAAGATGACCCTCTCCAAACTTCAAGTATTGACACTTCCAAAAATGAGACACTTGCCTCCATGGGACACATAGATGATCTACCACTAGAACAAGAGTCTCCTAGCATGGACATATTTGCAAATGATCAAGCTATAACTGAATTCAGTGGCCTCTATGACAATGACCATGAAGAAGGTTTCAACATCAACTTCGAAGCACCAGCAGAATCATTAGAATCTGATATGACAGAAAATCAAACCAAAGATGACAATCAAAAATCTATCCAACATGTCAGTAAAGCTACAACATCCTATCAATTAGGATCATCTATCTTTTTCTGATCAGGCTTCCCTACAGAGGAGAATATTTCAAGCATTAATTTCCATAATAAGGATGGGTTAGCATCTTGCTTCCAAAGTAACAAGTATCCCATTGCCAACAAAATCTGTCAAAACATGCATTATCAAGGAAAAGGACTAGGCCTACATGAGCAAGGAATTTTGGAACCTGTACAAGTTCAAGCACATTACAGACATCAAGGTCTTGGATATTCATCAGTCAAAAAATAAAATGATGTTAGTGGTCCCTCCTCGATACTAGGGGCAACTTTATCAGGTACAAACATCAAAATGGATGTCATGAGTAGTCCTTGTCATAAGGTTGTTGCCAACACTCCATCCATCCACACCATAAATCATCACTTCAACATCAATAAAACTTCCATTTGGAACCAACAAAAACAAAATTCTTACAAGTCTAAAGTCCAAAATCAAATGTCAAAAGCCATTGAGTACAAAAATCTAAGTGGACAAATGAAGTTAAAATGGATCAAACAAAGAAAATATGTCAAATTCAAAAGTCAATCAAAATGTGGAGCCATAAGACAAAAGGACTCCCACATATAATCAATGTCCACCTCCTTCAAAATGGACATCAAGAAAGACATATAAAAGTGTTGGTTCCAAACACTATCCTAATCTAACTCCCAAAGTTTGGAAAATAAAAACCAATACATCCAAACATCCAACCAATCCTCCATGTCCACCGTCATCCATCATAATCCTACATCCTCCTTAAATTCAAAAAATCCCATGTCACAAATCCATCACATCTTGGCAACAAATCTCTATCATAAGGACTCTCATGGCACTCTATCGCAATGTGCGTATTCTGATAAGGCCAACTCTAGTATCAACACAGATTACAATGACATCAATCAGGTGTATGCAAGCGCTATCATCCTAACAAGGCAACTACTTTAGAAAGGTCATTATTGGCATGTCATAGCACTAGTCTCTACATTGGCATCGTCAAAGGCTTCAACACAATCAGTGGTCATCTAAAGCATCAAGGCTATCCGACAAAATCGAAAATACAAAAAAATTGAAAAATAGAAAAAATTCATCCCTTGATGAAAACTTGTCAAATAGGCATCATGGTGACACCAAAAAAAATAAAAAATAAAATAAAATCCAGAAAATAGTAAAGATAAAACTTTCATCCAACGGTGAAAACCTGGCAAACAGGCGCTTTGGATAAGTACCATGATGAAAACTTGGCAAACAGGCGTCATGTGTAGAATAAATCACCTATGTGGACCATTACACTTGGGGGCAAGTCATCTCATCTTCCATGCCCTTCATATGAAATTTCTTATGACATTTCCATCTATCCATCCAAGCGCTATCATTTCGTCCATTGTCCCACCTATTTTGATCTTGACAAAGACTGGGGCAACAAACACAGGTCATGCTTTGGGAAAATTTTTGACATGTCTATTCTTTTACCATACCCTATTCCATATCATGTCATTACCATCATAGCCTCATGTGACATTGTCCTTGACAACTATATGATAATAGTCCTCATGTCTCCTATCTTTCACAAAAGCCATCCATTGTCCTTTTATACCTATCACCCATCTTGGTTTCCCTTATCAATGGTCTAAAGATCCCTGGTCATCCCATCTAATCCTCACGAAGTCATCCCAAATGTAAGAATATGGAAAACCTGGCCCATCATCCAAAACATTCCTTGGCTTTGTCCCTGGCCCTACTGTAGACTTTTATCCTCTTGTCATATCATTGTCATCCTCACGTTGTTTCAAGATGTGTCCTTCCCACGTCAAACAATTTTGTCATTGTCATCACCTATCAATCGATATTCAGCTTGACTAGCAATGAAATCATGGTTGTCCTTTGATTCATGTGCATCGGCATCATTCACATGCATTTGTCACAATTTTTATAAAACATCAAAAAGTCATAAAAATTCGAAAAAGTCCTAAAAAATCCTAAAAATCTGAAAAAGTCCTGAAAAAAGATCTAAATTTTTTTAAATGTCCTAAGAAAATCCAAAACCAAAGTCAATGTCTGTCTTATCAATCCAATCAGTCGCGTCAATCAATCTTTTGTCCCTATCCGAACTACGTTGTCTCTGCGCATTTGCTACGTAGGCAAGATTCATTTTTGAATCCCCGAGACATTAGGTCAGTCTTTAGGTTTGTCAAAATATAATTATGATTCAAACTTCTATCCTTTCGACAAATTCTTTTGGTCGTGTCGAACTACGAGGTCTCTGAGTGCACAATGTAGGCAAGGTCATCAATCGATGAGCCCCTAAGGCCACTCTAGGTCAGTCCATTAGGGTTCATGGCACAACGTTTTCACACATGTCAAACTTTCTTCAAATCAAGAAAATTTTCCATCAATCCCGAGCAAACAATCTATCAATAGTCAGTTTCATCGGCAATCTCGCTCAATTCAACATATCAAAAATGGCATGTAATCAATTTTATCAAGACAATTTAACCTGGTAAAGCTTTGCGTTCTTCTTTATAAATGTCCTTTTGAAGAGCAACTCTCATCATTTCTTTATGCTTTTGGATGTGTCCTTCCTAAGCATTGTCCTCATCATCTGGCATTTTGATGGATTCTCCTAACTCCGAGAATTGATCTCCTAGATATCAATGTCATTCAGGATGTGTCCTTCTTGAATTCGATATCAGTCGACATTTGGCAACCTTGATCTTAAAACACTTGGCACTTGTCTTTGAATTTTTTACCATGTTACTATTTTTTCGGGAAGATCCCAACAACAGGATTTAGAGAAACAATGATGTCTCATGATGTTTGTCTTATCTTTTGACACTCATGTTACTAGTTTCTCGGCGATATCCTAACTATGAGATTTAGAAAAACTGCGACGTATCATGAAAATGGCTTTATTTTGTTCTTTTGGAAATCATGTTGCTAGTTTCTCGAGGATGTCCTGGAAATAGGTTTTAGAGAAGCAATGATGTTTCATGGCTTGTCCTTCTTGTCTTTTTCCGCAGTTGGTTATGAAAAAAAGACTGGGGCAATTTCCCTCTTAGTATGAGCCATGATCATCCTTGTTTGTGACTGCTTGTCTCGTGTGATGGTACAACCTTGCACACCTTGGTTTATGTCATATCATGGTGTTTGTTGGCCATTACAATAATCTGCCCAATGATGATTAAAGAGCAATAAATATTCAAGTCCTATGGTAATATGTTGAAGGATTTGGTCTAGGAACTAACATGCATCTCATATAGGAATTGCATCCATATCATCATCCATATCTTTTTTACTAACATTTCTTTGTCTTTTCATATTCTAGTCCTCTCATCCATTTCAAGAGCACACCCATGTTCTTGGAACCCGTCTATCCTCCCGAGGGGGCATACCGCAACCCTTCTCGTCATTCTTCCTCACCCTATTTTATACTGGGGCATATTTTTGACTTACTTTCTTTGCCACAATGTGACAGGTTGCATTATGACAAAGAGGGACAAATGTAGACACATAAAAATGACCTAGGCCTGCAAGCTCTATTTTTAATCCTTTTTCTTCCTAGCATAATTAATACATTTTAATTATGTCATTGTCTCATTTTCGACTATTAATTAAATAATTCATGATTATTTAATTTATTCATGTCCCCGTTATGTCTTCCTAATTATTAAATAAATAATTTTATTTATTTATTTAATTATGTCACTAATTAAGTCCTCTCCTTCCTAAATATAAATAAATCCTTATTTATTTAATCCACCTTCCACTATAATTAAATAATTATGTTTAATTATCTAATTATTCATTAGCCTCTTCTCTCCTAAATTAAATAAATTTTATTTATTTAATTTGGTCCACTCTCCTGAATTTTGAATTAAATCATTATATTTAATTTAAAAGGTTCCCTTTGTCACATTCTTCTATAAATTAAATAATATCTTTATTATTTAATTTCCACCTAAATTAAATAAATTTTATTATTTAATTTCTTCTAAATCTTATTTATTTAAAATAAGTCCCACTTTCTAATTTCCCTCTTTTAGTAAATAGTTTAACTTAAATTATTTACTGTCACATGACCCCACCACTTTTGAATTAAATTAAGTTTTAATTCAAAAAGTCAACATCACCTCTTGAATCAAATAATTATAAATTATTATTTGATTCTCCAGCAACTTCGGTTTGTGTGCCCAAAATCTCTTATCACATCTTGCATCTCTTATCTCTTGCATTATTGACTTCTTGCATTTTTCATATTTTAGCATTGTTATTCTCATTTGTCATAGCATATTTATAGATTTCATTTGACATAGCTTAGACATTTTAGATGCTTACTAGTTGCAGTAGGGCATAGTATTGCATATAGTTGTTCAAATCCTTCAATATTTGCTTAGGGCTTGTCATTTCCATTGGCTTGCTCATCATAAATCTGAGGGCAAACAACATATTTCAGCAAGTTAAGAAGGTGTAATGGAGGTTAGTCATGAAGGATGAAGACAATCTGGTGAGATTGTTTCATCTATTCCTTTGCACTTCATTATTGCTTTGTGTTTTTATGTTTTGCATATGATATTGCTAAACCTAGGAAAATTCCCATTGTTACAACATGACTCAAAAACCAATGTTAAAAAGATAGTTGACAGATAGCAGACAGAGAAAAAGAGTCTTGAGACATCCTTGCCTCTCTAAATCCTTCAAGGGACATCCTTGAGAAAGCTAGTAACTGGGCTGATTCACAAATCGATAAAAAGATAAGACAAAATAAGATATAAAGTCATAAAGCCAAATAAAAGTATTCACCAAAACTTGATCTTGTAGGATTGTTTGATTGTTTGATTGTTTGATGTTTGACATAGCATAATGTGAGGGATGAAACATACCACATAAGATGTTGATTCTGGTTTCGACTTGGTGACTTCTGTATAAGGCATGACAAAGCCTTGTTTCAAAAAGATACGTGCCATATAAGACGTTGGAGCCTGATGGCGTTGATGCGACAAGCTACATGAGGCTATGACAATTTGATGACGTATGTTGACAAGAAAGACATATCTTGCTAAGACATAAGTTGATCACTTTGACAATGTGTTTGATATTGACTTGATGACTTTGAGATGTTTTTCCTTGTTGATGTATGAATTGTTTTGATTCCTTGACTGATTAAAAGTGTGTGTGTGTATTGACAGTGTATGACATGAGATGATACCCTAATGGACTGACCTATGCTGATGATATGCAATGTGTGTGCTAATGACTGAATTTGATACACCCTATTGGATTGACCTAGTGCAGTTTCAGGGGCTCATCGATTGATTAGCCTTGCCTACGTTGTAGATGCAGAGACCTCGTAGTTCGACACGACCAATGACTTTGAATGTACAAAGAGTCATGATTTTAATGTGTGTGAGACATGACAAACCTAGACAGACATACCTAATGCCTCGGGGGCACATCGATTGATGGCCTTGCCTATGTCCTAGTCGCAAAGGCAACGTAGTTCGACTATGTCTATGACTGACTTAACATGACTGACTTGACCCTATTTTTTGGTATTTTCTGACATGTTTTGATTTTTTTTTTGGATTTTTGAAGTTTTCTAAGGTTTTTGTAATTTTTTTCAAGACATTTTCCGATGGTGTAATGTTATGTACAAGGTCCTCAGGGCACAAAACAAGGATTTTCCCCCAATCAGGAATAAGACTTATGAGATGGAGAGGGGAGTGTGAAGAAATGGACTTTGATGTCAATCATTCCAAGCAATGGATAAGACAACCATTTATTATGATGGATGATGAAAAATTCTGATTGGAATGATGGTAGATGAAAGAGCGAGCTTGACTACACATAGCGTCTGTTTGCCAGATTTTAACCATGGTACTTATCCATAGCGCCACCGAAGCGGTTTTCACTATTGGATGGATTATTTCTCTTTACTATTTTGATTTTCACAAAAAAAAATTGGTGTTACAAAGATGCCTGCTTGCCAGGTTTTCATCAAGGTAACCATTATTTTGCTTTTTTGCTTTTTTTTTTTTTGTATTTTCTAGATTAAGAGACAGATTCTCAAAAGCTATGCATAGAACCTTTTCAGATGTAAGTTGTTGATTGGTGACAAAAGTGGCTCTCCTTCTGGAGTAGAGAGTTGGTACGCTCCTAATCCAAAATCTTCTATGACTATATAGGGCCCCAACCAGTTAGTTTCAAACTTACGTGGCTTTTCGTGTTTAGCTTGATTCTTAGGATTCTCCATTAAAACTAGGTCACCAATGTCAAAGTGTCCATTTAAAACTTTCCTATTATAGCTATGACGAAGATGATTTTGATATGTTTGCAAATGGGCTAGTGCTTTTTGTCTTCATTCATCCAGTAATTCTAGCTCTTGTAACCTAGATACACGGTATTCTTCATCATCAATGTGACCCTTCAAGGATACCCTCAAGGAAGGTATTTCAAGCTCAATAGGTAAGATAGCTTCGGATCTGAATACTAGGTAGTATGGAGTGGCGCCAATGGGAGTACAGATGCTTGTGTGGTAAGCCCATAAGGTAGGATTTAGTTGTAGGTTCCAGTCATGACCAGCGTCGTTGAGAATCTTTTTAAGGATTCTAAGAATGTTTTTATTAGATGCCTCAGCTTGGCCATTACCTTGCAGGTAATACGGGGTGGAAAAATGATGTTTGATATGGAACTCTTCACATAAATGGTGTACTTCTTGGTTCTTGAATGGGTGGCCATTATCTGTGATTATGGATTGGGGTACACCATACTGACAAATAATATAGTTTAGGATAGACTTAGATATTTGCGTGCCGGTGATGTAGGTCATGGGAATAGATTCAATCCATTTGGTGAAGTATTCGGTGGCGGTTATGATGAATTTATGGCTGTTGGATGATGGAGGGTGTATCTTACCTATGAGGTCAGGTCCCCATTGGGAAAAAGGCCATGGTGATGTAATCGGACGAAGCTCCTGTGTTGGTGCTCTTATCAAATCTCCATGCATTTGACACTATCTACATTTCTTTAAAATGATATATGAGTCTTTCTCCATTGTAGGCCAATAATAACCTAGTCTCAAAATCTTATGGGCTAAAGTAGGACCACTCAAATGGGATCCGCATATACCCTCATGTACCACTCGTAAAGTTTTTTGTGCTTACTTAGCATTGAGACATCTTATTAGGGCATTATCTAAGGTACGTCTATACAAGGTATCTCCGATGATGGTGTATTTAGCTAACTTACGGATAAAAGTTCTGCGTTGGTTATTGGACAAGTCTAGAGGTAAGGTTTGGTCATTGAGATAGTCAAATACATCTTTGTACCAAGGGGATGTAGGACCAAAAATCATACACACCATCGCAGTATCAGGGACATCATAGGCAGGGACCAAGAGTTGTTCAACCAAAAACTCAAACTTAGGCACATTACTCGGAATATCCAACAAGGAACCCACGGTTTCCATAGCATCTGCAACCCTGTTTGGAATACGTGGTATTTGTTGAAAGGTAATTTCATTGAAGTATTGCTTGAAACTATCATCCATGTGCTTATAAGGGGAAAGCTTCTCATCCTTAGTCTCGTAATCATCATTTACTTTCTGGATTACTAGTTGAGAATTGCCAAAAACATGTAGGCTCTTAATCTTCCATTGGACTGCCATTTTTAATCCTGTCACTAAGGCTTCATACTTTGCTATGTTGTTGGTACAAGGGCAAGTAATCCTGAATGATTTAGGAATGGTATCACCTTGAGGTGTAACAAATAGGATACCTACTCCTGAACCCCGATTTGTATGTGACCCGTCAAAGTATAGTTTCCATTTTGTTCTAGTGTCAATGTTGAAGAGAAATTCATCAGGAAAATCTGCCACTAAAGGATGGTCTTCCTTCATAGGTGCATCTGCTAATTGATTTGCAATCACCTATCCTTTTATAGCCTTCCTCTCCACATATTTTATGTCATACTCACTAAGTATCATAACCCATTTAGCCAATCGACCTGTTAATGCTACCTTACTTAGGAGATATTTGAGAGGATCTATCTTTGTAACCAACATTGTTTGGCGATTGAGCATATAGTGCCGAATTTTCTAAGTAGCAAAGACTACCGTAAGACAGGAATGTTCTATTTTATTTTAATTCAATTCATATCCTAACAAGGTATGACTGATGTAATAGATTGCTCTTTCATGACCTTGATCATCATTTTGTGCGAGAAGAGCCCCTAATATCGACTGAGTTGCTGAAATGTATAGTATCAATGGTTTTTTATATGTAGGTGGCATTAAGACAAGTGGAGTGATCAAATAGTCCTTGATTTGTTGGAAAGCTTCTTGACATTTAGGTGTCCACACAAATGGTACTCCTTTCTTGAGTAAATGTTGAAATGGGTGTATTTTATCTGCTAGTTGTAAAATGAAATGCCTGATGGGCTGTAATCTTCCCTGTAGGGTTCTTAGTTGACCAATGCTAACTGGAGGAGGAATTTCTATGATAGCTCTTACCTTCTTTGGATCTACTTCAATGCCTCTTCTGGAGATGATATACCCTAGAAGTTTCCCTGATTTTACTCCAAAGATACATTTTTTTGGATTTAGTTTCACATTGTAATTCTCTAGCCTCTGGAATATCTTGTCGAGAATCTTCAAATGATCTACCTTTGTTTCTGATTTAGCTATAATTTCATCTACATAATATTCCATGAGAGTATGTATAAAGTCATGGAAAATTGTAGTCATTGCCTATTGATAGGTAGCTCTTGCATTCTTAAGGCCAAAAGGCATAACATTCTAATATTATGTGCCTCATGGACACGTGAAAGTTGTCTTGTGTTGGTCTTCAGCTACTATTTTGATTTGGTTATATCTAGAGAAACCATCCATGAGGGATAGCATCTCATATCCTATTGTAAGATCTACTATCATGTCTATGTCCGGCAAAGGGAAGTCATCCTTAGGACATGCCTTGTTGATGTCTCTAAAGCCTGTGCAAATGCAGATGCCCCCAGTTGGTTTAGTCACTGGTACAAGATTTGAAATCCAGTCTCCATAGTCTATAGTACTTATAAATCCAACATCCAAGAGTTTCTTAAGTTCTGCCTTGACCAGTAGAGCAATCTATGGATGCATTTTCCTTAACTTATGTTTGAATGGCTTAATACCTGGCTATAATGGTAGATGGTGCAATATTAGGTCTAGATCCAGCCAAGGCATGTCCGCATACAACCATGAAAAGTTTATCTGTCTCTTTTTGAATAAGTCCTTAAACTCAGGTTTTTCTATCTCTGTGAAAGAAGCTACAAAATATACCATCCGAGGATTCTCTTTTGTACCTATGTTGACTTCAATAGACTCTTCTACTAGCATCAGTGACTTTTCCTGTTCAACGGGGAGAATATTTAAACCTCTATCCTTGGGTGCCTTTGAGAGGTTTTTTCCCTTGGATACGTCCTTTATTTTGACTGTTTCTTCATCCAAAGGTGCCTTTCGGTTTTCACCTAGAGACTCATCATTTTTCTTTTCATTGTCTTTTTTCTTTTTATTCTCATTTTTTTGACTAGAGGTGTAAATAGACTCCCCAAAATATGCTTTGTCATCCAAGTCTATGGTAAAACCAGCTTTATGGTCTCCTCTAGGTATGCCTTCTCAAAGTCCAATGAACTCAACTAATGCTTCGCCATTCTCGAATGTATCTAAGATGGGTGTACCTTGTTGATCCCAGTCGATAAGTTTGGGATATATGAGAGGCATGTCATCATCGGACTTATCGAAGGTGGATGCTAACAAGATGAATATAGAATGGTTGACATGGTCACAAAAGTTTTGGACTAACTCCTTCTTGTTCTTTCTCCTAGGGGTAGGTAAACTCTACTGTGGGACTATTGTAAGGGTTGGGTTGTCAGAAGATGGTTCGATAGGTGCACAAGATGCATGATCAAGGGTTTCCCAATAATAGTGCCTAAGCCATTCTTCTTTGGACAAGTTCTTCCTATGATGGGGACTATATGGTTTTGGTACAGGTTTTATCTTTAGGTCCAATTCTCCAAATAGAGCATCTATATTCATCGTACTGGTAGAGGAAAGGGAATCCCATTCACAATCATTTGAGTTAGGAGATTCATCATAAATTGGGGGAAGTGGTTCATGAGATATCTCTATGTCTGCGCAAGCACTCACTTCCTCTTGAAATGGTGATGAAGTATTAGGAAACCCAATTCTAAGTGGTTGAAACCCTAGCCCTAGGTATTTCGGTCGTGGTGAAACAGTGATCGGTTCCATCCTTCCATTTTGATGTAGTCCTAACCCACTATGCCCATCATAGCCTTCATTTTGTATTATCTTAAAGACTTTTCCATATTGGTCCTTAGCTATTTGAATAGACGGTGAGGGGTATTCATTGTCTTCCTGGTACAACTAGGAGGTAATATACCTTGATCCATAATTTCTTCACTTAACTCTCCCCATTTGGTCAATGTCATTGTAGGGGGAATATGAAATGTGAGTACTGACTATCTTCTATCTGCCATGGGTAAGCCATATGCCTTAGGTGGAATCAACTAACTAACACAATAGGAGGCCTTCAAGTGATACTCTCCACATCCCTTGTCTTGGATCTTGACCTTAGGAGTGGATGATGGTGGTTTGAATAAAATGGACTTGGTGAGATGTGATGGATCAATGTATAGGGACAAAGTGGATGATGAAGCTTCTTGATTAACGGGTACCTTTCATTGTGGAATTTCCTTTAGGCTTGTACAATATTGAAAAGGATTTGGATCACCATGAATTGTGATCTTGCTACTATTAAATGGGAATTTAAGACATTGGTGATACGTGGAAGGTACAACTTTCATTGCATGTATCCAAGGTCTACTCAACTACACGTTATACAAAAGGGTGAGATCCAAGACTTGGAAGCTAGTGTTCATGACTACTGGGCCAATTCTAATAGGAAGTGTGACAACTCCCTTGGATGATCTTTCCTCATCATCGTAAGCCTTGATGACTAAAATTTTAGAGGTGTTCACGTATTCTTCTGAGAATCCTAATGTCTTAACCAATTTTAGGGTACACAGGTTCAAATCTTCTCCTTCATCTACCAAGACTCCTTTGACTTTGGTTTGATGGACGAGGAATTCAAGATGTAATGGGTCATTATGATTAGACTTTTTGGTTGAGTAATCTTGTTGGAAAAATATGGCATGATGTGAGTTGGTTAAATATCCTACCATTTCTTTGAAATGATTGACATCTAAGTCTGTAGGAACAGTCATGTTTTGTAAAGCTTTGTCAAGAATAGCTCGATGCTCAGGTGATAAAGTTAATAGTTCCAAACTAGAGATCTGTGCAGGGGTTTTTCTCAACTGATCGAGGAGATTGTACTTAAACTTGGAAGCTTGTGTAGGTGGCTCAAAAGAAGGACCTGAAATAGTTATCTTTGTCCTACGTGTGTTTACGGCACATTCAGGATGCTTCTTAATGATGATGGTATCGACATGTTCATTGGCAGCTCAGAGGTGATTTATAATCGTTCCTTTACCATAGTCATACTTGGTATTGGTATAATTGGCTGATGGATTATTTTTGGTTCCCGAACTAGAGGCCTTTCCTTTCGTGTGGCCATGTAATGGGTCTATGAAGACCTTATGATCACTATTCTTGGTATTTTTCTGCCCATTGACTTCTATGGTTCCGTTTTCAACAAAGTCTTGGATAATATTCTTCAGTTGTCAACATTGTTGTAGGTTGTGTCCTTTTGTTTGATAATAGTCACAAAAAGAATTGTCATCCCACCATGAAGATTTAAACTATCCAGGATCATACTCTCTTGGTTCCAAAGGTTTAATGAGATTATTTTTAATCAACTCTTTGAAAACTGTCTCAATTGGTTGCCCTAAAGGGGTAAATTCAGATGTAGGAAATCTCCTTTGCGGTCGTTGTTGCTATGAGTTTTGGACATAATTGGCTATTTGATTTGGACTATTCATCATGTCTTGATTGGGTTTGTAACCTCTAAGTGTGATAACTAGTCCCGTATGTATTTTTTTAGCATCAACAATGTCGTCATTCATAACATTTTTGTTTCTAGGCCAGAATATTTTCTTATCATTGGGTGTGTTTTGATGTTGAACCATTGGATTTCTTCCCGGTACCTTAATTTCTCCTTTGTCTATAAGGCCTTTTTCAAGGATGATGCCCTTTTGTACCAAGTCTAGGAATGAAGTACAATAGTGTACCCTTAAGTCACTTTGTAGTTTTGGATTGATGTTTTCAAGGAATATCGTGACCTTTTGCTTTTCTGGTATTTCAACTGGACATCTGCTAGCTAGACTTCTCCATCTCTGGAAGAAAGTGGTGAAAGTTTCACCGTCTTCTTGTGTTGTGTGACACAAGGTAGCTATGGTTATTTCATTGTCTATGTTAAAGGCAAAGTGTTCAACAAAATTCTTAGCTAATTCACCCCAGGATCATATGCCATATGGTAATTTAGAAAACCATTCCAGTGCTATCCTGATAAGGGTTCACATAAATAGTCTCATCAAGTATGTGGGGTCATATGATATGTCCATGCATGCCGTTGAGAATTCTCTAATGTGTTCCAAAGGATTCTTCCTCCCATTATACTTAGGCAAATTTGGTATAATGTATCCATGGGGGAAGGGTGTCATGTAAAGCACTTTGTTGGAAGGACATGGACATAGATCTTGCGCTGAGATAGTTCGTTTGCCTAACATAGACATGTTTTCCATCTGTTGTTGAAGCATTTGAATTTGGTTTTGGAGAACATCTACTTGTGTTAAGGACATGTTGTTTGTGTTGTTTGGATCAATGTAGGTGTTCTGATATGCCATGTTCTATGACGGGTTGTGATTTGGCGAGGGAATATATCCCGTTAGAATGTTCTGATTTGGTATAGGAATATTTCCTGTCTGAATGTTCTGATTTGGTATGGGAATATTTCCTATCTGAATGTTCTAATTTGGTATAGGAATATTTCTTGTCTGAATGTTATGATTGGGTATGGGAATATTTCCTATCTGAATGTTTTGATGTGGTATAGGAATCATCATGCCAAATTTGGATCTATTACTAGTAGTGTTGGTGCTAAAGGGGTTGGAGGAAGTTGCTCTCGCAGTAAATTGTAAACCTTGTGTTATGTTGAAAGGGATTGTGCTTACAATAGACGATGTTTGAGTAGATATGCTAGTTGGTATCACTGCGGTAATTTGGGGAATAGAAACACTTGATGTCGTAGTTTGTGTTGGTCGAGTAGACAGTGGTTTCAAAGTATGAATATCAAATCCTAGTGGTAGTGTGGCACCTTCTACTAGCAACTTTGCTAGATATCATTGGGGATCATTTTCCAAACACTCATCCATAAAGGATGCAAACTTATGATCTTGCACAGCGGCATCTATGTCTTCTATATAAATTCATCCATGTGTGTCTCTAATGACGTGTTTGACCAATATACAAAATCTTGAGTAGACTATGATGACAAATGAGTCTAAGACGAATATAACCTACCACCTATGGAATAAATGCATGCAATCATTTGTGTTTGACCAAGGAACCTGATTGTAGGACAAGGACAGTTGACAAGGTGAATTTTCGAAACTAGACTATTGAGCTGAAAAGATTCATTAAATAGGACTAAAGTGACTAGGTTCAATGATTGTGACAAATCGGAACATGAACGCATCCAATGATGAGAAAAGTTATATATTCTGTGATATGCAATTTCCTAGGAAGTATCTATATGCATGCAACTTAGGATGACTATGACTAGGACGTATATGATACCTAATGATGCAAGGTTTTTGAGCAAAATTTTTCTAGTTTCTATCCAAGGTTGATCTTTAGAAACATAAGCAAAAATGACAGTAATGTTTCGGACTCAGTTTGCAGTTTTCAAAGTTTTCTATTGACAGTCAAATGTGGTTCACCTATCAGACGTGGTTATATTTTTTATAGATGCGGTTTATCATGCACATGTGGTGATTTGACTAAAACCTGGTTTCAGATGTTGATAGATAGTTTTGACTTTTTGATAGATGAAGTTTTTGTTATGACAGATGCGACTCATAGAATCATATGCAGATCAGAATAAAAACTTTGTAAACCTAAATTTATGGCATAAACACATGCGGCATTTTTTTTAAAAAATGCGGCTTTCATACACACATGCGACTCAAACTTTGACAGTTGTGGTTCATAATATCTAGACTGTGAAATGAACTTTTTTTTGACAGACACATGTGGCGTTTCCCCTAACAAATACGACTTGCTAAGACAGATGCAGTGCTAAAAATGACAGTTGCGACTCACTTTGTTGACAATTGCAATTTTTTGAAAGTTGTTTTGACTGAATCCATTTGTTTGATCAAGTTTTTGATGAATACAACAAATACAAGCATATATATCAATGTATTTTCAGTTTGTGAAGTGATAGATCTATTAAAATACCAAAAAAAATTTACAACCTAGGATTTCTGGACAATACTTGTTGAGTTCTTACTTGGATAAATCCAACTATGCATATTCATGGCGGATGACTAGTAGCTTGACCCCACTAGCTCCCCTCCATGACACTCACTTATACAAGGCAGCCAGGCTACTGTACACATGAAACTCCATGGCATACATCTCATCTCCACACATGAACCATAAGAATGTAAGACGACTTCACAAGGCTGACCTTGCTGCGCTAGAAAATAGGTAGGATTTTAGCAAAACTACAACATGGTATTTAGTAAGGGAATTCCATTCATGGGGCACTATTTAGCTCGACGAGAGACCATTTCTTCCCTTCTTATCAAAATAGTGAGCGTGATTTCTGGGGTTTCTCCCAGAAATCCATTTTTATATATCGAGTGGAAGTCGTTGGCTAAAGCGTGTTACCGGTCTGAGTCGTCTTGGGGTGAGTACTTTTTCCCACCAATACAGGCCCAAGTTCTAGAGTCAGTAACTATTTCTCTTATACCCAGAATCGCATGACTACGCAAGGGGAGAGGATACTCTGATATACTGAATTGTAAAGGGTGGCATAAACGTGTTTTCGCACTAGACAAAGAAAACACTAATTCTTTTAAATCCAAATGATAGTTATTTATCTACCAAACATAAAGCTTGTTAAATAAATTTAAAACAAAGGCATTAGGTCCTACATGCAAATTGATCAGTAGTTCATTTTTCTTGTATTCAGCTTTTGTCCTGCAAAAAAATGTCTTTGGTTTTTTATTGTCTTCTATGCTTCGTCCTGCAAAAACAAAGGTTAATCCTCCTTAACACAAGCGTGAACAAACATTAGCAAAAAATGAAAAAAAAAAAATGCGGATGTACGAAAGTTAATAAAAAAAATGAAAAATATTTACCAGTCAGATGCGGCATTTCAAGCCAAAGATCCGGCTCAAAGTTTTGATAAGCGGATGCGGTTTGTGTTGACAGTCGGTTGCAGGTCAAAATATTGATAGTTGGATGTGGTTCAGGGTTTCGCGGATGTGGTGCGGAGTGACAGATGCATCATGGTTTATAGAAAATGCAGCTCGTGTGTACGGATGCATCGTTTTGTTAAGAAGATTCGATGTGCCATACGATAACTTGCAAAAAAATATAAAAAATAGGACGGAGAGACAAAAAGATGTGCGAATTTGAAGCGTGTTCATGTCAGGTTCACCAAATGTAACATAGAATAAAATCTAGATATGATCCGCAACTAGAATAAATGATGTTAATCCTAATGTAACCAATATTAATCTAAATAAAAATAACAAAGAATGAAGAAAACAAACATAATCGAACTAAACAAATCAATTGGAAAGATCTCACCGAATATGCATCCACTCCTTCGAATTATCTCAATCGTCCTTCTCCATTTTGTTGTATCAGTATTCTTGCCCTTATATTTTTAGTATTGATGCAAGCATAACCTTTTTGAATGTCTAACCAAAATATTGAAGATAAGTTTCTTCTCAAAAGTGTATGATTTCGGGAGGAGGAATAATGATAATGACAGGTCATTTTATAGATTTTGGGTTTTCGAACGATCGGTTCAGATTCAAAGAGAGATCGATGGATGAGATTGATGAATGTCATGCGATGTGAGTTCTGTGTCAGATAGAACGTGAGTTAGAACATGAGTGAGAAAAGACTGCAAGATAAAGATTAACTTAGAACGATAACTTAATCTTGTGTCAAGACTATTCGAAAATAGGAAGAACAAGAGTTCAAGATCTTAATCTTTAGTTAAGAGTCTTCGCAAATAGAAGAAATAGACTTTGAATTTCAAAGATAAAGTTAGAACTCGAAGATGAAGAATTTGAATGCAAACATGAATTAATTAATTAAATAAAGATATTTAATTAATAGACTCATTCATGCACATGAGTTAGAACTAGTTAACTGACTAGTTGTGACGGAGAGTCCTCTCGTAGAGACAATCAAATGTTAAATCTAGAGATAACTAGAGAACTAAAAATTGATCTTGAGTCAGAAGGTGAGTGAATGATTAGTCAACTAATTGATAGAAAAATGTGACATAAATAATTAATAAATGAATTAAATGTTAATTTAATTCAACATTTGAAAATGAAAGATTTAATTAAATGAATAAAGATAATTTATTTAATTGAATTTTGAAAAGGATTAAATGAATAATTAAATAATAAATATTTAATTATAGTTGAAAGGTGAAAAAGGGGTAATTAAATAATAAATATTTAATTTATAGATAAAGGGGGTTTAATTAAATAATAAATTATTTAATTAAGAAGAAGAATTAATTAGTTAGCGACATAATTAAATAAATATGATTTATCTAATTAATCAAGTTGAATAAAGGTCAAAATGAATTAATGAATTAATTAAAAAGGATATCTAATTAATAGCGGAAATATTTGTTAGAAAGGTAATTAAATAATTAACATTATTTAATCAATGACCATGGACTATAGAAAATTATATCAAAAGTGTTGTTCACAAGCCTAGACCAATTTTCGGTGTCTAGAGTAGCTATTAGTGACATATGGCAATACAACCCGGGAAACAATCTGTCAGAGATTGGCATAAAAATTCCACACCAGTCCCGGCCATTCTGGGACCCTCGAAGAAAGGTTGACGAGGGAAATTTAAAATTCTATGTAGGACTTGAGTATTTTCCTACTCTAGAGAACCGATCGCCATGCTTAAAATTTTATCACGTGGTGGGAAAGCCCAACCAAAACCAGAAGATGAGCTTGTACCTGTGCAGCCAGTTGAATAAGCATGAATGGAAGCCCAAAATAATTAGGGACTTCTGGATATATAGGCAGGAGATAAAAGCAACAAACGACCTTTTTCAAGAGGTCGATTTGGATGAAAAATTTGATGACATCTGGGTTCATGAGCACCCAGACATCAAGAACTCCCCGAACCCTTCACTTTTGGAGCAATATTATGAGAAGAGAGGAGCTTCCACAAAACTTGGGGAAGAGGTAACCTAGAATGCCCCTGTTGCAGGAAATGATTCAATGCATGAGGAAGATGTTAGTGGGTAACCTACCTAGCAGGAGGGTTTGCCAAACACACGAACGTCGGAGCCTTCCTAAATTGACTAGGAAGAGGCCAAGGAGTACCGGTCGTAAAAGCAAGGTTATTGTGAACCTTGAAGATTCTCCGAAGGAGAAGCGGCCACGAAACGAGAGAGTCTATAGAAGAAGAGGAGCAACAGCAAGAAGAAGCTGTTGTATTGTCTGTAGCTCTTCAAGAGCCTCAGGTATTATTCCCTCCCTCTTCTCTCTTTACTGTCTCTAGTCTCTTCTTCATTTGCCCCAACTTTTTCATTTGCACCAGCTTTTTTTGTTGCTGGATATCCCAGGCAGTCCAGTCCTTTCCCTCTTGGTTTTCCATTTTCATCATTTTCTTTCCATTCCGCCCCTGGGACACAATTGCTCGCCAGTCCTGACCTAATGAGCTGACAATTTTTATCCCCAAGGCCCGACCTATCTATTGGTGCTTCCCCTGGATTTTCCCCTATCATTTTTTTATCATCTCCGATTCAGTACATCCCACCTTTTCCCCCGACCATTATTACAAGGCCTAGCAAATCCACTGATACACTCAACACGCTATCTTTCCCACTACAAGTCCCTCAGGAATTTCCTTTTGCTGGTGGACTGGGTATCTCTTCCTAGGAATATTTCTTGAAGGTGGACTCAAATAAAAGCACCCGAGCCAGCCGAATACAAAAGAGGAGAAAAAAGGATGTGGGCAGGTAGGTAGAGCTTCTCTTACAAATTGTTTTCAATGAGAGTCAAAATTCGATGATGTTCACAAAGATCACTCCCAACGTGATTGAGCCGGTAGGAGAAATGCTACTGAGTGACTACTCTATCAATGCCACTGGGCTGGACTTGTAGCAAGATCATCCACGTGATAAGTTCAAGCTAATGGAGGAAACTCAGAAGATAGTAACCACCGATTACCTCAAGCTCAATCACCAAGCAAGGAAAAGGGACGAGCAAATATCAGAGCTAAAGGAAAAGGTTGATATCTGGGTAAACAAGTATAAAGCCTAGGAAAATGAGATAAGTCACCTGCAAAAGGAGAGGAGCACTTTTGAAAGAAAAATCAATGAGCTTCAGGTTATGGGCATGAAGATTGTTCTGGTCATACAAAATGAGGTTGAGCAGAGTTGATCGAATGAAGAAAAACTCCATGCTGACATACTATAGTTGAATGAAGGTATGAAGCAACTCTGATAGAGAACAAGTGATGAAGTAAATGAGATGAATTCCACATTAGAGTTAGAAATTGAAAAGAGAAAGTAGGTTGAATTGGCCTTGGAAGAGAAGGAGAAAGAAATTTCAACTCTAAGCAGCCAAGTGTCTGTATTGGATGGGAGCTTATCAGAGCTAAAGGCAAACTTGAGCAGTAGAATAGCGGAGTTGGAGATTTTAAGAGCCCAACCTCCTGCACCACAGATGAGCTCGTTGGAAATTTCCAAGGAGTTATACGTGTCATACTGGGATAAAGTCAATGCATTATGCCTTACTCTATAGCCCACCTTGAAATTTATGGGATAGGCGACCAGCCTATGCAAAATAGTCAGTGAAACAATCCAGCAGGTGTAGGAGATGATTTTTGACAAAGTTTCAGAGGCTAGGATTTTGTTGAGCAAGTTGTATATGACTTCCGATGAGGCTCTGAGCGGTGTGGGTATAGCGGACCGGACAACGGAGGCCATGGGCCTGAACATTCTCATTTCCATGCATGAGGTCATCGAACATGTAGCAGAGTGTAGGGCTAGGTTGAACCAAATTATTAGTGACATGCAGGAAAAAATTTCCCGCTTGACTCAGAGAGTCCTCCCTTCACACTTCATCATAGATCAGGCAGTAGTAGGTGTCGAGCACATTATTGCAGTGATTGAGGAGAAGAAGCAGGACCTTTCTGTTTTCCAAGCTTTTGATCAGTCTCTGACCACCCAAAACATTGAAGGTATCTGGCAGGTTTCCTTTCAGGGCAATCATTGATCTCAAGTTGGTGCATGAAAATCTGCCAGCCCTCTCCACACCATCAAATGAGGTCTGGACTAATCTGCAAGCTACCCTTTCTAAGTTGTGAGCGATGATGGGATGCTGAACGAAGGTTTCTGGGATTCTTCATTCCATAGGCAAAATGTCCCTATGAGTTGCCAAACTATGAACATTATTTTACGAACCACTAGCTTTCATAGTTATCTTTCCTTCGCGGCTTCTCCTTACCATTTATCACTCTTAACTTTTCAGGGATTGCCATGTGGCCACCAAACGGAGATTCCTGCTCTTTCGTATCGCTTCGCTTTTGTCGAGTTTCGAGTGCATGACACATGGCTTTCTCTGGCCGTTTTCTGAGCTGGCCCCACTCTGCAGTTATCTTCGCTCGGTGTCACCCACGTGGCTTCCTCTCAAGGCTTTTCATTGGGATGCCCCTCATTATTTTTCTAGGCTCCATTTGCTCGATGCATGACATTTTTGTGCATCGATTTTTTGGGAGTTGTTGCCTATGCCGATTTTTCTTGCTTGTCACCACATTTTCTTCTTCGGTCCCTCATGTTCATTTCTACTACTACGTGGCCTTCTATTCTCTGCGACGTCTTTGCTAGCACACTGCTAATCAATCTTTCAAATTAGTGGCGGCTCGAGAAGATCTAAGGGATCGATGTTTGATCAAGGCATCTTTATCCATGGTTTTTAGGTGGTGGGCAGGCCTATATAAATAACCCTGCTTCTCCTTTATTAGGTTGTTTATTACATAGATAGAAAATCTTCTTGAGCATTGGGAATAGCCTCTATAATATTTTTATTGAACTTGAAGTTCGTAGACTGTGCCAATCAATTTGACCTTTCTTCTTTTCATGCATTTGATAAGACTCTTAAACTGTGTTGTTATCTTCCTATAATATATGAATGCCTATTCTTCAGCTTTTGTAATCTTTTATAGCTTAATAGATACAGATCATTTTTTTGACTCTTTTGTGTTGGCTGAGGTTATACTAGATTATGCTATGTGGATAGAAGTTGTTCTTTTGTTTTAAAGTGTTTTTGAGAAAATTTATCTAAATAAACAACATTCGGTGGTTAGAGCCTTTGCATCCAGCATTGTGCTTAGGTAATATCATTTATGATTTGGCACATCACCTTTATCTTAGATTTAATATTCTCAGTTATCTTCCTAACCTTTTACCTCACACACGAAAATGAAGAGTCAGCTTCGATAAAACTCATAGGTCACTTAGCTATGCACATAATGTCCCCCAACAGCTAAGTTTCCCATGAGATTGTTGCTACCTATAAAATCTTGCATCAACAGTTACCACAAACTTTGATATTATATGCTAACACTTTTACTTAGTTTCTCTCAGTCATAAGACATTTCAGACTAATTTTATTTATGTTGGTTTTAATGATATTTACCTATTATGTGGACCATCTATATTTATCTTGCATGTGATTGATGAATGTTCTTTAAGGTGGTTATGGTTATGCAATTATTATGTGTACTGACATTACTCTACATACATGATTGAAATGCTAAGTTAAAAAATGCAGCCGCCAACCAGTCAGGTTGAGGAATCATGCGAAGGTCAACTGAAGATGATGGCAAAATATTCTCGTGTCATCCACATGTAAAAACCTTGTACCAATCTTTAATGGCATTGAGTATTGTGGGAGTTACTGCAGTGGTCAAGTCCACGTTTGGGAATGCATGTCCAAATGGATTCCCCTGCATGCATAACTGCTCCTTCCACTTTCTTCTCGTTTTCCCTAAATGGCATCCTCTTTGTTAGTGGGAGCTGATGGCCCTATTTAGTTGGATTAAATAAGGCCTAAATCCTCCTTCCTCGAGCTAGCGAGTTAGTGAGTCGATCGCCAAGTTATTGTACAAGATGATAATCAACCATACTTTTATAATTTCATTTTCTGATGAATGAAATAAGATTCTGAGTTGAGTTTCTAAGTTTGCATTATATTAGAGGATACTCATCCAAGGGGGCCCACTTGGTGAGTAATCTATTCCTTTATTTTAGTTAGATTAGTGTTAGTTTCTATTCAGTACTTAGTTAAGATTCTGGCATTGATTGTTCCTACAGCCACTAGAATTCCATTCTGTGATTGTTCGTGTAGCCAAAGTGGGTAGACTAGTTTCCTATTGGATTCTTATATTTTCCTTCCTATTATGTATAACCAATTTAGATTTTATTGAGTGATGTTCAACATTTTCTTTGTTTCCTTTCATGCAATATACTTTTAGCATTAAGTTTTTCTTAGTTGTAGAATGAAGATGACTACTTTGAAATTCCTAGTGCACATACTGTGCTGACCCATTTCAAGTTCATGCCCCTAGGTTGAAAATTTAAATGTACCTTCATGGTGGTTAAGATGGCTATTCAGGTCAGATGTCCAATATTTGAATCATGGATGTAAGGGCTTAGTTATTAAAATCATTGTAGGAGGCCGACAACACTCTCCTTCAATTTCTAAATTAATTAGAATCCCACATTACATTAAATAAAGTGCACAGTGGTGTTTATGTGGCTTATTCTAATGGGATGGCCTTGGTGAAAAAATTCTCAGAGCAAGATATTACTGGCCAACTATGGAGAATGACGCTTGTGCATTTGTGAAGAAATGTCTACCATGTCAACAACATGCAGATCTAATTCATGCTCCTACACAGGATCTATAGCCTATCATTGCACCATGGCCTTTCTGATAATGAGGTTTTGACTTAATCGACAAGATTTATCCTCCCTCATCTAATGGCAATGCCTTCATAATAACTACCACTGAATATTTCACCAAGTGGGTGAAATAAATTCCACTTTCACAAATCACTAGCATTGAAATCTTCAAATTCATCCTCTACCATATTCTCTATAGATATGGTATCCCCTCCACTATCATCATCGAAAATGACAAGCCTTTCAAAAACTAGTACATGAGACACCTTTGCAAAACCTATCACATCCAACATTGTTGGTCAACCCCCTACTACCCTCAGGGTAATGGACAATCCAAGGCCACCAACAAAAGCCTCATCAAAATCCTTTAAAATGTTGTCAATAATACTGGTCGAGATTGGAACCTCCACCTAACTCCCCCCCTTTGGACATATCACACATCAGTTTGCACACCTACTGGTGCCATCCCATATTCCCTCATCTATGGCATAGATGACATCTTATCAATTGAAGTTGAGATCCGATCACTTCATATCTCTCTGAAAATTTTAATCAATGATGAAGATGCTCGTGTTGCACAGCTAAGTTTGCTATAGCTCCTAGATGATAAGTGTATCAAATCCTATAATCATCTTTAGGCATATCAACATCGTATTAAAATAATTTACAATAAAAAGGTCCATCCCTACCAATTCAACATTGGTGATCTAGTCTTGAAAGAGAATCAGCATACCCAACAAGATCAAGAAAATAAAGGAAAGTTTGAAGAAAATTGGTTGGGTCCTTATGTCATCACTGCAAAGTATGGTTCTAGGACATACCGACTTGCTACACCTAGGGGGGAACCCTTGTAAGAACCATCAACATCATGCACCTAAAATGGTTTTATACCTAGGTTAGCTGGGTAAACCTACCTTGGAAAATACCAAAAAAATAAAAATCATGAAAAATACAAAAAAAAATCAAAAAATTAAAAATAGTAAAGAGAAATAATGCATCCTATGGTGAAAACCACCCTTGGTGGTGCCTTAGATAGGTACGATTGGTGAAAACCTGGCAACATATGCCATTCGTAGAGGGCTTAATCAAAATCTACCTTGCATCCTATTTTATTGTATGCCTTCACTCCTCCTATCATCATATCCTATCCTACTGCCCTATCGCGTTCATTTTCCATTGGTATCCCATCATCCACTGCTTGGTATATGTTGATTGAACATTGGACATTTTAGAGTTGCTATCTAAAATTCACAGCTTTTATCCCCAATTCTAAGCTTTTCATCACTTGTATATGTTGTCATGTCGTTGGTCTCGCATCCACATCTAGGATCCTTCCATCATTTTTGTCATCATTAGGTACCATGTTGTCCTTTTTCTTATGTCAAACTACATTACCTCTATGCTTTCACATAGGTAAGGCCATCTTTGATGAGCCCTCGAGGATTTTTTCCATCTTTTTGTGTCAGTCATCAGTCTTTTATTGAACTACGAGGGCTCTATAATTTCATGTAAGGCAGGCTAATCTTTTATCATCCCCCGAGCCCCTAGGTCTATCCTTAGGGTGTGTCTTGGTTTTTTGTCATGCCATTAAGTATTCCCTTAACTAGTTGGTTCCTAATAACAAAATTCATTAGTATTGTGAGATCCAATCCATTTTGAGTATCTCAAATCATGTTGATCAATTAATCTATCCTTCATTTTTGGTCTTAGGAGGATGTATCCTTCCTTAAATTAGATTGTGTCAATCCCATCCACCTATTGGTCCTAAGGAAAAACATGTTTGAAATTTATAGTGATATTTTTATGATTTTTAATTTTGTTCATCATTTGAGATTCCTATTATACCTTTTCAGGGTCACCATGATTCATCATATCATGGTGCACTTTGATAGGTAAACATAGGGTCATATCTTAGTTTTTGTGTGATCTTGTCTTCTTAGTTTTCTTGCATAGTACCCACCAATATCCCTTTGGTCTTGTGTTACATTGGGGCATCCTTTATGCTTGTGGTTATTCCAACATCAGGCTTGACCAAAGCCATTGCGGCTTTGGGGTGTTGGGATAGCCTTCTTGTTTTATGTTTTTGTCTTATGCATTTGACACTAATCAACCTTGGTCCTCCATACCTTAGCATATTGTTTCCTATTCTATAGAAAAATTTAGTGCTCCTAATATGGAAAAATGGCATTAGATTTGTATTTCATTTACCCTCCATTACATTGCATTTATCCCAATCCATTTTTACCTAGCCTATGGTTATTGGTTTTTGGTTGTGCAAATGTTATCCCCCCACTTGTTTTTCCTAGTAGGGTCCCTTTGGTTCTTGATAGGTGTACTACCATCCCCATCATTATTCATCTCACTAAGCATGTTCATTATCATTTAGGTTAATTTTGTCACATTGCATTATCATTTCATTATTATCATTATCCATTTCATTTTTATCCCATTAGGTTTTATTTCATTATCCTTTTATTAACCATTGCATTGATCCATTTCACATTATCATTTTTATTATTATCTTAAGTTGTTTAGATTAATATAGATTTTTTATTCTAAGCACCTTAATTCAATTTTCATTATCATCTTAAGTTTTTTAGATTAATATAAATTTGGTATTCTACGCACCTTAAGTCCATTTTCATTATCATCTTAAGTTGTTTAGATTAATATAGATTTGTTATTCTAAGAACCTTAAGTCCATTTTATTATCATCTCATTTAATTTTATCACATTTACATTTTCATTATCATTCCATTTCATTACATTATCATTTTATCATTCCATTTTAAGTTGTTTAGACTAGTATGTATTTTCTATTCTAAGCATCTTAAATCCATCTCATTTTCATTATTGTGAACCCCAATCCTATACCTGCACAAATACAAGAAGAAAACACATTAGTAAGCTCATATGCAAGATAAAACAAGGATTCCCCATGAAATCCATCTACAATTTTTAATAATACAAAAAATGAAGAACAAACATAAAAGATAAATGAAATCCTAATTAAGAAATGCAAACACTTGATCCCATATGGTAATTGGTTCCAATTGGTGTGTCGAAATTGGCCCTTTCCCAACTCCTTTGTAAGCTTTGATGATTTTGATGGAGATTGTAGCTCCCTAATGATATTTTGGCATAACCTAGCTATGAAACCATAAAAATGATGAACACTTGCTATGAAGTAGACAAAATTAGCTCTCAATGTGAAGAGAGTAACTTTGCTCAAATTATGGATGATCGAATGAGAGGAAGACTCTCTCATTTATAGATTCCGAAATTAGAAAAGATAGTGAAATTGAGCAATGTTGGATCATTCAACACCCAATGGCCAAGTGACACTTGTCAAGATGTGAATGGTTGAAGGTTGTGCACATTTTGATCAAAGTGCCAATAAATGATATTAGGTGGAATTTCAAAATAGTGAAATGACATGTGAGAGGGAAAAAAGAATGAAGTTAATGCCACTTGGATCAATGCACAAGGACATGTAAGAGGAGTGAATGCTTTGTTGGAAGGACAAATCCACTTGGATTTGAATTCAAATTTGAAGGAATATTCCTCCCTTATTCCATGCTGAGAGAAAATAGGCAATTTAATAAATCAAAGTAATTGATTTATTGTGCAAGTTGCATTCTCTAGAGAATGTGGCATGGATTAAGATTAAATTAATCAAAGTTTAATTAATTTAATGAGGAATTAGGAGATGTGACAATTTTAAAATTAAATTTATGAATTGATTTAAATCAAATTGAGAGGAAGGGTTTAATTAAATAAATATTTTGATTTATTTAACTAAAGGGGATAATGTTAGATTAAATCAAATAAGGTTTAATTCATTCAATTTAATAAGAGGAATTTAGAGATTCAATTTAAATAAAATGAATTATTTAAATGAATAGAGATAGAGGATTAATTAAATTAAATTAAATAATTTAATCAACAAGGGAGAAAGATCTAATTAAATAAATAATGATTTCTCTAATTAAGAGATGAAAAGTGTTGATAAGCTGAGAGTATGATTTAGGAAGAAGAGATGTTAGAAATCAAGATCAAGTGTGTTGGTCAATTTTCCATGTCTACAATTATCACCTTAAGTTGTTTAGATTAATATAGATTTGTTATTCTGAGCACCTTAAGTCCATTTTCATTATCATTTTAAGTTTAGAGTTTTTTTCCTAAACATCTTAATTCATTGCATTAGGTTCATTTTGTTACATGCAACATATTACATTCATAACATCCATCCATAACATGATCACATATGCATATTTCATACATTATACATTTTCTATGTCACATCATACATGCATAATTAACCATTACAATGCTAATAAATCATCCACACATCATCCATAATACATACATCATTAATAGCCACATCATATTCCATATGCATATATCATAAATCACACTCACATCGCCACCTATGTCACATACCATTAGTATCATATCTGTAGCATACATCAAAAACTAATAAATCATGTCGTATCACATCCTGCATTAAAAAGAAGCATTAGAAATAATGCATCTCATCCATCATACATATAAATATAGGTTCTTTAACCATCATTATCACATGCATACATCATAATCATAACCATACACATAAGAATAATAAACATCCATCACATCACATTGGAATCACACATGAAACATTGTCAATGTCCATTGCATCATATATATATATAATATAGTATCCATTACCCATCATAAAGTCCATAAATAAAGAGATCATAATGTCCATAAAAGTCCATCAATAGTCCATAAGAAAAGTCCATGTCCACAATACGTAGATTTTGTCAAATAAATGTACATATGCAAAGGAATCATAATATACAAGTATAGGATGGTGCATCTAACACATCATGGTGTCTTGAATCAATAAAGAATAAAGAATCACTAAATATGCTAAATCATCCATATAAAAGAATCTATTTGCTAACCCTACCTCTATGTACATGTAGTCGCTGTACACCTATCAAAAATGGAATCTTGTACCTATCCTCCCCCTATCTCTCCCTATCCACTGCTCCCTGCATTAGATCATTGTGGGGAGTCTAAATTGGGTCCTCGACCATGAGGAGGTGTCTCTCTATAATCATTATATCTGCAGTTATGTGTGGCCTCTGAGTGTGATGGTCCTACTGGCATCTACAGGACTGCTTGTACATATGGAGGCACTTTCCATGTTGGATCGAGCACTGCCCCAAAATATGTACACATATAATATCTTGCCTCAGTTTGTGTATCTCTCTCTCATGCTGTACCTTCCCTATACTACTCTCTCTCCATGTAGTACCTGTCCCACTGCTGTTGCAGTCTCCTCCACTCTAGCTCCCAAGAATCTTGTGCTAGTCTCATAGAATCTAGTTGTGCCTTCACTTGTTACATCCTCCTCACTACCTAATCTCTCCCCATTTGTAGGCTCTGTAGCCTCGAATCTCCCAAGGGCCTCATCCCTCTACCTCTGCAAGGTCTTTGTATGCTCTATTTCCTCCACTGCCATGGACATCGACTCCTCCCTCACCCCTTGGGCAGCCTCTAATTGTATCTACAAATCATCTCTCTCTGTCTATAGGACCTGTATCTGTGTCTCTATAGCCTCCACTCTCCCCTAAAGTTATAATGCCTCCCCCTCTACTGCCTCTGCCCACCTCAAAGCTACATCTCTTTGCTCCACCACCTACTCTACTACACCTAGGGCTACATCCCTCTCTTCCTTGACCATATCCACCAACTTCTGAATCTCATCCCTCTTAGCTTTTAATGCTTTCAGCCTCTCCCCCAGATCCATAGCTACCCTAATGAATTCTATATCTCTATCTAGTTGCATCACCTCACCTAAGTCCAATAGTGCTACCACCTCCCCCCACAATCTCTCCACCTTGGATTGTAGTCAATCCATCTCGTCCTTTGTCTATCATAGCCTCTACTATAAGACCCATACTTGAGCTAGAGCACATGTTACTCTGACCACTGGGTCCTCTACAGGTGGCTCCTGGTAGACTACAATAACTCTCTCATCCACTATAGGGGCATCTACTCCATCTCCTACTATCCTCTCTCCTTTCTCCTCCTCCTACACCCCCACCTTGTGCACTACCTCCTCTTTAGTTTCCTCCTCTACTATTTTCACCTCCTATCCTCTCCATCTCCTCCACCTCTTGCATCTTTTCTCATCCTCCTCCCCAAACCTAACAACTAGCACTATGGGATGCAGCGTCATGACCCTCATTGGTCTCCTCTCCACCCACCATGCCTTGTATCTAATGGTCATCCCTACATACTCTGGCCCCCCTCTCCAAGATCACACTATAATAAGGAGCTCCTCCCACATATTCCTAGCATACTCCCTAGGAATCTTCTATCCCCATATTGTCCCTGACTCATGAATGATATGTCTAAACATTTAAGGCCCTGGGGGATATCCTGTTGAATCCCATACTATTGTGTGACCATGTCTAGCCTATGTAGCTCTACAATATAGGGATCTCTCCCTATCAAGTAACATAAAGAAAAAAAATAGGCCTTATATAGGTTATCCTCTACCTTCCAAGATTGAAACTATTTGTCCACATAAGGCCTCCACACAATGTCCTCCTCTCATAGGTCATCCAACATCTAGTGATAGTGCTCCAAGCTCCCCACCTCACTATAGTGGAGCATCCATCCATACTCCCTCACCCACTAGTACACCATTGGAAGCAAGTCATCAATATCTCCCACCACCAGAATATCTAGGCATGTAATTTTGATGTGCTCCTAGGCCCTCACCTATAGCAATGTGATGTGGGTCACACTCAGATCCCACTTGTAGAAAACCACATGCATATTTTGGTACAACTGAGCTAGCACACACGCTCCCTAGGAAAATAATTCATCCCTCATATCCACTATATGTCGAACAACCTCAATCATCTTGAGGCTGAAAAATCTACCACTCTTGTCTAGGAGGAGGATCCCACTAATCAGCCCACATAAATTCAGTGCTAGTGGTGGTGCGACCCCAATGCAAGTATCATTATCCAAATCCTTCCCTCAGATGGGAAGGCTTACAGCACAAAATACTACCCGTAGGATCCTCTCCAAGGATAGGCTCAACATCACACTAACCACATGTCCCTTGATGGGTAGCCTCAAAATCTTCCAAACATCCTCTAGAGTCACTATCATCTCCACTTTCAAGAGGTGGAAGGTCGATGTCTCAGAGCTCTATTGCTCCATCAATGCTATCAATAAAGGTTTGTGAGCCCAAATGTTGGGATACCCCAACATATATAATAGTCCTACCTACTTTAGCATTGCGTGATCATCAGACATCATCACCTCTTCAGTAACCTCTAGAATGGTCGAGTGTCTCTCTCACATCCTTAGAGTCTCTAAGCTCTACATCAAGTCAACCATTCTATCAGTCCTTTCTAGCCTTCCATTTTTATATTTTCTCCCTTATCCCTACCTCGGGTTGGTGAGTTCACCCCTGTGTAGGGTGGATTCACCTCTTCCCCCCTTTTTGCATGTTTTCCTTTTCATCTTGTGCATTTGACCTTATGTTTCCATCTTGGCAGGCTCACCTATTCCACAAGCGTGTTCATCACTTCCTTGTTCGAGCATGTATTTTCCCTTTCAATCCCAAAGGTGAACTCACGTTCACCCCTTTTCCCATGGGTGATTACCTAATTTCCTATGTCACCCTTTCTCCTAGAATGGTGAATTCACATTCACCTTTTTCTCCCATAGGCGGCTTCACATTTTCCCATCCCGCTTTTGGGAAATTTTGCAATTTCCCATCCCTAGCACAATTGCCCCTGTCAAATTGTGCACCTGCCTTTTTTAGGTTTGGGAAATTTCACAATCACCCTTTCTCTATCCCACATTCCCCTGCACAAGAAGGTTCACCTATTCTTGGGAGAGGTGATTTCACAATCATCCCAGGGTGAATTTGGCCTTCCATGGCAATCTCATTCATCCTAACTACCTGACCTAACATTAAAATGTGTACATGAGAAAATTGAAATCAACTCACAAAGCTGGGTTTCAAATCCTACCTGGCAGGGTATAGCTCATAGGTGGTAGTAGGCCTGAACCTCGTGTGCTCAGTGGATCATCTTGCCATTGTCCTCCATCTTGCTCATCTAGTCAGTTGTCACTCTCTCTCTCGTCCAATCTCTCCTTGCCAATTTCGCAAATGAAAGTTAGGTACTAGTGAATTTTTAAATTTACTATTTATAATTTTCCTTTTTTGCACCTATTTAATCTTTTAAAATTTGGGTGATTTTTACCCTTTATTTAACCTTTTTTAATCCTTCAACCCCCTTTCTTCCACAGGCTGCCATTCGCACCCTGTGTACCCATTTTCCTCCGTTCAAAATTCATTCATCATGGTTCTTCATCCTCTACCACATGGTACCCTTTGTTTCTCCATATCAAGAAGTTACCCAGGGCTCCTTCTCTTCCCCATCCTCCCTCTCATGGGGGCATAACCTACCATATTTTTGTATTCCTCCTTTCTATCCATTTTCCTTACATACGGGGGCATCCCCTAAAGTCCTATTCTTCTATTGAGTCATTTGCACTTTCTTTTTCTTCAAAAAATTGTTATTCTAACAGTATTTCAAAGAGGGTAAAAATGTAGACACCTTAATTTGACTGCTCCCATATGGTCAAATTTTCCCCTATTTTCCTCTATCTTGCATCCCTAAACCATATTAATTAAATAATTTATTATTAAGTTAATATTTCATCCTAACCTAATATCTCCTAAGGTGATTGATTAATTAATTGAATACCTTATCTTATTCCTCTCTAAATTAAATAAATTGGCCAATTTATTTAATTTAGTCATTTTTCCTAAATGAATTAAATCAATTTTTAATTCATCCTTTTTCCCTCCTCGTGTTAACATCCTCCAAATTTTTTATTAATCCAGATTAGCCTAAATTAATCTATGATTAGGGTGTGCACATCCCTAATCATCATTAGGGTCACATCATCCAACTTTTTCAGGTTGGTCTTAATCCCTCATTAACCCCCATTACTCTTCATTTGCACAACCTAAATCACTAATTATCCCCTAACCTCACCTAATGTCATTTATGGCATGTACCCTAGTCAACCCTCTCATTAAAAATTTCTCCTTTTGGAGAAGTTACCTTCTTACCCCTTTGAATTTTAAATTCAAATTTATTCCCCCATGAATTGTGAGGAATTTTTAATTCCTCACTTGTCCTCTCAAGGTACATAAGGACAAGAACCTACTTTATGAGAAGATATTGTCCATTCCCAAGGTACTTTCAAGTACCTCCATGTCATTTCCATCTCATCTCCAACTCACCCCCTCTTTTCCACCTCACCATCCACATGTCTTCATGGGATGGCTTATGAGGTCTCAATTCATATTAGCCCTTGATCTCCTCTCCAAGGATCAATCTCATCCATCCATTCATTTAGAGGAATTTCCCCTAAAAATGGTAGATTTGGCCTCATTTGCATCCAACAAGCAACCAAGAAAACTTATCCATCTTGCATCCAAGTAATCCAACCTCCATTGTTGTAGCATTTTGAGCACCCTTATTGCATCCAATCTCTCATCTAACCACACCATTGTATTCATCATCACACCACCATCATTTTGCACTAGGTTTTATGCCATTTTTCCAACAAAAGGAGCACACAACTCATCTTAAAAGGGACAACCAAAAGGAATCATTCAAGCAAGGTAATATTGTCATTTTATTGTGTTTTTGCTTGAGTTAAACTAGGCTAATCTTGAGTGAATGTTAGTGTTCTTTTTACCTTGCATTTCATTTGTTTTTTTTGCATCTTAGAGTAGAAAAACACTTACACACACAAAAAAAAAAAAAAAAATGTTTATAGTATGCAGTATGTGAGGTGTAAGGAAAAATAAGTTGGTATTAGCTCTATGAGGGAAATATATTCATGGTCTTGATTGAAATATGAGAGATGGAGAAGAATGTAACCTACTTTAGGTATTCAAGTGTGTTATGTAATCTCACTTAGAGATGGAATAAGCTTTGTGAGCATTAGATGAATGTTCTTGACTTATATATGACAAGAAGAGATGACTATAACATGAACAGATCAAGGTGATTGAATTTTTCAGGTATTCAAGGTGATAAATCTTTCATAAATAGGGAAAGGTGATTGCAGAAAAAGTAAATGAATTAGAATGAACTGTATTTTCATATTTTTGAGATATTTTGTGATAATCTTTTATAGAGTTTTGATAGAGTAGATGTAAAGTTCATGATATTGAGTTTGTTAGAATATTGGGTTTGTCAGTACTTGTTGATATGATTTGAATTGTAACAGAGTAACCCTTTGAATTCCTTTATTTTCCCTCTTGGTGATTGTTAGTAAGATATGATAATTTTCCAGTGAGGCATGGAAACTTGTCAATGAGGCTTTTTGTGTTGCTAGTGAGGCACACAATTTGTAAACAACAAGGTTTTGGCTAGTGTGTCCTAATAAATAATTTGTTTATTGTGGTTTTTCAACCTTTTTAGGGTTTTTCCAGTCATAAATCATGTGTCTTATTTTTCTTTGATGATGTGTTACTTTGTGTATGGTTAAGTATCCTTGATTCATAAGTATCCCTGATTTAAATGTGATGTGATTTGCACATCTTTGTGTTTTTCATGATATTCAATATCAAAAGTCTTTATGTGATCAAGGGTGTTAAGCTTATGAGATTTGTTTTATTTGATCATTGATTCACCCCCCTCTTAGTGGTCCTATACTCCAACACTAAGTCTATCAAAATTTAAATTTTGAATCTAAACGAATGGGTGGAAGCCGCCGATGACCCCCTAAAATCATAAGAAATTATAAGTGTAAGGAGGAGGGGGCGACTTCCATAATGTCGCCTTCCAATTATGGAAGAGGGCACAAAGTTAGTGGATGAAAATTCATGCAAAAATAAAGAGAATTCAAAGAGAAACAAAGAAAAGAGGGTAAGAATTTTGGTGGAAAAAGTAGGAAAAAGAAGGTCATTTAGGGATAGCCGAGTAGGGAAAAATTCAATTCCATATATTTTCAGAGTTAATCTCTTTTTATCTTGATTCGATTGGATATCATATAGAGGTAAGAATCGACTCTTAAGGAATTTTTCCATTGTTTCAATATTTTTCTTGTACTATTGAAACCTCTATTTTTCCATTATCATAACTGTTTTGGAAAAAATAGCCAGCTCTTGAATATGTTTGTACTCAAATTATCAGTTTGGTAAACTATGGGCTTTCCATAATGGCAATGACCCCATTGCCTGAGTTTGGGAAGGCTTAATCCATGAGCTTTCTTCTTAGCATGGCCATCGCCACCTCAATCGACCTTATTTATTTGGGTCACTCTATCTAAAATCGACAAAGGAAGGGTGCAATGCACCCTGCATGAATGGCATGTGAATTGGGTTGAAGGCCAAACCCATATTTAATCAAATTGAAGCCATATATCAACTATTTGATGCTATCAGCATTGACTGTGTAATAATGTTTTATCTAGGTGATATCCCAACCCACATGCAATCTCTATATTTTTTTAAACCTTTAAACTAGGTGGAATGCACTTGAGAATGGTATGACCATTCCATACTGTGAACTTTATTTCACAAACTGCTAGCCTTTGCGGTTATCTTTCCTTCACGGCTTCCCCTTGTCTTTTATCGCTTGCAACTTTTCAATGTTTTCCACTTGGCCTCCTAACAGAGATTCCTATCTCTCCGTATCACTTTGCCTCTATCGAGTTCTGTGTGTGTGATGCATGGCTTTCTCTGGCCATTTCCCGAGCTGGGCCCACTACTCAGTTATTTTCGTTCGACATCACCCATGTGGCTTCCTCTTAAAGCTTTTCGCTAGGGATTCCCTCATTCTTTTGTCAAGCTCCATGTGCTTGACGTGTGGCGTATTCTTGTGCACCGGTTATCTGGGAGCTGTCGCCTGTGTCATTTGTTCTCCTTTGCTGCCCCTTTTTCTTCTTCGATGTCGTGTGTCCTTTGCTACTGCTACATGGCCATCTTTTCTTTGAGGATGGATTTGATGGCGCGTTGCTGGGAAATCTTCCTATTGATGCCACCTCGAGGAGATTTGGAACGTCACTGTTTTTCCAGGGCATCTTTCTCAATGTGGCTTTCAAGTGGTGGGCTAGCTTATTTAATCATCTTTTCTTCTCTTTTATTAGGTTGTTGTTGGATAGACAAAAAATTCCCGAGCACTGGGAATAGCCTTTGTAATATTTTTATTGAACTTGAAGTTATAGACTGTGCCAATCAATTCAGCCTTTTCTATTTTTCATGTATTTGATAAGATTTTTTGACTGTGCTTTTATTTTCCTATAGCATATGAATGCCTGTTCTTTAGCTTTTGTAATCTTCTACAACTTTATAAATACATATAATGTTTGACTCTTCTGTGTTTTCTGAAGTTGTATTGGATTATTCTATGAAATTAAATGGTATTCTTATGTTTGAAGTGCTTCTGGATAATCTATTTGATAGACAGTGGTTTATTTTTCAAGCCTTTGCATTCGACACTATGCCCAAGTAGTTTCATTCATGATTTGGCGCATCGCCTTTAGTCTAGATTTTAATATTTTATGTTGCCTTTCTAACCCTTTACCTCCCCCACTAAAAATGAAGAGTTAGCTTCAATAAAATCTGGAGGTCACTTAGCTAAGCACACTATGTCCCCCAGTAGCTAAGTTTCCCATAAGACTGTTGCCCCCTACAAAATTTTGCGTCAACACATACTTGGTAAGATTTTATCACTGTAACATGTTTTTGTGTCAAATGATTTTCATTGTTCTAGTTACTAAATTTATATTTCAAAGGGAAATTGAATACACATGATGTTATGCATGCCTTAGCAGGCCACACGATGAAGATTCACCACTTAAATTTAAATGATCAGAAGAAATGATAATGTTGTATATATATACATAATTTAAGATGTATATATATATAGATGTTAGTCTGAGATGTTAAAACATTGAGTGAATCTTGGCTTGTTATTCTTATCTCGGTTGGGATGACAGACCCCATGATGTCTAAAGACATTGAGCAAGAATTCATAGTGTATTGAGCTAAATGATGGTGTTAGTATTGTTATAACAATATATTGTTTATTGTCTCTCAATCTGTTACCAAATGTTTGTATAAAATATGAAGAACAAAATGAAGTCCTACACATTGATCCACTTAGTGTTAAACATTTTTCTTATGGTATTGTAATGATATAGGGTTAACTATATCGATCAAAATTTTGAGCCCTAAGAAGAGTAAAAGAGGAGTAAATGATAATTGTTTACTCTATTGGAACACCATATTGAAGCCCATGTTCTATAGATAATGTGGAATTCTCTATTGTCCCTAAGAACAAGTCGATGCTTCTTTTTGTAGTAGACCCATTGGAAGTGTATGATATCGACCCCTATACTTAAATGTAATCTTGATTATGTGAAATAAACAAAGTTCTGAAGGATGATTACTCGAATGTTTTTGTTAAGGAAATTGAATAAAAGTGATTATGAATAACTTTTTTGTTTTCCTCTATGATGAATGGTTACTTGAAGAATTTCAAATTCAATCTACTATGTTGGAACTCAGTGGACTATGTAGAATTATAGCATTTTCAATTACTTGTTGATTTATGTTGAATGACATAGTGACACATTATTTAAAAACACAGTAATATTCCATGGTCTGCATCTTTTTTTTAATGAATAAGGTTTCCTTTGTTCTTCATTTGATCAAAATAGGCATCGATCTAAGCTTAGGATACTGAATGTAGAATGTATCTTTCTTTTATTTAAAAAAAAAATGTATATACATACTCAATTTTTAATAGAAGGACATATATGTGTTCATGCATAAATTTTCCATTTATGCATAATGCATACATGTGATATACCTTCTTTAAAAATTATATCATTTTCTTATCTAAATGTAGATCTATTCTAGGAAATATGGATTAAAGGAAATAATGGAAATCGATAGAAAATTGATGCATGTACTAAGACAATTTTATGATATTGTTGTTATGAATATGTATTACATTTCAAATCTGGTTAATTTTCTTGCAAATGCATGTTGAGTAGAGATAATTAAATGAGTCAGATGTAGACTATGAAGCAAATAGATTGATTCAAGAAATATTGACTAGGGAAAACTATTGAAACTAGATTTATTGTTTGCAAATGTGAAGACATAGATAAGATGTATGTTATCTTATGTTGTGGGAGGTTATCTTCTAGGATGGGTGCCAAAAATGGGTTCATAGAGAGATAGGTTTTTCTTTTCCAAAATCTATGTTTTAGCTATATATAACATATGCTTGGCCAAGCATCTGTAGTCCATTATGTTGAATGGTATAACTTATATGATGAATTGTCTCTTCCATTTCCTTGCTTAGATCTTGCATGTTCTAAATGTAGATAGAAATGTGTGTAATTGCATGGCACGCATTAGATTCCACCTTGTATTCTGTATCTCTTTCTAACTTTTCTGTGTAGGGTCAAGAATTATTCAAGTAAGAAGAATACAGGGAAGCATAGATTCATAGTTGGGCGAAAAAGCATCTAAACCATGTTCTCATCCAACAGATGCAATGAGAGTTGAAGAGGATCACATGGAATCCATAACATTGATTATTGTACTATGTATTTCATTATGTAAATTGAGTAGAATAATTGGGAATATGGCCCAAGTCTAATTATGTAACTTGTGAAATTGACATTTGGAAATAAAAATAAATATTATTTTAACATGAGATGCTATGATGGAAAATAGTTAATTGAATATTTTATCATAAGTCATTATTTTTTTATTTATGTGTATTAATTAAGCTGACACATTACAAAGGGGGATTTCCTGGATCATTTTGTATTTCTAGTGCCAATGAAGCTTAGATGAGCTATGTATGTATCTTGTATCTATTTCTTGAAAGATGGAAAATGTATTTTGTATCTAGTTTATGAAATCATTTCTTTGGAAATATTGTACATTTCATTGAATGAAATGAGAAAGATGAATTATTCATTTATCAAATGTGCATATTATTTTATTTTTGAAAGAATTTTTTTATCGCTATGTTTTTGGAAAATTAGTTTATTCACTTGTGGTAAAACATAGGAGAAATTATTGAGTGAGCAATGGCCATGTTACACGTGGTATTAGAGCTACTAGGTTCAACTTTGGAACCTTTGTGTTTGCTATGATTTTCCTTCCAACATTATATGATTCTAATGTTTGGAAATTCTTGTGCCAAGATGGTGCATCTCAGGTTAACTACAAGAAAGTCAGTAATTGGGAATGGGCATTACTTGAGGGCCAAGAAGGAAAAGGAAGCCCTTGTTTGTACCATAGAGGGAACTAACTATGACAATGCCATTTGGCTAAGTGATATCAAGACAATTATTCATGCTCTATCATGAAGTAGCCAAGAGAAGAGAAGGATGAGAAATGAAGCCAACTTCAACTATTTACCTTCTATCTCTCAAGAAAAATTGTACTCATAATCACTTTCTAGGGATATGCCCTCAGAATGTAGCATCAGTCCAAAAATGTTGTTTAGAGACCCTTTTGTTTTACCCATGGTTGAAATAATTTTTATAGCCTCAAGTGGTGAGTCAGAGGGCTATGTACCTCAAAATTATGTATCAAAAGATAAATCTGAGGGATACTATCCTTTTTAGGATAGAGATGAGAAAATAAGAGATGAACAAAATTTTGAGGGGTATACCCCATTGAGCTATGTATCTGAGAGTAAATATGATGGATACTCTCCTCTTGACTACCTAAATAGTCATTCAATGTAAAGGAAAGGATTTTGAAATCCTTATGAAACATTATTTTATATATCAAAACTTGTGAGCAAAATAGAATTTCTTGTATGTGAATGTTTTCACTTTTGAAAAGTTTTCAATATATTAAGTAAACCATAAGGATCTAATATAGATGAACCTTCAAGTATAACCTTTTCTTGAAAGGATGGTGAGAAAAAGGACTAATCTTGGAGAAAATCAAGAAGTTGGACAAGGTCCAGACAATACTAAAACCAAGTTGGACCACATTTTGGCCATCATGGATGAAACTAGAGAAAGGATAGAAAACCTTGAGCAAGAACTGAAAGGAAAAGAGAAAGAAGAGAAGGAATTCCCAATAGATGATGATAAATAAATTCCAATAAGGATGAAGGAGATAATTCTCATGACCATAATCAATCACTTCAAAATAGGGAAGAAGAATCTCAGTCCAAATATGAAAGTAGAAAAAGGAAACGTGTGGCAGCTGAGTTGTCTAGGGATATGAGAAAAGTCACCCCACCAAAATTTGAGGGAAGTGATGAGCCCAAAATATGCTCATAATTTGAATTTCATGATGTATTTTTAAATACCCTTACTCTTTTATTAATGGATGTTTTAAACTCTTTGATTATAAACTTTTTATCTAAAATTGGGTAGTATCATGTGGCAATGCATTCCTATATTCTTGCAGCTTAATATCTTCGTATGTCTATATTCATTGCCCTGTTTGACCTCCCAATTGACTGATATGATGCATGTGATTTTTGGATAAATGAGATGAATTTAATGTGTGTGATTAATGAATGAGTTTCGTGTTATTATATGCATGCTTTATTTTTCCTCTATCGCCATGTGTTTCATAGGTTGTTGAAGTTAGCATGAACGAGTCAATGCGCAATAGATCTTGGTCCTGCAGTGAAGTCCATTTCCAGCATAGCATCGAGGAAGTTGTTCTAGTGAAGACTTTCTGTCTGCGTCGTTGGGAGGAGATCTAAATGGTCATCAATCTAGGAAGAGTGGAATGCTAGATTCTTTCTAAATCGGTTGAACAAATATGCTTTCATTTATGGGAAGTATGTTCCTCGAAATTAGGAAGCATTTATGTTCGCATCTTTCTCTATTAAGTTAGTTAGTTAGTTTCCTTTCTATAAATATTTTTTCCTCTTGCGTGAGTGAACAAGTGGAGGAGAAAAGATTAAAATAGATTAGAAACAAGAGAACATAACAGAGTATGTTCGAGTTAGTATTATAATGATAAACAAAGTTTTGTGTTAGTTTTCTTATAAGCATAATGACCATGTATGTGATTCCAAGTTTATGAATAAAAGTTGATGAAGTTTTGAGTTTAAGTCTTGCATAAATTGGTTGATGCTTGCTAAGGGGGCCCACTTAGTAAGTATCTCTAGTTAGTTTTTTATTTCATGTTGTTTATCAATTAGAATTTCATTCCAGGGAGTTTTAGTGCAAACTCAGTCTTATAGTGTTCCTGCAGCATAAAGAATCCATCCCTGTGTCTGTTCCTGCAGTATAAGATCAGTTCATGGTTTGTTTCTTAGTAATAGTTGTCACGATTTTTGCTTTAATTAAGTTATGCTTAAGTTGAGAATAATTTTCCTTACATTCGGGCATCAAAAGTAGAATTCCTTTCACACATTTATTTCTAGTAAATTGTGGCTAAAATTGGTTCTTAGTGCACATAAAGTGTGGCTCCATTTCAAGTATACGTTCCCTATTTTGACAAAGTAAATGAACGACCATAAGAAGATGTTAGTCACCTGTTGGAATGTCTAATTCCCAGGTTAGGATTTTCAATGACTTTTATATCCTTTTGTGGGTGACAACCATTTTTGGTGCCGTTGCCAGGGATGGTGTCAAGCTAAGAACCTATCATAGTCATTGTTAGCAATAGTTTAGTGTGATTATTTAAGAATTTTCAAATCTATCAATTTTCAGTAAGTTCGTTACATGCATAGAAGAAGAGACGCTCTAGGAAGATTCCTCCCAAACCCTCCATTCACTGATAACGATTTTGAACCAACTTATAATCTATTTGAGGAAGGAGGAAACCAAGATATCAATCCATTTGTTGAAGACCCACTTGCTGAATTTCCCTTTGACCTAGCTGACAAAGAAACTCAAGAAAATCCATTTGCTTTGATACTTCATCAAGCAAATATGGCACAAAATCCACCTAATCGACCTCCTACCTTTGAATTCCCTATCATACCCCAGCAAGATAATGATGACCTAAAAAATATTCCTTCTTCATTACTTCCCAAGTTCTATGGACTAGTTACAGAGGACCCAAACACTTTCTTGTTTGAGTTCAACATCCTCTGTCAAAGCTATGATTACACTATAGATGCTCAAAAGCTGAAGCTATTTCCTGCTACTTTGAAGGAGAGAGCTCTTAGATGGTTCATGAGTTTGGGGAGGAATTTTGTCGATAGTTGGGCAGTCATGCAAATAAAATTTCTTGAGAAATATAAGGAATATTGTAAGAGTGGTAGTAAGGGTGATGATATATTTCGAATTCAACAAAAGGAGGATGAAATCTTGGAAGACTATATCTCAAAGTTCTTATTTTCCTTGAAAAAGAATTCAGACCATACTCTCAATGAAGAATCTCAGAAATTACTTTTTCTGAGGGGAATCAATGATTCCTGTATTGATGCCTTGGATTTGATGGGAGGAGGAGATATAACCCAAGTTCCTTGGATGATATTCAGTCCATATGTCGTAACTACTCTCGAGCAAATGTCAAGAAGGGAAGAGGTCATCAAGCCACAGTGGGAAAGTCTTCTACTAATGGAGTTTCATGGATGGAGATTTCAAATTTGCTATTTGATTTCAAGCAAGATATCATAAACAATATGGCTACACAGTTGGATACTATGCAAGCTCGGAAGAAACATGAGGAAGCTGAAGCAATCTTGGTCGAGTTCTATCCACATTGCCAATAGAAGAAGCGTGACTGTAGATGTAAGATGGTGGCTAACCTGGAGGCTAAGCAATTACCTACTGAATTTAAGGTAGTAGAAGGTGATGATGACCAAGTATTCTACATTGCACAAAGGCGCCCATGGGCTCAAAGACAAGGTATTCCTCAAGACCCTTTGAATTTTGGTAATCCTTACTCTAATTATAATAACCAATGGCAACCTACATATGGCCCATCACCACCATGGAATACCTCTCAACCACAATGGCCTAACTATCAAAGTCCTCAATGGCAATCTCCTCAAGGAGGTTGGTAGCAGCCACAAGGACAATGGACTCCACCCCAAGGTAACTGGTAGCAGAATCCTCAATGAAGAGGTTCTCAACAATGGCAGAGCCAATCCCCTAGATTTTTGCAGCTTCAGCACCCACAACCTCTGGCCCTCATGCCACCTCCTGCGACACCTGCAACAAATACTAGCCCTCCAAAACAAACACCTATGCCTGCTCAACCATTGCCAAATCCTAATAATAAATAGTAGCAACAACAACCTATGTATTTTGCAGAAGCTAATCAGTATCCAGCCTATGCCCTGAATATTAATGATATCCATCTCAGGTCTAGAACCATTCTACCTGCTCCATAGCCGCCAGTAATTACTAAGATTCCAGACCTTGCCTCTGAACAACTGACTGGTCTTGCAAAACATATACCTATATCAAATACTATCTCTAAGGAGCCTATCCTACAACATCAATCAAAACCACCTTTTCCTTAGAGATTGCAAGTCAATACACCTAAGTCTATGGAAGAGCCTACCTTTGATATTTTGGATCAGCTAAAAAATGTACACATTCAAATCCCTCTCTTTGAAGCCATTAAAGATGTTCCAATCTATGGGAAAGCTATTAAGGAGGCTTGTTTGAAGAAACCTGGAAGGAAGAAAAAGGATCCCCAAACTATCCATGTTCTAGGAAATTTGGAAAATATTATGTTAGGGAAGGTAGTCATGCCAAAATATGCTGACCCAAGGAGTCCTGTGGTACAAATAAATATTAATGGTTAGATAGTAAAGAATGTTTTGGTTGACCTTGGTGTAGCCATTAATGTGATGACCAAGCATACTATGGAGTATTTGAATATCCTAACCATTAGGTCTACACCTACCATCCTACAACTTGCTAATAGTTCCACAGTAACACCTGATGACATGGTAGAAGATATAATTGTCAACCTTGAGTCTTGGGAATACCCAACAGATTTCACCATATTGTCCACTAAGGCAACTTTGGGAGGATATCCTATCATCCTAGGTAGACCATGGTTAGCCACAAATGATGCTTTTATAAGATTTTTTTCAGGAGACATGACAATTTTTGATGGTCAGTCAACAAAGAAATTGGCTTTATACCCACCTGCTCAGCCTCAGCTAGACTTGTCTCAGCCAGTTTGGCCTAATTTAGGTGAGAAAACTGAAAAATTTAGTTCATTGGCTCACTTAATGATGCTGCAAACTAATCCATTTTCTCAACTTCAGAGTGAAGATGAACTGCTTTTACAAATTTTGCAGTCTAACTCTGGTATGAGTAGCCCATCTGTTTTAGATAACTGTCTTCAGCAGTGCTTCCCACAAAAACTAAATCTTGAGAGCCTGGCATTTAAAATTCTTGCAGTCTATCAACATTTGCTTCCACAACAAATATAGACACCACCTTTGTCAGTAGACTCCATGAATTATCTTACCAAGCAAATTGAGTTGTCTCCAGGCCACTGTCTGAATATCAATAATAAGTTGTCTCAATCTCAACAAACTACCCTAGTCACAATGCTACAAGATCAACACAAAGCTTTTGCATGCGACTATAGGGATATGAAGGGAATAGATCTTCAACTCTATACCCATAGGATCTACATTAAGGAAGACTGTTCACCTATTAGGCAGCCTCAAAGAAGGATAAACCCAACACTCAGGGAAATAGTTAAAAATGAGCTCCAAAAATTGCTTGATGCTAGTTTTATCTGCCCCATTTCAAATAGTCAATGGGTATCTCCATTAGTGATCGTTCCTAAAAAAGGTGGAAAATGGAGAGTTTGTGTAGACTACAGAGAGCTGAAAACAACAACTAAAAATGATCACTTTCCACTGCCATTTGTTGATCAAGTGCTAGACTCATTGTCTGGAAAAAAGTATTTCTCCTTTTTGGATTGATATAGTGGGTATAATCAAATTAAAATTGCCTTTGGGGATCAAGACAAAACAACTTTTACCTATCCATGGGGGATGTTTTCTTACTCTATCCTACCTTTTGGCCTGTGTAATGCACCTGCAACATTTCAAAGGGCAGTAATTAGTATTTTTGTTGAAATTTCTCATGATTCTATGGAGATCTACATGGATGACTTCACCACTTATGGAGTTACTTATGAAGAAGCATTAGCAAATTTGGAGAAAGTGTTGAAAAGATGTTAGGAGCACAATTTGTCTTTAAATAGTGAGAAGTGTTTTATGATGATGCAATAAGGAATTGTTTTAGGCCATCATATCTCTCCAATAGGAATTCAAGTTGATCCTACAAAAATAGAAGTCATTCTAACTTTGCAAACACCTATGAAACAAAAGGATGTTAGAAGCTTCTTGGGACAAGTTGGATATTATAGAAGATTTATTAAAGATTTCAGCAAAATAGCCAGTCCCTTGTATGCCTTACTGACTAAGGATTGTGAATTTAACTGGACTGAAGCCTGTGACAAATCTTTCCTGCAGCTTAAGAACTTACTTACTAAAGCACCTATTCTTCAAGGACCCAAGTGGAGTATTCCCTTTCATATACACACAGATGTTTCTAATTATGCCATAGGGGCAGTGTTAGGATAGAAGGATAATTCCATAGAGCATGCCATATATTTCATTAGCAAAAACCTTCAAGGCCCAGAATTAAACTATATTGTCACAGAGAAAGAATTGTTAGCAGTTGTGTATGCTCTGAACAAGTTTTGACATTATGTCACTGGTTACCAAATATTTGTTCATACAAATCATGCAGCAATAAAGTACCTCATGAATAAGCCTGCCATAGCTGGTAGATTAGCAAGGTGGCTACTATTGTTGCAGGAATTTGATATCACAGTTATTGATAAGCCAAGCAGGGCAAATGTGGTGGTTGATTTCTTGTCAAGACTTCAAAAAACTACACCTGCCACCTCAGAGGTAATTGATGATAGCTTTCCTGATGAACATCTATTTTCAATTGCTGCTCAAACTCCATGGTATGTAGATATTGCAATTAATCTAGTAGCCAACAAAATTCTAGCTCACTTCTCACCAAAGGACAAGAAGATATTGATTGAGAAAATTTTTAACTTTTCATGGATTGCAGACTGTTTTTTTTTACACATGACCTAACCAAGTCGTGCGAAGGTGTGTTAGAGAAGATGAGACCTATGACATTTTGCATGCTTGTCATGATGAGCCATGTGGTGGGATTTTTGAATCCAAGAGAACATCAATGAAAGTGCTTAACACAAGGTACTATTGGCCCACACTACACAAGGATGTTGTAGCCTACACCAAAAAATGTGGCAGATGTCAACAAATGGGGAGACCAATAAGGTGTGATGAAATGTCCCTGTATCCGCAAGTGGTAGTTAGTCCCTTTGATAAGTGGGGCATGGATTTTGTTGGGCCTATTGATCCTCCATCCAATGGGAAATCCTACATTTTGGTTTGCACTGATTATGTAACTAGGTCAGTGGAAGTGAAAAGAATGACACATGCCCATGACAATAAAGTTGTTGAGTTCCTCTATAAGCAGATTTTTACTCGGTTTGGAGTCCCAAGGGAGCTTGTTACTGATCAAGGAGCTCAGTTTACATCAAACTTGATCACTGCAGTGATGAATGATTACAAGATCAGACACAAAAATTCAAGCCCCTATCACCCTCAAGCCAATGGTCAGGTAGAGGTTACTAACAAAGAATTAGAGGCAATCCTTACAAAAATAGTACAGTTACACAAGAAAGATTGGAGCAGTCATCTTCCAGAAGCAGTCTGGGCCTATAGGACAACATTGAAAACAACTACAGGGTTTACCCCTTTTGAGTTACTTTATGGAAAAATTGCCATGTTGCCAATAGAGTTTGACCATAAGACCTTAAGGACTGCTCTTCAGCTTAATATTGATCTTTCAGAAGCCCAAAAGGAATGCCTCCTACAGCTGAATGCATTGGATGAGATAAGGAAAACTGCCCTACAGTATACTGAAGCTATCTAGCAACAAAGAAAGAAATGGCATGACCATAATATTAGAACTAAGCATTTCTCTGCCGGTGATTGGGTGCTACTCTATGACTCCAGGTATAGATAAAATCAAGGTAAACTTACAACAAGATGCTTGGTCCTTATGAAATAGAAAATGTATTTGATAATGATTCAGTTTAGTTGGCTACAATAGATCTTGTCTGCTTCAAACTGTTGGTTAATGGACACCGTCTTCAGTTGTATCATAAGCCTGCATCCAAAGAAAAATTTATGAAGCAGTTTGTTTCAGATGCAGCCATTGATCTTCATCTAGAAAAAGGCTTCGGTCTTCTTCCTATGGCATCTCTTTAAAAACTATGTTGTACATCCATAATAAAGGTTTTCTTTTTATGGAAACCACTTTCTCCATCACCATCCATCACCATCATTCATTCCATCTTTCTTTTCTATGTCACCCATCCTGCCGTACCACCTTCATTTATGATTTCTTTTCCAAGCAGTCATTTTCGGATGTACTATGATATCTCCCAACATCCGTGAGCATTTAATACAAGGTAAATGATATTCATTTTATTTGTCACATCATTCATTTATTTCATTTATTACAACGTGTCTATCAGTCTTTACTGCTCGTTCTTCATCTATCCTTTCGCAATGTGTGGACACATGCCAAATCTTAAGTAGGGGGCAGGGATAATCTATTTCAATTTTTTTTCTTTTTGCTAGTGCCACGTCTGTTAAAGATAATTTTTAATTGTACTTGCCAAGAATGAATGTGTGCTTTTTCCTTGATCAGCAAGTTAACTGCTTAATTAAGTAGTTTCTAAAAATCATTGCATGCAATTGTATTTTATATCATTCTTGGAAAGAAAAGAAAGTTAACAAGCTGAAAAGAAAGAAACAAAGCAAAGAAAAAGTGTTTTTCAAATTCTCAGAAGAGGTTGAGTTTCAGGGATTTTAGCATTGATAGTTTTTGAATATGGGTGGTCAGCTAGTAAGAAACGAGCCAGCAGCTCATGAGGCCTTAACGCAAGATCCTCAGGTGGTTCAGGCATTCAGTATTTGCGGATGGCTGAATTATTTTTTGAGGATAGATTCCTTCAACGATGAAGCTGCAGGTGAATTTTAAAGAACTCTTTCTAAAGGAGAGGCTATAGTATGGGGTTTAAAAGTAGCCGTGACAGAAGAATAAATTGCTGAAGTGACTGGGCTTCCAGCAGTAGGAGAGAACTTCCCTTCAGGAAGGGACATTGTCTCTTCTAGGGAAGAATTCACATTGCCAATAGATGGACCTTTAGAGGTTTTAAAACAAGGATGCAAACGGGTCTCACTACCTTACCCATATTTAGAATATGCCTCCTTCATAATCAAGTATTTCACTTGTGAAGGACGTTTTTCTTATTTGCATTCTTACCATTTTAAATTGTTGAGTCATATGAGGCACGGGTTAGCTGTCAACATCCCGAACTTCTTGTTCAATATTTTGGAACGTAGTGCCCATGAAACCCAGAAGGGTAAAGATAATTCCATCACCTATCATGCCCTTATTAAATTATTGATTGAGCATTCCCTAAGGGATGTATCACCCCTTTTTTGGCAAGAATTTGCTTCCTAGAAAGGACTGCAACCTCTAGAACCTCCTAGAGCACTCCCTGCAGAGCCCAAGAAAAACAAAAAAGAGTAGAATCTACGAGTAGGGAAGTAGAGAAAGAATTATCTGCTCTTGCAGCACCTAGCCCTATAGCCTCCACACCTGAGCCCTCTACCCAAATAAAAACTAGGTCTGCTACAAGAAAATAAAAGGGGAAAAAAAAAGTAGGAGAATCATCTAGGGTTGGGAAAACCCTAGAAGAAAGCCCTCAAACACAAAAGCAAAAATATCCTACCCCGCTTTTCCCTGCAGCTACACCTATTGCCACCACAATTTCATCATCTTCCTCTCCGACTGAGTCTGAATCCCCTAGGCAAGTTAGAAAGAGGAAAGCTACAAAAGAACCTCCTACATCTGCTACATTACCTAAAAGAGCTTCAACAAGGAAACAAAGTAAAACTACCTCAACCTCTATCCAACCAGAAATTATAGTCATTTCAGAGGAGTCTGAGGAGCTTAGTCATGAGGATTCTTAGAGTGTATCTGAGAATGTTCCACATAGTTCCTTTGTTGTTCCTGAGGAATTGCAAACTGAAACAGAGGAAGTTGAGGAAGTATAGCAAGGTTGTAGTGATGAAAGGAGGATGCCAAGTCTTAATGATTTGGATGAGGCAGTTGAGATAATTTTAGGAGAAGCACAATCTCTTCCTGGGCAGCAAGAAGAAGAACCTGAACAAACAGAAATATTCAATTAAACACCATTGCCCTCATAACCTTGTCGTGCATTGGTTGTGTATAAAAGAACATTACTGATTGAGTATTTAGAATATCTTAAAATTTCTTGGAAGCCTGTTACACTTCAAACTTTGAGTTTCCACCATCTGGCTAAAATTGAAATGCAACAAAGTCTATGGGAAGAGGAGAAGAAGAAATTAAAGAAAGAAATTGAAAGCCAAAAACAAGAAATCTAGGAAATAAAGGAGAAAATGAATGAAATGATGAAAGCAGCTGGACAAATCATGGAATGTAGACCACCACCTAGGGTGTATGCAATGTGCCTAAAGGAGCAATTTTTGTGGTTCCAATTAATGAGAATTTCCAAAAATATGGACCCTAACATTCATTCTGCTAAAGAGTTTTATGATGCCTATCAGACAACACCCAATTGGTTAAGAAATTCTTTATGTTAATTTTATTTGCATGGTTTGTTAATACCTTTTGAAAAAGAATGGAATCCGCTTCTTTACATTGGTGACAATCATATGAGGTCACTTATGTATTGGGTGGCTAATGAGATTAACTATGGGAAGCAATTAGAGGATTATGAGGAAGCTGAAAGGAAAGAACCTATTCCCCTATGACTAGAAAGCTCAGATCCTCAAATAGCTCTAAGAACTTGGTTCAGTGTTGCATATGGATTCTATGATCCTGCAGCAAGAATAAAAATATTTAATCTCAAAAAAAAGGTATATGATGAGTTTAAAGGCCAACCATATTTGTTTTGGAAGCTTTCATCTTCTAGAATCAAAACAAGATGGGAGAAACTGACTATTGGTCTGAGAAAATCTGAGCTACATAGCCCTCTGAATTTTTGAGCAGCCATCAGAAGGTCAGAAAAGTATATACATCTGGGTCTCCAGGAAAGATTTGAATTATGGTTCCCATTGACATTTCGAACTCCTATTTTGATGTGGCCACTGTACCCTTATTTGGCTACAAATTTTAATGAAGACACAGAAGCTCATAGATATGAAAGATGGCAGAATTACAGAGGCTTCTACTACAAGTTTGGAACTTCAATGCAAGGCCATGCTACTCCTACCGATTTCAGGGAAACAACCAGGAAGATTAATGATGGAGGACCAACATTAGCATAATTAGGGGGCAAATGATGAGCCCAAAATATGCTCATAATTTGAATGTCATGATGTATTTTTAAATAGCCTTACTCTTTTGTTAATAGTTGTTTTAAAGTCTTTGATTATAAACTTTTTATCTAAAATCAGGTAGTATCCTGTGGCAACACATTCCTATATTCCTGCAGCTTAATATCTTCATATTTCTATATTCATTGCCTTGTTTGACCTCCCAATTGACTGATATGATGCATGTGGTTTTTGGATAAATGAGATGAATTTAATGTGTGTGATTAATGAATGAGTATCATGTTATTATATGCATGCTTTCTTTCGCCTTTGTCACCATGTGTTTCACAGGTTGTTGAAGTTAGCATGAATGAGTCAATGCACAGCAGATCTCGATCCTGTAGTTAAGTCCATTTCCAGCACGACATCGAGGAAGTTGTTCCAGCAAAGACTCTCTGTCCAGGTCGTTGGGAGGAGATATAAATGGTCATCAATCTAGGAAGAGTGGAATGCTAGATTCTCTCTAAATCGGTTGAATAGATATGCTTTCATTTATGGGAAGTCTGTTCCTTAGAATTAGGAAGCATTTATGTCTTCATCTTTCTCTATTAAGTTATTTAGTTATTTTCTTTTCTATAAATAAGTGTTCCTCCTGCATGAGTGAACAAGTGGAGGAGAAAAGATTAAACTAGACTAGAAACAAGAGAACAGACCAGAGTATGTTCGAGTTAGTATTATAATGATAAATAGAGTTTTGTGTTAGTTTTCTTACAAGTAGAACCACCATGTATGTGATTCCAAGTTTATGAATAAAAGCTGATGAAGTTTTGAGTTCAATTCTTGCATAAATTGGTTGATGCTTGCTAAGGGGGCCCACTTAGTAAGTATCCTATAGTTAGTTGTTTATTTCCTATTGTTTATCAATTAGAATTTCATTCTAGGGAGTTTCAGCACAAAATCAGTCTTATAGTGTTCCTGCAGCATAAGTAATCCATCCGTGTGTCTGTTCCTACAGCATAAGACCAGTTCATGGTTTGTTTCTCAGTAATAGTTGTCACGATTTATGCTTTAATTAAGTTATGCTTAAGTTGAGAAGACTTTGCCTTATGTTCTTGCATCAAAAGTAGAATTCCTTTCACGCATTTATTTCTAGTGAATTGTGGCTAAAATTGGTTCTTAGTGCACATACAATGCCGCTCCATTTCAAGTATACGTTCCCTGGTTTGACAAAGTAAATGAACGACCATAAGAAGATGTTCGTCACCTGCTGGAATGTCCAATTCCTAGGTTAGGATTTGTTGTGACTTTTATATCCTTTTGTGGGTGACAACCAGGAAGCACTAGTGGAGATGAGGTTGAGGCTTGGTTAATGCAAATGAATCAATATTTTGAAATAAGAAACTATTTTGAGGTCACAAAATCTTTTTGGGGTGCCTTCCAGTTAGCAAGAGAAACTTCTAACTAGTAGATGAAAAAAAAGATGGAACTTGGTCTTAGTTCCCTAAATTCAACTTGGAATGAGTTTTTTGAAATATTCCAAAAAATATGGCTACCCCAACTCTTTTATGACCAAAATGTGATATGTTACTCAATGAATACTGGGAGAAGTTCACACGTCTTCTAAAGTAAGTGCCAATGTACCAGAAGGATGAACGATTTAGAATTAGAAAGTTCATCATGGGACTAAATGTATCAATAGGTGGTGAAGTGGATGTACATGGTCCAACCACTATGGATCTAGTATATGAAAATGTAATCAAGCAAGAGAAAAAGCTCAAAACCATCTCAATCCACTGAAAAAGAAAAGGAACTGAAATAACTTCGGTGGGTCTCAAGTTAATTAGGATTCAAAAAAGTCTAATGGAGCATAGTATTCACAAAGGCAAGGGCATAATGGATCTCAAAACAACTAGAATGGACCAAGAAGAGATCATCGAGGAAACAATAATTTCAACAATTTTGGAGGAAATACTAGTAATTTGATAAATCTGTAAAAAGGAAGGGACTAGTAAAAGGATGATTTACTTGTGGAGGGGATCATTATGTTGTACAATTCCCTAATAAACCTTTAGGATCTCAAATTCATATAAATTGTCTTCCTCCACAATGAAATGCACTCTAGCAGAAGATCCATGTAGCCTTGGACAATCGACAAGTGGAAACTCTAGGTATTTTATTTGGTATACCTATTTCTATACTTATTGATATTGGAGCCATATAAAAATTTATTTCACCTAGAGTAGCTAATCAAATATCTAAAAAATCTATATTTATGGAAAAGTCCAGGGTTGTTGAGTATGCAAACCAAAAAAGAGCAACGGTGAAGAAATGCTTGTTCAAAGCTAGGGTAGAACTTCCTAGTTTCCCAATTCAAGTAAAATTGTATGTAGCACCCCTAGGATCTTATGATGTCATTCTAGGAATAAATTGGCTATGGAAACATATAGCCAAATTAGACTATCATTGAAAAGTAGTAGAGTGTCTAGATGATCTAGGTAATTGGGTGATGTTGCAAGGAACACCAAGAGAGATCAAGTTATGATGGATTTATACCATGCAAATGTTTTAGGAGAAATAGAAAGGTTGCCAAATAATTTTAGTTAAAATAGAATAATTCAAGGAATTCACTCCTCAAGATAATGCCATGGATTGTGAACCACAATATTCTCAAGAGGTTGAAGAAGGTGAAATAGTAGAATCTAGAGAAATGAATATGTAGAAATATCCCATCTTAAGAAAAATTGTGGATGTATGATGCAAAGCAGGGGTGTATAATGGCCAAACAACCTCAGAAAACCAATCACAAGTTCCTTTAAACATCAAACAATGGGATTTCCTTCACAAACCACCATTATTTCTTATAGCCTTTCAAAAAGGCCTTTTTGGGTGTAAATTTTGGATCAGCCTTGATCTATAGAAAATGTGACCCATTTCAAATATGCATTTGGCTCTTCATACACATATCTCAAAATGAGGTAGGGTTCCTTTATACGAAAAAGGCTCAAAAATTGGCTGTCCTTTTGACTAGGCCTAATTGGGCAAGTAGGCATGATACAGTTGGGTTCAGGGCTTCAAAAACCTCCAATTCTATTCATACACCTTCAAAACCTCTCATAAGGTCTCAAAAAGCTATTCTCTATTCATAAAACACCCTATAGTACCCTCTTCTACAAACCCTTATAAGGTAATAGGGTTTTGACTGCAAACAAGGCCGAAAAGTAGCAAAGTGTCATCTTATTCTCCTCCACACATGCCAACCCAAGTCTCAATTCTTGAAAGGAGGTTGAAGGAATTAGGAAAGAATTATTTATAGATTTTATCTACAAGTTCATGGAGGAAACTCAAGAAATTGTATTTTTATTGTTCACTAGAACCCTGGGTAGGGTTTTAGAAAAGTTTCACTAAAATATGGATATCTCCCAACAAACCTAATGAAAATTGATAAAATAAAAACCATAATTAATTTAATACTACTCTTCACATATTGCAAGAAAATTTTAGATCATACAGTGCATCAATAACCTATACTATGTGACAAAATCAGGAAAATACGAAGAAAACTCAGATTTCCAAGTGCAAAAAAGTGACTTGTCTTCCCAAATCTTCATTCCAACCTTTCTCTTCTATGATACAAAAATTTTTAAGAATTTAAAAACATTTTTCAACTTCCTCCAACCATATTTTGGTTAAGGATTTAGCAAATCATCATTTTTACACTTTTTGCAAAAAGTTGCAAAAGTTGCTTGACAACATTATGCAACTTTGACAACATTTGCATTATTCCACTACCTTGCACCTAGAGACTCAAACCTAACTCCAAACAACATGAAATGGTCTATAAATACCTTATTACATTAAATTATCCTAAACACAACAAAAACCAAAATTCACTACATAACCCAAGGGTGCACCTGGAATCAGGTGCCCTTGCACCATACTCCCTAGAGGAGAAAAGGAACTCAAGTTCCACTTGAGTTAAGACCTGTAACAGTAAACCTCTATCATGACCCAATCATCATCTACAAATTATTGAGAACCTACATCATAACCTACAACAACAACCACTTGGAAAGAGTACAAATCAAAAACCAAATCTGCAACCTTCAAATCAATTGATCCTTTGCTCACAACTGTCCTTTACTTGCATCTGCTACCTCAAACTTGTACTAATCCCTTGCTACTTGATAGATGGAATATAATTTAATAGAATATTTCCCCACTTCAATGTATTTTTTCATTTTGAACTTAGGCTTCTCATCCCTCAAGTTTACCATCTCAACCAAAGCATCATGTCCCCTCTCATTATCTCTAACCATTAGGACATCAAACATGGTTTCTTGATCAATGGTACTTCTCTCTTCCAAAAGAAGTAAATCATCACTAAAATCCAATATCTCCTTGTGTAATTCCTGCAATGAATGTATATATTATTCACCCTCAATGGAAAATAGAAAATATTGAGTGCTCCTTACCTATTCAACGCTATCACTGTTCAGATTTGAAAGAGACCCTTGCAATACAACTATGTGATTTTTTCCACACTCACCCAATAATCCTTTCAACATGTCAACTACTGGTTGAAGGTGATTGGATTGAGAATCAACAACATAACTCATACCATCCAAATCTAAAATTTTTAATGTTGCTCTCTCCTTTGGATCTACACAATGAGTGGCCTTTTCCTTTGCTCTATTCATATTAGTTTGCAAAATAGAAAATGGAACCTCTAACTTGGAATTGAGCCTCACCTCAACTTGTAGTGGATTACCTCTACCAAACTTCCTGAGCAATGCAAAGATAATTTGGGTTGCATCCTCATACTCCAACTGCAAATCCTTAGTAGCTTCAATTACATTGAAAGGTTTGTCTTCCCATCCTAGCAACCCTACATGAGGACTACTACCTTTCCTTGGAATATCATCTGTCACCATATTAACATGCTCCTGCAACAAATATTGAACATCCAATGGTAACTAATCAACCCTAGTTTCTGTCATAATAGTCCTAGGGTGGTTTATGCTTGCAAAGAATTTCTCTTCTTTTTCTATGGTTTGTACAAACTCCTTTTCACTCACCAACATAACACTAGAACCCATTTTTGATTCTTTACTTTCCTCTTTTAATGGTGTAAGGGTGTTTGAAACTCCATCTTTCACTAAGACATATGTTTTTTTCCTACAATAATGCTTGACATTCCTATCATATTGTCAAGGTATACCCAAAATCAAATGACAAACATCCATTGGAATTATGTCACACAAGACCTTATCCTTATAACCCCCTATGTGAAATTCTACCCAAATTTGCTCATTCATAACTACTTGCTGCCCTTTGTTTAACCAAGACACCTTGTAGGGAGTGGCATGAGGAAACCTTTGTAATTTCAACTTCTCAACCATTTCAAGAGAAACCAAATTATCAGTACTACCAGAATCAATAACAACCTTGCAACACTTACCTTGGATTTTACATGTAGTCCTGAAGAGTGACTTTCTTTGTGGTGGCTCCTTCTCTTTTTTCTCTTTGATTAGAGTTCTTCTCATCAACAAAAACTCTCCAATATTTGTTTCTTGAACGTGTGGTGAAGAATGTACACTCTTAGCATCATCTCGACCTTGTGCAATCTGATTTCTTCTTTCACTTCCAAAAGCAATAGATGGCTACTCCTCAATACATTGCCATGCTTGGTGGCCTAATTTTTGTTTGCACTTATAGTACTTTCCAGTAAATCCACTTGAACCTCCTCTAGCACTAAATCTTCCCCTAGAATCTGATCTTCTTCCCCTAAAACCACCTCTTGAATCTATAGCTTGTTCTTGAACTCTAATTTCCTCTCCTTGACTCTCATATGACTATTTAGAATCAAAAAACACACCTCTTCCTCTAAAACTCCTTCCTCTACCCCTGATTTTCTTTTCTTACCTTCTCCTCAACTTATCTTCAACCTTTATATCCAATTGATAACATTCTTCCACTATTCTTGGGTTTGTGAGACTTAGTTCATCCTGTAGGTTGTATCTCAACCCATTGATGTATCTTGCCACTTTTTCCACATCACCTTCTACATGGCCTGCCCTTATACTCAATTTGTAGAACTCCTTTGTATAGGCCTTCACATCCATATCTTTTTTCTTAAGGTTTTAAAGTTTTCTCAATAACTGAATGGCATAGTCACAAGGTAGGAATTTTCCTTTGAGTTTAGCAACCATCCTATCCCAAGAGGTGATTTTATATTTTCTGTTCTTTCTCCTCTCATCTTGTACATAGTCCCACCAAAGTAAGGCATGGCCCTTCAATTTTTTCTTGGCCAAATTCACTCTTTGTTCTTCTAGTAGATCTTCATATTCAAATTAGTTGTCTAGTGCTCCTATCCAATCTAGGAGTTCTTCATTGTCCAATTTTCCTCCATACAATGGTAAATCCATCTTTATCTTGGGGCGTTCTCCCTTGACTTACTTTAATAGCTTTTCCATTCTCAAGTCATCAGGATCCAACTCTTCTTTGGACCCTTCTTGGGAACTTTCCTCTTCCCCTTCTTCTTCTTCATCTTGGTCACTCAAGTCTCCTATGGCCACTTCTCTTTTCTGACTTATTTCAAGTGCAGCAAGCTTGGATGCAAGGTTTTTTTTCAACTCCCTCATTTTTCTCATCTATCTTGCATGTTTCTCCTTTTTTTCATTCACCTCTTTGGCGATTGGATTCCCTTTTAGAGGCATTATTACCTCTCTTCACTTCAACTTTTCCCTCTTCAAACCAACCTATGCTCTGATACCAATTTGATGTAGAGAAGGGGTGTATAATGACCAAACAACCTCATACAACCAATCACAAGTTCCTTTAAACATCAAACAATGGGCTTTCCTTCACAAATCACCATTATTGTTTGTAGCCTTTCAAAAAGGCCTTTTTGGGTATACTTCTAGAGAAGACCTGATCTATAGAAAAGGCGACCCATTTCAGATACCCATTTGGTTCTTCATACACATATCTCAAAATGAGGTAGGGTTCCTTTGTACGGAAATAACAAAAAATTGACTGTCCTCCTTTTGACTAGGCCTAATTAGGCAAGTAGGCATGATACAATTAGGTTCGGGGATTCAACAAACCTCCAATTCTATTCATAAACCTTCAACACCTCTCATAAGATCTCAAAAACCTATTCTCTATTCACAAACCACCCTATAGTGCCCTCTTCTACAAACCCTTCTAAGCCAATAGGTTTTTGATTGCAAAAAAGGCCTAGAAGTAGCAAACTATCATCGTATTCTCCTCCACACGTGCCAACCCAGTTCTCAATTATTGCAAGGAGGTTAAAGGAATCAAGATAGAATTATTTACAAATTTTATCTGCAATTTCATGGAGGAAACTCAAGAAATTGAATTTTTATTGTTCCCTTGGAACCTGCCCGTAGGGTTTCAGACAAGTTTCAATAAAATATGGATATCTCCTAGCAAACCTAATGAAAATTGATTAAACAAAAACCATAATAAAGTTAAGAGTTCTCTTCATATATTGCAAGAAAATTTTAGACCGTACAATGCATCAATAACCTATACAATGTAACAAAATCAAGAAAATGCAAAGAAAACTCAGATTTCCATGTGCAAAGAAGTAATTTCTCTTCCCAAATCTTCATTCCAACCTTTATCTTCAATGATAAAAGTATTTTTAAGAATTTACAAACATTTTTCAACTGCCTCCAACCATATTTTTGTTAAGGAGTTAACAAATCATCAATTTTACACTTTTTGCAAAAAGTTGCAAAAGTTCTTGACAACATTATGCAGCTTTGACAATATTTAGATTATTCCATTACCTTGCACCTAGAGACTCAAACCTGATTCCAAACAACATGAAATTAACCTAAACACAACAAAAATCAAAATTCTAAGGGTGCGCCTAGAATCGAGTGCCCCTGCATCAACGTATTTCCAAATGAATCACCCAGATTACCTCCCAAGAGGGTGTTTGATTTCTCCATTGATATAGTACAAAGATATGAAACCATATCCAAGGTTCCTTATATAATGACTTCTATAAAATTAATTTAACTCAAGGTATAGTTGGAGGAGTTATTATCTAAGGGATTGATAAGACCAAGTGTTACACCATGGGGAGCACTAGTGATATTCATAAAGAAGAAGGATGGTACAATGCACTTTTGTATTGATTGTTGGATGCTTAACAAAGCTACAATAAATAATAAGTACCTATTTCCACATATCAATGATCTCTTTGATCAGATGTGAGGAGCGACTACGTTTTCAAAAATTGATTTGCGATCAAGTTACCATCAACTGAGAATCAAGGATGAAGACAATTTTAAGAATTCCTTTAGAACTATATACAGGCATTATGGGTTCACAATCCTACCTTTTAGACTTACTAATGCAATTGAAACATTCATGAAACTGATGAATAATGTATTTAGGGATTGTTTGGATAGGTTTGTTTTGGTATTCTTGGATGATATCCTAATTTATTCCAAGAATGAAGAGGATCATTGTAAACATTTAGAGATAGTTCTCCAGTGGTTAAGAGAATATAAGTTATATGAAGAATTCTCTAGGTTTAATGTATTTTAGAAGAAGGTGTAGCATCTAGGTCATGTGATTTAAGCTGAGGGAATTTTAGTGGATCCAACTAAAATAAAAGTGGTTCTATAATGGCTAGTACCTAAGAATGTACCAGAGGTTAGAAGTTTCATGGGTTTGGCTGGCTACTATCAGAAGTTTGTTCCAAACTTTTCCAAGATAGATTTTCCTATTACTTCATTGCAAAGGAAAGGAAAGAAGTTTGAGAGGACTAAAAAATGTCAAGCAACGTTTGATCTACTTAAGGAGAAGTTGACTACGACTCCGATATTGAAGGTACCGGATCTAGAGGGTGAATTCATTGTCATCAGATATGCATAAAGAGAAGGTATAGGTGGAGTTCTAATGCAAGAAGGGCACTTCATAGCCTATGAATCAAGAAATTTAAAGCCCTATGAACAAAATTATGCATTTCATGATTTAGAGTTAGCAACAATTATCCATGCATTGCAGATTTGGAGACATTAACTACTTGAAAAGCCATTTTAAACTAAATATTGATCATCACGAGTTGAAGTATTTGTTTACCCAACCCAATTTGAATGCACAAAAGTGGAGGTGGTTGGAGTTGATATCTGATTATGACTTCAATATCAATTCACTAGTAGAATTTAGCAAATAAATGATTATGTGACTAAAACTTTAAGTCATGAAAACAAAAAATGACCAAATTCTACTATTTTTTTGTAACACAACTATAAATGACTAAATAAGTGACTAATCTGATTATCAGGTAAAAAAACCAAATAAATAATTAGTCACAGAAATAAAAATGACTAATTTGATCGTCAAGTAAAATTTCAAGTGCTAAAAGCAAGATCATTTTTATTTGAAAGGGAAAATCAAAAGATATTGGAAAATCGGAAAATGGTCAAAGCTTAGGTGCCAAAGTGGGAAATGGTTTCATTTTTTTCTTCATTACACTTGTGTGATAAGGAGGTTTAGGGTTATGGCACATTGTGTTTGAAGGAGTCTTCCATGGAAGCATCAACAAAGGGGAAAGTAGCTCATGAAATCTAGAGGCATGTTGCAAAGTTTTGAAAGGCATGTTGCAGGGTTTTGGAGAAACTTTCAGCATGCCTAGCGTGGAATCAACAACTCTCATTTCAGATGAAGATACATGTTGCATTTTAATAGACAGAGATTATTATATGGTTCATAGAGATAGACTTGCATTAATGCTTCATAAATATCATGTATGCATGGTGTTACCTGAGTTTTAACAATTGTTGAGATTTTGGAAGGGTTTGCATGAGTTTGGGTTTTCTATGTTTTGTAAAAAAATCTCTAGAATTAGTAAAAAGTCTTAACTAATTTAGGGAAAGCCTAGATCTCCCTATCAAAAAATTTCATTCACCTTTAGGACCTAGCAAAAAAAATAGAGTTCCTTTTAATTATCTTCTTTAGTTTCCTTTCATCATTATTTTATGAGCACCCAATATTCTTTTTTCCTGCCTTTCATGGTGAGTATCTACCCCTTTGATTTTTCACTACAAGTCTGATTCTTGAACTCTATCACTATCCTTTCATCATTAAAATATCCTATAACAACCTTGTATTGGCCAGAGCTCCATGTTATGTATCTTTATATGTATTTCCATTGTTCTTTGATTGTCTAATATTCTTATAGATATTTTCCCTTTATACTTATGAGCATGCGTCAACAACTGGAGCCAAACTTTGTTGGTACTTCAAGAGGAAGAAGATCTCAACCAAAATTTTTTCTATTTTGCATAAGTGAAAGCTAAAGCTCTAATCTAGCATGCATATTTATTTTCCCTGAGACAAAAGGGTTCTGAATGCATAGGCCCTTAACATCATATTCTAAGGTTTGTTCTTCGATGTTCTTTGTTTCCTTTTAGAGAAAGAACAATTACCAATCCATCAAATGTTGTCCCTAGATTTGACCAAGGAAATTCTTCAACACTTGTCATTTTAACACTGTATGAGCATGATACAATCAGCTGCAACATTTTTTCATGGTTGTCCTCATGCCTTTCCTTGCTCAGAAGTAAAGTTGCAATATCTAGAAACCTCCTTGTATAAAACTCGAACACCTTTTTGAAGAAAAACAATAGAAATTGTATTTTCCATGAAATCAAAATTTATTTGGTGGTTGTTCCCAATGTGTGGAAAAGTTTGAGAATGTTGGAATCAGCAGTATTGCAAAGGAAAACAACACTCAAAATGAGCCATATAGTATAATCTTTGACACCATGAGTCCAATCAGCCCAACCAAGTTGATGATTCTTTCCTAAAAGGTCATGTTCTTGAATGGAATCCTTGACCAGTTCCGCACCTTAAGGGGTTTGGTACTCTCAAACATACATCTTCATTCTTTTCTTTTCATTCATGCTTGGAATTCCATTCCAAATGCCTTTATCAACAACTAGAACACTTACTGCCAAATGAGCGATAACTTCTAATCCTCTTGCTGAAGCAACAACTATAAGATCTACATTGTTCAAGGCCCATAGTATAATTGTTGAGTAGTTTACCAAACCCAAATATCTACCATACCAAATTGTGGTATTATTTGTATCTAATTTTTTTACTACGGAAGAAAAAATATTGTGTTCTGGGGGTAACAACATTGTGTTTTCCATTAATGGAATCCCTAGAATTTTAATTACAAACTCCTCATATGTTACAACAAATGCATCATGGGTAGAAAAACCCTCCTGCTCAAGAGCTTGAGCTATCATTTTTAGTTTTCTTCTATACAACTGAGGTTCCCATGGAACAATTTTTCTAATAGCCTGATATGAGAAGGTTGTAATCTATTGTGAAGAAACCTCTAGCTCAATAGTTTATGTCCCACCAAAAATCTTAAAGATTCCACTTAAAATAGTCAGCTCTTTGAGCTTCAATTGATTTGAAAGCTCATGTTTGGATAACCAGTTAGTGAATTCCATTATAACCCACTTCAGTCTTAATGTTGTTGCGGGTTTGGCATTTCTTTCACTAGTTCAAATAGCAACTCCATATTTGTTTCTATCAAAAGATAAGGAAGGGATTGAAACTCCATTGCTTGTCCTTGGTTGCAAGTTTCACCACATGTTGGAGGTATTTGGCCCATTACACTATAGAGAGTTCCATTATCATGGTTTTCCATCTTATGAAAAAGAAAAATCAAATCCCTTGCTGAAATATCTAATCCATGTGTAGCAGCAATAGTTGCAGCTACAAGCACAACAAAGGATGAGACATCCTTGAATTTGGCAACACCTATTGATACAAATATACAGATTTCCTTGTTGATTTGTGCACCAAGCTTACCAATTCATATTAAACTATCAAGATATACAACCCACTTTCATAATGGGTCATTGGAATATGTGCATGCTTGCTCATTTATTATTAGGAAATTTGTATTCATAATTTTTTGTGAGATTCTATTTACAATTTCCTTGAGGGTACGGGTAGATAGGAGATGACATGCTTTGATTTGAAACCATTGAACTTCCATGAATTTTTTGGTGATCACAACATATTCTTTATGATCCTCCTTGTGCCTCAAAATGTCCCTGGGTCCCATATCATTTTGTGTAAACAAACCCGAACTTGGATAAGAGGATCTTCATCCTCTTTCTTGTAAGTAGTATCCTTATCCCTTTCATCTTGATCAAGAGTTTACAACAATACAATACCATCATACGATGGGTTGTAATCAAAATTCTTTCCCTCTTCTATAGAATTAAAAATTGTTGATGTATCCTCAACACCTTCATCATTGTATCCTTTTAATGTGGTAGTAAGTGGTTGTATCTCCATGATGCAAGGAATAGTCTCAAGGCCATCATAGAATCCCATATCATGTATGTAGCTTGGATCCACAAACACCACATCTTTCTTAGTTATTAAATCTTAAATATCAAAATGACCTTTATTTTTCTTACCATCATTTAGCATCAAACATCTTGAGGTGACTAACTCCATTTGATCTTCCTTTTTTACAAGGTCTTCTTACATTTTTGCTTCCAACTGCTTTACAAATGAATTTTCTACTTTTTGAACTTTTTAATTTACTTTAATTCGATGTTGATGCAATTTCCATATACCATATAAACCCTTGACAAAGTAGAGAGTTAGAGCTATGAGATCCTCCATCATAGTGGGAAATTCTAAAGCTAATATAGAAGCAAGTAACCCAACAATTCCCAATTTACCAAGCACATCATAATCTTTGTGGCTTCATGTGATGTAGATCTCATACAAACTTATCATCAATGCATCTATCATAGAAAAACATACTGAAAATGAATTCAACTTTAAAGCCATGAGAATATTTTTATGAAAATGATAAAGTTCAAAAGAATAAATAGACCTATCATTTTTTATTTATCTTTCATGTATATGATCCTATATTGAAGAGAACTAATGAACCTTATGATTTTTCTAACCATTTTCATGACCTTGAAGGATTCCATGTTGTTCCATAAATTCCATGGTCACCATTATAGCCTCCTCAAGCTATGTAAAACTAAATAACAAAAAACCCTAAGAGCAAGTCAACTTAGTCAAGAAAAAACTTGAATTTTTTAATGGATAAGTTTCCCTCCATTACGCAACATGATTTTGAAAAAGTCAAGGCACTACCAAATTAGTAGTCCCTTTAAAATATGAAAATGTCCCTTTCAAGGCAGTATATTATAAATTTTTTATGGTGGATTGTAGATTAACAGGGAATATAAAGTGAAAATCATTGTCTCCTTGAAGAATATCACATGATTTTGACAAAATAGTGAGACATGAAACTCTATGGAGCAAGCTATTACATCTACCAATGCACAGCAGATTGACACATGGTTATAACAACCCTTTTGTCTCATGCACTTGTTTCTTTGATAGACATCATCCATTACCTAATATGGAATCACTTACCTCCTCAAGGGTGCTACTTTTATCTCACTAATGTCTTAACCTACCACATATTTTCATAGACTAAAAAACTAGTGGAAAATAGTCACTTAGACTCTTACACAGGTTTGATATACCATCAAAGAATAGTAAAGGGGTGAAACTGTTATCACAACCATATTTATCACTACCTCCAGATGGAAATGATCATGCTTTTATACCTACTTGTATTCAATAAAACCCGTTACTAGCATGATTTGCATGCACAAAAAACTCATAAGGGTTTGGTCTTCACTACGGCCTCATCACACATGCTTGATATGATGAGATGATTGAGTCAACAATACAATGTTGGACTCCCTTCCTGATGATAGGGAGGAATCACCCAAGCTTTGAACTTCTTGCTAATGAATCCCTCATTTTAAAAGGAACCAAGTCAGTCATCTTGCTACATCCCTGAAACTCCTAAAATATTCTTGTTATAACACCCTTAGGGTTTGATCTAAAATATAAATCTTCATATAATATGACTTCCATTCGTCATATATATGTGTAGCTTCATAATACAGTGATAAAACACTGTCACCAAGCATTCAAAGATCCTTTATATGCAACCATTCTTTAAATGGTTGTCACTATTCCATTTAAAACCTTTGAAACCGTCCCAAGCCATTAAACTATCCCTTAATCTTGAAAGGTGTTAAAACAATGGTAAACACATGAAAGATAACATTTTTAAGCTATGAAAATCCATGCATGAGCTAAAAGACACGAGGTTTAACAAGTATCTTCTCTTAGCACTGTATTCATAGATACATTTGAAAGAAACCCAAACTTGTGCATAGAAGAAGAGAAACTCTCTCAAAAAGGGAAAATCCATATAAAAATGAATTGAAAAGTTGTAGAACTGTAGCTTTTTCCCCTTGTAAAGTCAAATTTTACCTCATAAACCGAGCTTTCCTTCTTTTTCCTTCCCATTTTGAACATATCCTTTAATCTCAAAATTCCATGATATCATATTTCTTTGAGGTTTTGAAATAGCTCGCTTGCCTTGTCTATGCTTCCACATTTTCATGTATGTCTAGTAGGGCACTTGTAACTACAACATATGACAAAAAAATCCCTATTTTTATGCTTTAATGGATGTCCCTTTGTTATTATTGGATATCTGATGTAGTGCACATTACTATAGTGCAAGCCTATTTTTTAGATTGTTTCATTTAGCATCACCAATATTCTCCACAAGAACATTGTCCTTGTTTAAAATGATGGAAATGGTTCACATCTCTCAAAACAATTTCTCTTGCAACAATCTTAGAGATGAATTTAGATGTAGTGTGAAAATCAGAACATACTTGAAGGTTCTTAACAACTCTAATAGTTGTATCGAGGGCCATGTTTAACAAACCAAATGCAATTACTAAATTTTCACTATGTTGGTAGATAAATGATTATTTTTTCTTCTATTCCTTGTTTACTAAGTGATTCTACTAGGAAAACAAGCTTTGTTTTGTTCTTCTTGGAACTCCATGTATATACACTAGTATTTCATGTTGTGTCAGATGTGTTTGGGTTCTGGACTATCTTACTTTGTGAATGATGCCATTTATCCCTTAAAGTGCTTTCATTTTGTTTTAAGGGAACCATGAATTTGTACAAAGTTGTCAGAAAGTTACTAGCCAAGGTATATGACATGTTGATGATATATCACACACAAATTGGGGATATAAAATATAAAGACAACCATTCTTTACTAGATGAGGATTCAAAAAATTCAAGAGCCTAAGATTCCACCCTTTATTAATACAATTTTTAGAATGAATTCTATAGATCTAGTTAAAAAAAAGCTTTGAATCTATGGTGAATCAAAAATCACATGTGATGCTACTTTCATCTCTTTTTAGGTATTTCTAAATCCTTCCTATATATAGTGAATCAATTTCTAGAACCTCCCCCTATCTTGCAATCATTAGAATTTCCATAATAAAAACTAGAAGAAGATTTTAAATGTATCAAATAGAGAAAAGAGAAATTAAGAGGGAATGATTTTATACAATATAACTAACAACTCCACACATGGTATGAAATAGATAAAATGTGTGATACAAAGACAATAAATAATGTTACATCACTGTATCGATGCTTTGAGCAAAGAGATCGTGTTATGTATGATTACTCTCTCGATGCTTTGGAGCAGCCTATAACATTTTGATGGATTGGTTCGATATTCTATTGAGTTGAAAAAATATAGTTAAATGATATTCAATCAAATATATCTATTTATCATTTCATGCTTGGAACACAAAGGATGTGAATATATTGAAGGATTTGTGTAGAAGACCACCACAACACCACATGGTTTTTGTTGGACCTTCATAGTGATGTGAGGTGCTTACCCTGCATCACTGTGAAGGCCCAACAATAACCGTGTGATGTTGTGGTGGTTGTGCAAAGGTTTTGTGAAGGATTTGGTGATCCCAAGTGGAACTTGCAACTACAATATCTGATAAAAATCCACTTCCAAATAAGCTTTTGATGGATGTTCATATCCTCATCCAAAGCTCCAATTCACACACAAGAAGGAAGGATGCTTTCAAAGGTTGAGGAGTTGGGATTTATACCCAATGGTTGCATTTTCTTAAAAATTTATAAGGAATTTTAAGGAAAACCAATTTTGAACATATTCTTTAATCACGACATTTCATGATATCACATTTCTTTGAGGCATTTTTTGAAATAGTTCGCTTGCCTTGCCTATGCTTCCATGTTTTCATGTATGTCTAGCAGGGAACTTGTAACTACAACATATGACAAAAAAATCCCTCCTATTTTTCTTTGGTGGATATCCCTTCATTTTTACTAGATATCTAATGTAGTGCACATTATTATAGTGCAAGCCTATTTTTAGATTGTTTCTTTTAGCATCACCAATATTCTCCACAAGAACATTGTCCCTATTTAAAATGATGGAAATGATTCACATCTCTCAGAAAAATTTATCTTGCAATAATCTTAGAGATGAATTTAGATGCAGTGTGAAAATCAAAACATGCTTGAAGGTTATTAACAACTCTAATATTTGTACTAGGGGCCATGTTTAACAAACACAATGCAATTTCTAACTTTTCACTATGGTGGTAGATAAATGATTCTTTTTTCTTCTATTCCTTTTTTACTAAGTGATTCTAGTAGGAAAACAAGCTTTGTTATGTTCTTCTTGGAACTCCATGTATATACACTAGTATTTCATGTTGCGTCAAATGCATTTTGGTTCTGGACCATTGTACTTTGTGAATGATGTCCTTTATCCCTTAAAGTTATTTCAATTTTTTTTAAGGGAACCATGAATTTGTACAAAAATATTAGAAAGTTACTAGCTAAGGTATATGACATCTTGATGATCCATCATGCACAAATTGGGGATATAAAATATAAACAAAAAACCATTCTTTACTAGATGAGGATTCAAAAAATCTAGGCACCTAAGATTCCACCCTTTATTAATACAATGTTTACTATGAATTCTATAGATCTAGTTAAAAAAATCTCTGAATCTATGGTGAATCAGAAAATTACATGTGATGCTACTTTCCTCTCTTTTTAGGTGTTTCTAACTCCTCTGTGTATAGCAAAACAATTTATAGAACATCCCCCTATCTTGCAATCATTACAATTTCCATAAAAAAAGAAGAAGATTTTAAATGTACCAAATAGAGAAAAGAGAAATTCAGAGGGCATGATCTTATGCAATGTAACTAACAACTCCACACATGGTATGAAATAGATAAAATGTGTGAGATAGAGACAATAAATAATGTCCCATCACTGTATCGATGCTTTGAGCAAAGAGATCATGTTATGTATGATTACTCTCTTGATGCTTTGGAGCAACCTATAACATTTTGATGGACTAGTTCGATATTCGATTGAGTTGAAAAAATACAGTTGAATGATATTAAATCAAAGATTATCTATTTTTCATTTCATGCTTGGAACACAAAGGATGTGACTATATTGAAGGAGTTTTATAGAATACCACCGCAACACTGCACGTTTGTTGCTAGGAATTCATAGTGATGTGATGTGCTTACCCTACATCATTGTGAAGGCCCAACAATAACCATGCAGTGTTGTGGTGGTTGTTCAAAAGGTTTTGTGAAGGATTTGGTGATCCAAAGTGGAACTTGCAACTACAATATCTGATAAACATCAACCTCCAAATATTATTTTGATGGATGTTCACATCCTCATCCAAAGCTCTAATTCACACATAGGTAGGAAGGATTCTTTCAAAGGTTGAGGAGTTGAGATTTATACCCAATGGTTGCATTTTCTTAAAATTTTCTAAGGAATTTGAAGGAAAACCCATTTTGAACATATCATTTAATCACGACATTCCATGATATCACATTTCTTTGAGCCATTTTTTGAAATAGTTTGCTTTCCTTGTCTATGCTTCCACATTTTCATGTATGGTTAGCAGGGCACTTGTAACTACAACATATGACAAAAAATCCATGTTGTTATGCTTTGATGGTTTTCCCTTCATTATTAATAGATATTTGATGTAGTGCACATTATTATAGTGCAAGCCTATTTTTCATATTGTTTCATTTAGCATCACCAATATTCTCCATGAGAACATTTTCCCCATTTAAAATGACATAAATGGTTCACATCTCTCAGAAAAGTTTCTCTTGCAACAATCTTGGAGATGAATTTAGATGTAGTGTGAAAATTAGAACATACTTGAAGGTTCTTAACAACTCTAATAGTTGTACCAAGGGTCATGTTTAACAAACCAAATGTAATTGCTATCTTTTTGATATGGTGGCAGACAAATGATTCTTTTTTCTTCTATTCCACAACATTAAGTAAAATTATTGAATTTGGAAATACCCTACTACCTTCATTTTCCAAGCCAATTTCTCCAATTTTGCATAGCTCTCCCATGTTTGTGGATTTGATCTATCTCCTACTCAAAAAAACATGTACCATTTTATGCCCTTCAATCCAACTACATGTAGGCATCTTTTTAATTCCTCTATCTTTCATAAATCTCCTTAATATTTGAACCTCACCACACCTGTCGGCTTTTACATATATGTTTTAGAGAACATAAGTTGTAGCATTTTTAGGATCCAACTAGAAAAGGAGTGTTGTTGGAATACTCAGCCTATATTCACATATGTTCCACAGGCAAGAAAGGTTTAACTGGCATCTTAGTAATAATGTTTAGGGTGTCCTAAAGATAGCTAGAATGGGCACAAAGGTCAACCATGCACACCTAATCATCATCTATATATGTAATAAAATAAGAGTTACTGACATGTGAAGTATGTGCAACCCTCATCCACTAAACCTACATGACTGCATGCATCTGGAACACAAGTAAAGATTACAATGACGGTGTTCTAGAGTGCCTCATTAATTCAAATATTTTGAGAGCTTCCTTGCAAAATAAATCTTGTGCATATTCTACAATCATATCATTTCATTCCATGAGATGACATATCTTTGATGCATTATGTCAAACAATTCATTTTGTACTACATTTTGGTGTCAAATCTTTGGTAATTATTGTTAGTTTCATTACATTCAAATTATGAATTCTAGGAAAAGGTAGCACCCTGTTGCTTATATCAGATGGCACATTGCATATAAAGGAGGAAAGATTCTAGGGTTATTGTTGGCTGCATTGAATGAGAGAGCTTCATATATGGAGCTCGATCAAGACTTTCATTGGATTCTACACATTACAATTTGCTCTAGGAAGATTTCTCACATTGTAGAAGTTTTAAGGATGAAAGGGGCATGTGCTTGCATTAAAGGGTTCCAAGCATGTGTTTCCATCATTGCAAAAGTTTTTTGGAAATTTTATTTCTTGTCATTTGTGTGCATTGTAACTCATATTTTCAGTCTTGTGATTTAAAATAAACATTTTAATACACTATTTCTAAGCATTTTTCAAGCAATATAGATATTTTAGACTTGTGCAAGCTGTAATAACACCTTTCTTTTAATAAATTTCAGAAATTTTGTCTTCTTAATGGTTGTCTTATTGTGTTCAATTGATGATTGATGTGTATTTATGTGATTTATGTTTAAATCCTCAAATATTAGCTAATTAAAATGACTAAATATACTACTAATTGATGTCAATTAATAGTTAAATTGACTAAATATACTACCAATGGATGAAAAGTGAATAAAAATGACTAAATATACTACCAATTGATGGCAATTAATTATTACAATGATTAAATAAATGACTACCATAACTAAATAAATCACCAATTAGAAACAATCAATGACTATTACACTACAAAATATACTACCAAATATACTACCAAATTAATGACTAAATATACTACCGAATTGATCAATCAAAACAACCAATAAATGACTAAAATAGTTTAGTCATCAATTTGTTCATGTTATAAATGACTGGCAATAACATACTAATGGTCACATGGCCATGCTTAGCATATTTTAGTAGTTTTTAAATCATATATTATTGTTTTTGTACTAGTGATTACATCAAGGGAAAAGAGAAATGAGTTGTCGATGCCCTAAGTCGTAGAAGGCATATCACCTCAATGTTATCCTTTCAAACTGACTTTAAGGGACAAGTATTGTAGAAACTCAAGGGTGACGAGTACTATGAGAAAATTAAGCAAGAACTCATGGATAATCCGCAAGATGCAAGGTATAAAGGATTCTATTTTGAACCTAATGGATTACTAAGGTTTAAAGGAAGAATTTATGTGCCTAATTTTGAAGAATTAAAAAATCTAGTGTGGAAAGAAGTACATGAAGAACCATACTCTAGACACCCAGTTGTGACTAAGATGTTGGCTAATGTGAAGCCATTATATTTTTGGAAAGGGATGAAAGGAGACGCTGCTACATTTGTAGCAAGATGCTTAGAGTGTCAAAGGGTGAAATATGAACATCATCACATAGTAGGTCTTTGTATCCTCATGATGTTCCTGAGAGTAAGTGGCAAGTCATTAGTATAGACTTTGTGAAGGGTCTTCCTATGCCAAGGAATAAGAACAATTCCATTTTGGTGGTAGTGGAAAAACTTACCAAAGTAGCACATTTTATTCTTGGAAATTCAACATAGCTCAAAAATTTGTTCAAGAAGTGTTTAGATTACATGGGATTCTTGAGAAGATTATTTTTGATAGGGATGCTCGTGTAACATATAGGTTATGGCAAACCTTTTTTTCCTCACTTGGAACTCAATTGAATATAAGTTTTGTGTATCATCCAGAGATGGATGGGAAAATTTAAAAGGTGAACCAAGTACTAGAAGACCTACCGAGAATGTATTGCATGGATCAACAATATAAGTGAGAAGATTACTTGCCTTTAGTGGATTTTGCGTATAATAATTCATATCATTCTATGATTAAGATAGTTACTTTTGAAGCATTGTATGGTCAAAATTATCAAACTCCTATAAGCTTGAGGATAGGATAAGTCTTGGACTAGAGATGCTGTCAGAAATGGAAGAGCAAGTTGGAATTATCAAGCCAAAAAAATTGAAGTAGGGAAAAAGGTTTTCTTGAGAGTGAAACCTCAAAAGAGTTCCATAAAGTTTGGATGTAACACCCCTCCATTTTTATCTTATGTTTAGATAGTGCTCTACTCCATTATGCTTATGCTTTCTGATAGTGCCTTGTCTATGATAGACTATGATGCTTGGTTATTATTTGATCACTAACTTTAGAGCGATGTGGATTTTATGTTATGATGTAATGGTACCTTATGTTGATGTTATCATTATGACATGCTTTTGATTAGCATAGTGGTTATTTGAATTAATATTGTTATATGATCTTGGGTAGAATATTGATGTTAGATTCGTTAGTTTTGTGACATTGTATTGGTGAAAGGGACAGAATTGCACCACTCACTTGCAAGCACCCTACGATTCCATGATTTCCTCTTCACGGTATGTTTTATTATGATATATATGCATGTTAGATATATGCTTGGTTGTAGGTTTGCAGGTATAGGACATCGAATCCGCCTAGCTTCATAGGTTTAAGTGTGTCCATTTCCCAAGGGTAATGTTGATCGGGAGATAGTAGCTAGGTTTCCCATGTCAAGCCACTACCCTAGTCATAGTGTGTTGTCGGTTTAGTTGGTTTTATTTTTTATAATGTTATTCAATTTTTCCTTGATAATATTTATGTTACATAGTGTGTTAAAGCTAAATAATGGATTTAAACAATTTAGTTGATTATTAAATTAATCTGGTTTATTATGTTAGAAGATGGTAATTGATTAATTAATTAATTTAATCTTAGGATTATATTTATTTTATTAATTAATTAAATTAGTTGAATTAAGTTAAATTAGAAATGCTAAGTATTTTATAAATTATTAAATGTTATAATTTTTAAAAAATGTCTTGAGGATTTGGTGCAATTTGATTTTAAAAGATATTTTTCTTTCAACATGTGTTGGAAAATATTTATGAGGGTGGTTGGGAAAATTTATTCACAGAGAAATTTTTGGTTGTAACTTTGGGAGGTGAGAAGCTTCTTCATGGAAGAAGGAGAGAGGATATTTTGTGGGGAAGGTTGTTTAAAAATTGAGTTTGGTGATTGCATGCTGTTGTTGAAATTTTGGGGGAAAAATACAGTCTCGGGAAAGTTTTTGTGTTCTAGAATTTTACTTGTTTCTAGAGGAAGCTCTGGTTGATCTGGGAAAAAGATTGGATATGTGGAAGAGGCTCTACGTGAATCCACATCTTCTCAGGAATTATATTTCAGGTTCCTCTTTTATTCTAGTTAGTTTCATATTAGAAAAGTTTCTTAGTTTAGATTACTATCTAGAAAAATATTGTATGTGCATATTGTTAAGCTTTTGAGTTGTAAAAATTAAAAATGTCATGTGTGAAATTTTTTGTGAAAATGAAATACTCTGTAGAATGAAATTTTCTATTGAATCTATTGCAAGTTTTAAATTGGTTTTATTGTAAACAAAGAAGAGCCCAGAAGAAAATATTAGAGGTCTAGAAAAATTCTCTGTCAGCAAGAAATTTAACTCTCTGTAGAAATAAATTTCTTGGAAAATTTTGGGTAGAAGTTTTTGTAGAGAAATATTTCTCCAATTCATTATTGGATTTTATTTCTGTAGGAAGTGATTGCTTCTAATTAAATTATTGGTTTGAATAAAATTTAGAAACAGATCTATCTATAAAATTGCTTCTCTCTATAAAATTTGGGTATTTTCCTGTAGATGGCCATTTTGAAAATTATTTACTCGGCTAGGGCATTCGTGTTAATAAATTTGTATATATATATATATATTAATATATATATATATATACATATATGTTTGATATATATATATATATATATATATATATATAAATATGTATGGTTATGGGGTTCTTTCTAACTTCTCTGTGCTTTGAAAATCCAGAATTGAAAATGTTTAAAAAGGAAATTTTTGTATGCAATATTCATACGACGAAATATATATTATTTTTGTTTAAGATTATGAGTCTTTATTTCATTATTGAATAAATTTTGGGGAGGCTGGGGGCGCTACCCCCATAGCTGACTCCCCATGTGGGGGAGTCGGCGTTGTGGAGGCAGCGCTGCTACCTCCACAGACTGGTTACCCCACATGGGGGAGTTGGTTGCGTTGGCAGCCCTGACCGCCACGAACTGTGGCCATTCCTAAAACATTCAGTGGTATTCCCTTTAATTTAGATTTGGGATCTATGTGATATTTTTATTATATGGCTTTCAATATTTAAGAATTTTGATTTTTAAAGTTGGGATTTAATATATATATATATATGTGTGTGTGTGTGTGTGTGTGTGTGTGTGTGTGTGTATGTGTATATATAATATATGTATATAAAGCATAAATATATATATATAGTGTTAGAAACCCTAGATCAGACATGCAAACCTAAACACCTTCCACAGAAGAGAAAACATAAAAAAGCAGAGCTTTGCATGTGAATGTGCAAAATGATATATTCAGGAATTCAATATTACAATGAGATGATTTGCCTTATAAAGGCAAAGTATGCAACCCTAATGTTGACCTAAAAATAGCTCAACCTAAGTAAAGTTATGCAAGTGTAATTAAATATTAATTACACTAACACCCCCCCATAAGTGCAACTTAGGGAGACTAGATAAGCATGCACCTAAAACTAAGATGAATGCAAGAAAGCATGAATGGGTCCCGAAAACTAGGCCTGATCAGGTACCCATGTACAAATGCAATAATGAGGTAGAGAAGGAAAACCCAATGGGACAACCCCCCTACAATGAGATGACTACTGTAAAGAAGCACTAGAAGAACACTGGAATCGCAATTTGGCAAGCAAGGAAAGACACTTTTGTCTACAAGAAACCATATCAGAATCATCATAATGTGACAGCAGACCCGATGCCATGGAACACTCGAACACTCCAAACTGGAACAACCCTGGAATCCATAAAGAAATAGTAGATGAAATGATGATGATAGAATCTGGAAGCCATGAATCTCGATGTTGATGCCAAACTAAGACTGAAACTCTTCCATGGGAAAAAGTACCATATAGACTCAGGAACAATAACCACAAATTTAGTGGCCCTCAAACTGAGATGGATCCGATGCGGATCACTAACCATAGGTTCTCAATCTAAAGTGTGAACCAAAATGAATCTGATATGTGTCAAGCTTAGACAAAATGTGGCCAAAAGAAACTAAGAAACCAGATTACAACCCATGCAAGTTGTCATCAAAACACAATGAAGATTATTATGCAAGAAACCCCCCCGATGGAAATTTATATCAGTTCATTTATTACAATCCCCAATGACTGCAAAAGGATAGAATGCCTAACATGCATAAATAGAAAATTAAAATAGACCTCAGATCTATGTAGAGGACTGAACCAGCTTTCCAATGCTGCAAGAATGGCGAAAAAAGGATCACCGAGTCAAAAGATATACCTTCCGAAGTGAAAAATAGAACATCTGAGTTCAAGGACCTGCAAAATAAATCTGGAGAAATATCAGAAAAAAATACCAACACCACTAGATCAGTGTCAGAATCAGCTTTCCAATGGTATCTTGTTTGCAAAAAACGGACTCCGTATGCAAAAGTTATACCCGATTTCGTGAAAGTGCTCCAGAATGGCCAATAAGGCCTACAGGCAGCCTAGGGGGCTAAAAAAATTTCGGCCCCTGGTCCTGCATGGGACTAGGGGCTGGTGGACAAGGGGCTGGGGCAGAGCCCCTAGTCGCCCATATGACCCTAAACACCTTCCACATAAGAGAAAACATAAAAAAGCAGAGCTTTGCATGCGAATGTGCAAAATGATATATTCAGGAATTCAATATTACAATGAGATGATTTGCCTTATAAAGGCAAAGTATGCAACCCTAATGTTGACCTGAAAATAGCTCAACCTAAGTAAAGTTATGCAAGTGTAATTAAATATTAATTACACTAACATATAGAATTAAATTTATTTATATTAATACTTACATTTGGAATTGTATGTCAGGTTTAAGACATTTAAATAATATATGTAATTATGTATAATTATATATATATTAAATATATATATATATTTATTTAAATGATTTTGTAAAATGGGTGCATGCATTAAATGCATGATTAGATAATTTAAAGGAAATAATTTTAAAGAAGAAATTTGATATTTTATTAAAAGTAATCAAGAAATTGAAGTACAATTAAGTTAGATTTTCTTTCTTTCTTTGTAAAGGGATTTTATTTAATTAATTTATTTGGGCAATAACTTTACTATAAATCACTGAAAGGGGAAATTGGATTTATTATATCCGAAGATTAGTTTTATATCCTATTTTATTTCCCTTTGTATGTAATTATTCTATTCTCATTTTGGGGTAATTTTTTTAGTACCGTTAGTAAGACTTCCAGGTGTGGGGATTTAGTTGGGGGTTTTTGTAATTACATTGTGATCCTTTTTTTTTTTATTTACCCTTGGGTAGTGCGTATTGTCATTTTCTGTAAATCACCTAGTTACCACGAATGGGGGAGTGTTGCCTCCTATGTTTGGAGTGGAATTTGATATCCGTATGTGTGCCCTATTTACCTTGGGTTGTGGATTTGATCCACGTGTTGTCTATAGGGAAGTGACTCATGATGGTGGTCAGGGCCTAAGAAGGTCTGCTAGGGTAACCCATGTGGCTTTGAGAGGATGCTTCTCCTATGATAACAGTTTGTGTGTATGCTTTAGTTAACATACTTAATTATTTAACACTAGAAGCATTATACCCAATGAGTTAGTGTTGTAAAGGTATTGTTACGTTAAGTTATGTGTTAGCCTGTGTCTAGTGGTAGATGGTCTTTCCTAGGGAACCTTGTTATTGTCTCCTAGCACGGGGGGTGGGCCTTCGGGTGCCACTTGGTTGGGAGGAATGTGCATCTTACTCCATTGGTTCCCCTTCATATGTTCATGATTGGGAGATCTTCCTATTGGAGAGCTCAAGTGTACTAGTTGATATGTTCCTTTCATTTGATTATTGTATCAGTTTAGCACTTTGTATTTAATTTACTCCTCGATTGTATCTGACGAGGTCTCTTGTAAATTGTAATTCTACTATATGATCTTCCTCATTCTGGGAATGAGTATTGTAAACATTATGTGAAATTAATGTAATCTTGGATCCTTATGTATTTCTAGCTTATGGGATGTTTAATGTTTTGAATGTATGTACTTTATTTCATGTTTAGTAATTAATTATTTTCTATGAATGATTTTATGTTTATGTTATGGGATTTAGATGTAACCTTAGTTTTGTGCCTTAGAAGATGTTTGTGATAGTGTACTGCACCTTTCATGTTATTATTGCACTTTAAAAGAAAAAAATTGTACGCTTTCGTAGTTGCAACATCCTCTAGGGTTACAAGGTGGGGAATTACATTGGAAATTTATCCAAACTAGCTCCACAGTACATGGGTCCATTTGAGGTTCTTGAGGAAGTAAACCCTATTGCTTACCGAATTTCATTGCCACTAGCTCTTGCCCAGATGCATAATGTCTAGCATGTCTCATACCTAAAGAAGTATATACCAGGTGATAATCATGTTATTGATTGGAATTATTCACAAATATAGGACCTAGGAGTGGTAACAATTGAACCTATTAAGGTGCTCAAAATGTGTTAGCGTCACTTACATAACAAAGAGGTTCTATAGTGCAAATTCCAATGGGACCAATCATGTAGAAGATTTTGCTACTTGGGAAGACTATGCTGAAATAGAGAAAAAGTTTCCACATGTTTTCCAAACTTTTAAGAGTTCTTGAAAACATTAGTTTTGTGTTATATTTTATGCTTAATATTTGTGTCTACTACTCAAGATCATCAGGGACGATGATTCACAAGGGGGGATATGTTACACCCCATTGTGTATTTACCTAGTTAATATTACTAAGCTAGATTAAATACTTGTGTATATGTGTGTGTTTGTAGCTTTTATGGAAATAAATATGATTGTACTTTATTATATGAAGCATTGAAAATATAATGAATAAATGGTTGATTTAAATTGATGCTATATATGTATTAAATTTGACTATGGAGTATATAATGCAAATTATTATTTTGTGATCAGCTGAATACCATTGCAAATGTGCCAAGTTGGTTGCAAGTATAGGTTCACACCTCTGGAAGAGAGGGGAATTATCACTTAGGAGAAGATTTTTGGTCCAAAAGCCCTTAATAAGCCTAACCAAGCTTTCACACACTCACTTTTAGATTGGTCAAGTTAAGTCAATAGTTATGGGGAAAAGGTAAGATACCTTAGTATGGTTGTTCATGAACTAGGAGAGGTTTTTGGTTTGATTGTGAAAACATTCTTGATTTGAGTGTTTGATTTTTTTGTATCTTTGAGTACTTATTAATGATTTTAAATCGATGAGATATATACATAGGATGTATATATACATTTCTACGATGAACTCATACACATGAGTAAAGACATACATAAGTATATGTAGATAGACGTATCTATGAATGCTTATGGACAGATTACCCATATGCATGAGGAACATCGAATGAACAAGGTGACATATATATGTGTATGTATGTATGTATGTATACATATATTTCATGTATATGCTAATTTTTTGGAGGTAATATTATACATAAACAATGTATATACATGTAAAGGTATATATATTGATATACATGTATGTATTAACGTGATGAACACTTCCATACGAGTGTACTAATATATACAAATATATGTATGTATATATGCATATATACATGTGAAATACTAATTTGGGAAGAATTGATACATGCATGTATGTATTATAGATATAATATAATGTTTGAATAAGCATTGATTATATAATAAGCAATGATGTTTTAATGCAAAGCACAAACTATACATGTTATAATGTAGAGCACATAACTTAAACAATGTAAAGCACAACAAAAATGAATAGAACACAATATGGAATCATTGTAAACATTTCATAGATTATTACCATGCTTTGCAAAATGTACACAAAACTATGTAAGGTGCATGGAAATAGTTTGTAGGACATAGTCAAAAGTATTTAAGGAAAACTAAAATGCATTAACAAGCTTTGACTTGGTCTTTTATCTGAAACACCAAAATAGCATATGAAGCTTATGTGGTACAAAATTATGATATCTCTATCCAATGATGGAGGCCAAATATGAATGAGTGAATTAGTCAAATAGAAGTTGGCAATGAGGGATTCGACCTGTGAGAATAATTACCTTACTTATCAGAATTATTTTTTGTTGTCCTCAATAGAAGTGACAAGATGTGTAGTATTGTTGAGTCTTTGTTTGTAAATTTTCTACCTTTTACTTACCTTGCTAAGTCAAACCAATTGAGCTAATAAGTGTCAAATCTATTACCCTATTTCTAGCCTTTAGTTGCTGATTTTTATGTATAAATAGAGGTATTCTTTACCTCAAATGGATGTATTATTTTTTTAATATTTCTTTGTTCTTATGAGTTTTGTGAGAGATTTAGAGAGAGGTTTTGTAAGATTTTTAGTGAGAAGTTTTTTTGAGAGTATTTGGGAAGAGTGGGAATTATAGTTGCTAAGTTGCAAGTTGATTTGAGAAGGCTAATATTGGAAACTAGTTAGATAGAATTGGAACTTTGTATTACATGCATGCTAAATCTTACTCTTTTATGATTTGAATGTCTTTGGAAAGATTCTATGTTTTTCTTGTTTGATTAGAAAATTTGATATGTTATTAGGGAAAGATTTTTTTCTACCTATGTGAAATTGAAAGTAACTTATTGTTTCTAGTTTTGGAAAATCTATTACTTGAGTGTTTGTATGTACTCCATATTAAGGAGTGATTGTATGTTTCAGTATTAAATACTACAATAGAGTGGATTCTATATATTTAAAGCTATTTTGTGATGATAGGCTATGGAAACACTTGTTTAACCTTCTAGATGAGTCATAGTGAACTTAAGAGTATATAGGTTATTCCTGGCATTATGTTGAATCTAATGAAGGGGGTAGCCTATGCATAGAATATGAATGGTCATAAAAATTTGAGATAGAATGGTGGATGAGCATGTGACATCCATTTGGAATTAGGAGTGATGAATACTTTGGCCAAAGTGGTGTAATTTTCCATTGGTTACACTGTCAGTTCATTGTGTACAATTTAGCATGCTAGTCCAAGATTTTCATACACATAGAATATAAACTTTGTATGGTAAAGTTCTAGTTATGTAGGACACAACACCAAGCTCAATATTGGATAGTATTTTGAGGTTTTCAAACCAAAGATCTTCTTTGAAGGGTAGGTTCATCTTACCACATGTGGTAGATGTGCAAGGGACCATAGTAAGTTTGTGGATGATAGAAAAGAACTTGAGTGATGCTTCTACTCTCAGTCAGCGAGCCAAGATTTGAAGGGGGATTTCCTAGGTCATTTTTATTTTTAGTGCCAATGAAGCTCAGATGAGCTATGTATGTATCTTGTATCTATTTCCTGCAAGATATAAAATGTATTTTGTATCTAGTTTATGAAATCAATTCTATGGAAATATTGTACATTTATATGAATGAAATGGGAAATATTAATTATTTCTTTATCAAATGTGCATATTATTTTGTTTTGAAAAGAAATTTTTTATCGCTATCTATTTGATGAATTGTTTTATTCACTTGTGGTAAAAAATAGGAGAAATTATTGAGTTGAGCAATGGGCATGTTACAAAATTTAACTTAAGATAGTAAGTGAGGCATGCAAATATGGGCATTGGATGAAGGAAATGGAAGAACTTATGCAGATTGAGAAGAATCAAATTTGGGAACTGGTTCTTAGAACTAAAAAAAACATTATTGGAACTAAGTAGGTATTTATAAACAAACTGAATTAGAATGGATAAGTAATAAGAAACAAGGTGAGGCTTGTGTGTAAGGGCTGTGCACAAGTTGAAGGAATAGACTTTTAGGAGATATTTGCTCCAGTGGCTAGAATGTAAGCAATTAGAATGTTCTTGGATTTTGTGGCACATAAATACTTTAAAGCTTATTAAATGGATGTGAAGTCTTCTTTTTTGAATGGAGAGATAGAGGAAGAAGTTTACATGGAACAACCAGAAGGATTTCAATTGTCAAATAAACTTGATATGGTTTGTAGATTGAAAAAGGCATTGTATGGATTGAAGCAAGCTACTAGATCTTGGTATGCAAGGTTGGATAGATATTTGATACATCAAGGATTTAATAAGGGTACTACAAAAAATAATCCTTACTTTAAAGTTGATGAAGATCAAATCTTGACAGTGGTTGTGTATGTTTATGACATAATCTTTGGAGGCAATGAAGCTATGTGTAGGAAATTTTTAGAAGAGATGCAAAAATAATTTGTGATGTCTATGTTTGGGGAGATGAATTTCTTCCTTGGACTACAAACCAATCAAAAACATAAAGGCATATTCATTTCATAATCAAAGTATGTTAAAGAGATGTTGAATAATTTTGGAATAGATGAATCCAAACTAATATGTACTCATATGGTTATTGGTTGCAAACTGAGTAAGGATGATTAATCTCCTAAGGTTGATCAAAGAAAGTATAGATCTATGATTGGTGGATTGCTATATCTAACTACTACTAGACCGGATATCATGCATGCAATTTTTCTTGTGGCTAGAATTCAAGATCCTAAGGAGACACATGTTGTGGTAGTGAAGAGGATATTCAGATATTTCAAGGTCTGGATTATAGCTTGTGGTATCGTAAGGATACTGATTTCACATTGAGTGCTTACACAGATGCAGATTGGGTTGGTTGTGTTGATGACAAAAAAAGTACTAGTGGTGGTGCATTCTTTCTCGGATGTAGATTGGTATCATGGCTTAGCAAAAAACAATTTTTTGTTTCTTTATGTACTATAGAGGTTGATTATATTGCAGTAGCATCTTACTATGGACAAGTACTATACATGAGACATAATTTGAAGGATATCAGAGTAGCGTATGATGATCCTATCTCTATCTTCTATGATAATACAAGTGCAATCAACATCTCAAAGAATATTGTGATGCATTTAAGAACAAAGCATATATCAATTAGGTATCACTTTTTGAGAGAGAAGGTTGTGGAGAATGAAGTAAAGCTTGAATATGTACCTACAGAGGATCATATTGCTGATATATTGACTAAGGCTCTTCCTATGGATAGTTTTGAGTGTCTTCGGGAGAAGTTGGGGGTTATTGCCCCTCATTATTTGAACTAGATGCATATGGAGATGCATTAGTCTAGTGGATATATGGATTAATTATTTTTCTAGATTGATGTTGGTGGCTACCTCTTAAGGGGAGTAGGTAGTGACATTGTTGTAGAATGAAATATATGTTTTCATGGTGCAAAGGTTGTTGAGTTGATTGGTGTGTACTCCTAAGGGGGAGTATTCAAAATAGTTGCAAGTATCTTGGTTCTATGTAAAATGGGGAGAACAATGCAAAACACCTTATTCTTTTCCATTGATGTCAAAGGGGGAGAGAAAGAGAAGTCATGTAAAAAAGGCAAGTGAATTCATGAGAGATAAAGAGAAGTCATGTGATCAAAGGGAAAGACAATGTAATGAGTTATTTACGTAAAGGGGGAGAAAAAATAAAATGAAATAAGTATGTTAAGAGATATTGTGTCTTTGATGGTTTTTCACATTTTTTTTCCATCAATGATAAAGGAGGAGATTGTTCCAAGTATGAAGGTGTTGTCATTGATGTCAACAAGCATGTGTTGTCATTGATTATAGTTGTACAGTGGTTGAGAAGATATTGTTGCTTTGATTAGTTGCATTATCTTGTCATCAGTTAAGTTGCTGATTTTAACCTCTAGTGTTGCTTTGATAAGGTTCTATTTATGGTTTAGATGTCAAGCATACTAATAAAATTGATAAAATAAGGAAACGGGGTGTTGCAGAGGTGTTTTGGTTTACAAAGGTGTTCTGGTTTTGCTTTGCATTTCTTCTAGGTTGAATATATTCTTGTGTGGTTTGGACATGTTGGATAGAGGTGTTCAAAGTTTCTATATCCATAATTTTTGTTTTTTGATCAAATTTCATAGGAATTTATGTTCACCAGTGTGTGAACTGGTTTTGTAGTGTTGCTTATAGTGGTATCTAGGAGAAATGTATTTTCTTCACATTTCTCCATAGTTGTTCTTCAAGTCTTATAATTCTAAAGGTATGTTGATGAGGTTGATATCTTTCCTGTGTCAAGAGGATTTGTGGTTTGTTACTCTAGAAGTTGTATTGCAAAGTTGCATTATTTGGCATTGTTGTCTGAGTGTACAAGTTATGTACATGCTGAATGTGTGAGTTGTTGCAAAGGAGTTTGATGGATTTTAGGAGGATAGAGGAATTATATTTTTTTATGTATTGTAAAGGCCAAGTATATTCAATCACCATATTGTTGTAGACAAGTATTATACATGAGATAGAATTTGAAGGATATCAGAGTAGTGTATGATGAGCTTATCTCTATCTTTTGTGATAATATAAGTGTAATCAACATTTGAAAGAATCTTCTGATGCATTCAATAAAAAATCATATATCAATTAGGTATCATGTTTTGAGAGAGAAGGTTGTGGAGAATGAAGTAAATCTTGAATATGCACCTACAAAATATTAGATTACTAATATATTTACTAAGGCTCTTCCTAAGGATACTTTTGAGTATCTTCGAGAGAAGTTGGGGGTTATTTCCCCTCCTTTTTTGAACTAGATGCATATAGATATGAATTAGTCCAATGGATCTATGGATTCATTCTTTTTCTAGAGTAATGTTGATGGCCACCTCTTAGGGGGAGTAGGTAGTGACATTGTTGCAGTATGAAATATGTGTTGTCATGGTGCAGAGGTTGTTGAGTTGATTGGTGTGTAGTCCTAAGGGGGAGTATTCAAAGAAGTTGCAAGTATCTTGGTTCTATATCAAAGGGGGAGAACAATGCAAACCACCTTATTCATTTCCATTTATTTCAAAGGGGGGGAGAAAGATAAGTAATGTGAAAAAGGAAAATTAAGTCATGAGAGATAAAGAGAAGTCATGTGATAAAAGGGAAAGAGAGTGTAATGAGTTAGTTTGATAAAGGGGGAGAAAACAAAAAAGGAAATAAGTATGTTTAGAGCTATTGTGTCTTTGATGGTTTTTCACATCTTGTGTTGCTATCAATGAAAAACGGGGAGATTGTTGCAAGTATGAAGGTGTTGTCATTGATGATAGTTGTGTAGTGGTTGAGAAGAGATTATTGTTTTGATTAGTTGCATTATGTTTTCATTAGTTAAGTTGCCGATTTTAACCTCTGGTGTTTCTTTGATAAGGTTCTATTTATTGTTTAGATGTCAAGGATACTAAGAAAAAATTGATAAAATAAGGAAATAGGGTGTTGCAAAGGTGCTCTGGTTTTGATTCACATTTCTTCTAGGTTGAGTAACTACTTGTGTGGTTTAGATATTTTGGATAGAGGTGTTTAGAGTTTCTATATCCATAATTTTGTCTTCTAGATCAAAGGTTAAAGGAAGTTATGTTCACTAGTGTGTGAATTGGTTTTGTAGTGCTGCTTATAGTGGTGTATGGGAGAAATGTATTTTCTTCACATTTATGCATAGTTTTTCTTAAGGTCTTATGATTCTAAAGGTATTTTGATGAGGTTTATCTCTTGCTTGTGTCAAGATTATTTGTGGTTTGGCACTCCAAGAGTTGGATTAAATAGTTGCAGTGTTTTGCAGTGTTGTCTAAGTGTACAAGATATGTATATTCTAAAGTTGCAAGTTGTTGTGAAGGAGTTTGATGGATTTCAATAGGATAGAGGAATATTCTAGATCATGATGAAGCATGGTATGTGGTTCACAAGTTGTCTTTGGATTTGAGTAAGCGTGTAATTCAAATTTAAATGGTGTTTGCATGGGTAATGACTGACCTAGTGTTTAAAATACATTTTAAGATGTTCAAGCACTAATGAAGGTGTAGCATGGAATGCGATAGTTTATTTGGGTCTCAATTATGTTTTATTTTGGTCCACTTTTCATTCCTATCCATTACAAGAACATTCAATGTCGACCTAATTTGAATTTGTGAAGTGTAGCCAAATTGAAGATGTTTTTCAAGTTGTAAATGGTATAAATGCAAGGTGAATTGATGCAGGATGGTGTATGGAATAGATTTTATTGTTGTGATGTGAAATTAAGTGCAAAATTATGAGTTTTAGTGTGATCTATAATGTAAGATTGATGAATGCAGTGAGTTGAGGTATCTTGATCTCTTGAAGAATGTTATTGTTGGTGGAATATTTTTTGCATTGAGATAATGTTATATGTGTAACATTCTTATATTCTTTCTTCTTTCTATTCTAGCAATGAGCCTGGGTTGTGAGCCTTTCTGGATATTGTGTCCTATTATAGTAGTGTGCCTCCCTATACTAGTTTTTCAATTACTTATATTGTGATATAATCCTCACCATTGTTTTTACCTCATTGGATTTCCCACATAAATCTATGTTCTCTTGTGTATGGTGTTGGTTGTTTCAATTTTTGTTATCTTCTTTTCATGTTTAAACACTATAACCAAATAAGGGTTTAATGAATGCATGTGGATCTAATTACTGTTCAGGTTTTTTATGTTTTAATTTGGTACAACTGATTCACCCCCTCTTATTTTTATTTTTCATTCAACAAAACCATGGTGAGAGTTAACTCACAATATATAAGTTCACTACTTACAAAAAGGCCCAATGCTAAAAGAATTACAAACTAAGATAAAATACCTTAGGGAAAGATACAAAGGACTTGTAGAAATGAAGCACTTACAACTCCAAGGGAAAGATAAAAGGACCTTATGAGATTATCTATCTCAAAGTAGGATAGACAATACTATAAAGAATTATAATATTTTTCAATAATTCACTCTACTAATTGAGGCACTAAAGTTATTTTGATCTTTTTTTAAAACACTTTCACACTTCCTTCTATGATATATTCAATTACATTCCACACATTCACACCACCACTCTTTCTCACATATTTCATCTAGAAAATTCATTTATTTATATCTACCACAAGATCTCAAAACATTAATTAGGTCGGCCAAAACAAAAACAAACAATGATTTCAACAAGTCAACCACAAAACATCAATGCAATCCTATAGGGGATAGAGATGACCAAAAATGATATTATTACATATTTCAATGTGATCCAAAAAGATTCATATGTAGGTGCACATGAGCCAAGTCGGCAATAGGGAAATGTGTAGATAAAGCATGAAGCACATAACTGGTCGATCAAAAATCATAACTTTAGTTGAATTTAATTAATGTAGTTCCAACCAAAATAGGTCAGGAACAAAATCCATCTTGACACAACTTCATATACTGGTGCAAACCCTTAAATATAAAGAACAAGTTAGATGATAAGCCCTATTGGCCAGATATCCACAAATTAACCAAAATACCAACTCAAACATATAATGCAACACCAAAAGAGATCAACCACTACTATGTGGATTATAAAGGGATTTTCCTTAAACATCCAACAACATCTCTAGGTACTTCTTTTATACTATCATTCCATCAATAGCTATTGCAACCCAAATAGGAACAAAGTACTTCCTAGAAACAAAAAATGCACAACCATGAGATATAATATTAGTAGATCACCTTTTAGACCACTTCAACCCATGAAATTAGAATTGAGACACTATACAAACACTAAGAGAACATTCACCAAGTTGTAGGATTAGATAAATCAATGCAAGGAAATGCATAGTATTTTTTGGACTAGTCCAAATAACCAACAACACTGCCAACTGTCTATAATTCACATAAACCTCCTCGACAACATAGGTGACCTAAAAAGATAGAAGTGAAAAATCCATAGAACACAAGCTTTGAATCCCAAACCTCAAGACCATATCTACAATAATGGAGGAATATGGAGAATTCTCTAGAAAAGTCTTCAACACAGATTCCTTAAATAGAAACATGTAATCAACTTGTGGAGACTAGAGCTTTCTTTTAGCAACATATATTTGATCAAGAACAATGAGAGAGAGAATACAATACATTGTAGACCACCAACAATCTCTCCATCATCACCAACACATCTAGTCCTTATTTTAATTCTTATAACCCTCATCTTAATATATCATTATGATATCAACTCTGTTGATAGAAACCATACTCAACACTTCTTTCATTATTATTAGAGAAGGCATGACATCCAACCATGAAATTCAACAATGCACCATGAAGGCCCAACTTGAACATTGTCAACTAATGCAACAACCATGTCAAAAATATCACCAAGTTTTTTCATCAAAGAAAACCAACAATCTCCCCTACTTATCAAGTACTGACAACAATGAAAACCACAACCAATTCACCAAGTGTTGACATCAATGAAAAAAACTACCAAAAATCTTCCCCTTTGGCATTGATGGAAACACAAACTTGTTCATTTTCCCCATTTGACATCAAGGAAAAAGGGCCACACAAATTTGCACAAAACAATCAATACATATTCTAACTTCAAGGACAAAGAGCCAAATAACTTCAATTGAAAAAATAGCATAAACTCCCCCTTTTAACAACAACACTTCTTCTCAATACCTACTCAACTCTCCAATCCCCCCCTTACTACCAAATCCCCTTGAGAGGAAGCCACCATCAATCTAGGGATAAAGAAGATATGTCTTAAATAACTCCTTGTGGACAAATGCACAATAACCCCTAACTTCTCCCAAAGATACTCAAAGTTATTCTTTGAAAGTGCCTTAGTGAAAATGTCTAAAATTTGATCCTTGGTAGGCAAATAATCCAATTTGACTTCATTCTCTATAACCTTCTCTCTCAGGAAGTAATACCAGATAGAAATGTGTTTAGTTCTTGAATGTATTATCGAATTCTTGGAAATATTAATTGCACAAGTATTGACATACAATATGGGAATGGGTTCATCATATACCACCTTTACATCCTTCAAAGTTTTCTTCATCCAAAGAACCTGGGTGTAGCAAGATGCTATGAAAATATATTCAACATCTATTGTGGATAAGGACACTAAGTCCTACTTCTTCTTGAACCAAGAGACCAATCTATCTCCCAAGAAAAATGTGTTTCCACTTGTACTTCTCTATTCATACACACATCCTACCTAGTCAGCATAAATATAAGCATTCATATAATAATTATTACCCTTCTTATACCATAACCCATAATCTAGCATTCCTTTCAAATATTTGAATATTCTTTTCACTGCTTTCTCATGGGATTTCTTAGGATTATCTTGAAATATGGCAACCAAACATACTATCAATTCTATAGGTAGTTAGGTACAATAATCCTCCAATCATAGATGTGTAAAGGTTCTAATCAATCTCTGAAGACACATCATATTTTCTCAAGTGATGACTATTCACCATAGGAGTACCTACTAGTTTGGAATCTTCCATGCCAAACTTCTTCAACATTTATTTAACATATTTAGCTTGAGAAATAAATATATCATCTTGGTGAAAAATTTGAAGCCCAAGGAAGAAAGACAACTCATCAATCATTAGCATCTCAAACTATTTCTACATCTCTTTTACAAACTTCTTACACATATCATCATCTCCACCAATGATGATCTCATCAATATATACAACCATAATCAACAACTTGTCTTCCTAAACCTTAATATAAAGATTTATATTTGTAGTAACTTTCTTGAATCCTTGTTGATGTAAGTACTTATCCAACTGAGGATACCAAGCTCTAGGATCTTGCTTGATCCCATACAAATATTTTTTGTGTTTGTAAACCATATCTTGATATTTTGATAACTAGAAACCATCCAGTTGCTCAATATATACCTCTTCCTCTAGATCATTATTCAAAAAATTTGACTTGACATCCATTTGAAAAACTTTAAAGTTCTTATGAGTAGCAAGAGCAAGAAACAACCTTATTTCCTCCATTTTGGCTACCAGAGCAAAAGTCTCTTGAAAATCAATACCTTCAACTTGTGAATAGCCCTTGCAAACTAATCTAGCCTTATTTATCACAACTTCACCATCTTCATTTAGTTTGTTTTAGAACACCCACTTTGTTCCTATCACATTCTTATCAACAAGCTTGGGAACCAATTCCCAAGTTTGAATCTTTTCTATCTGGTTCAACTCTTCTTCCATTTCTTTTATCCATCCATCATCTTTGCTAGCATCAAAACTTTTTTTGTCTCTACCTTTGATAATAAACACAAATTTACTTGCTCACTTTCTCTTGCAAGCCTTCTCTTGGACAATACACTTTCATTCTTGTCTCCAATTATCTGATCTGGTGAATGGTTCCTTTGTACATACTTTTTTGGAATCTTGGAAGCCTTCATGTTGGTTTTGGTTCCTTCTCTTCTTTCTCTTCTTCTTATTCTTCTTCTTCTTCCTCAATCTAGGGAGGTATATCAGATCTGTCAACCTCTTGTTCTTGTGAGATTTGATACAAGTCTTCATCTACCTTAACATTTGTACTTTCAATCATCTTTCCCAATCTCTTTTTATAGAACCTATAAGCCTTGCTCCTATTTGAGTAACCAAGAATGATTTCTTCATCACACCTTGAGTCAAACTTTCCAAGGTCTCCTTCATCTCTTTTGATATAACATTTTCTACCAATTGTTTTTAGGTATGTAACAATGGCAGGCTTTCGATACCACATCTCATAAGGGGTCTTAGTACTATTGACTCACAACTACACTTTGTTAAGAAAACATACAACATTATGAATTTATTCCTTCCAATATATATCAAGAATATCAACATCTTTCAACTTGGTTTTGGCAATCTCTAGCATAGTCCTATTCTTCCTTTCCACTACCCCATTATTTTGAGAGGTTCTAGGAGTAGAAAAATGTCTTCTAATACCATGATCTTCACAAAAAAATTCAAATTCATGTGAATTAGATTCACCTCCTCTATCCGGCCTTAAGAATTTGATCTTAATATCCATTTTATTCTCAACTTTTTCTTTGAATATTTTAAACTTATCAAAAATTTCTAATTTATCTCTTAAAAATGTAGCCCAAGTCATTCTAGTGTATTCATCAATAAGTAACACAAAATACCTTTCACCTTGTTCACTCCTTGTTCTTGTAGGTCTAAAAAGGTAAGTATAAATCAGATCCAAAGGCATTGTAGTAGAGCACTCCTGGTTCTTGAAACTTTTCTTTGTTTTTTTCCCATTTGACATTCCTTGCATAGAGTGTTTGTAGGATTGCTTATCTTTGGCATATCTCTCACAACATGAGAGGAAACCATTTTTACCATGTTAAATTTGATGTGTCCCATCCTTTTCTTTCACAACCAAAATTATTTGGACTAAGCTAATAAGAAGATTCTTCCATTAGCCTCCTTTAGATGATATGCATTAACATTTGTCCTTTTTCCTTCAACAACTAGTCTTTTGGACTCTACTTTTCTAATTTCACGACCATTAACATGAAATGTAAGATTACATCCCTTGTTTAAAATTCTAATAACACTGAGAAGATTATGGTTTAGACCGTTGACATAGAGAACATCCTTAGTCCTACTTTTTCCATCAATTTTTACGGCACCTTTTCCACAAATTTGTATTGACTCATCACCACCAAACTTAACAACACCACCATTAACCTTCTTTAGACTGATGAACCTTCTCTTGTTACTAGTCATGTGGCTATAACAACCACTATTAATCACCCAAGAATTTTCTTCTTCCTTTGAATGAAAGGTACTCTAGAAAACCATATATCTTTCATTATCAGCTTGCAAAGTACTAAACCTCTTACTTTCTCCAATATTGAATTTTTTGTATTTCAAGGAAATGAATAGTGTTTCATCATTTGAATCATTATCCTCATCTTCTAAGGAACAATTTATTTCCTTGGAATAGAAACTCTTTTCAACTTTATCTCTTTTATTACCATCATTAGATTCTTTATAGGGACATTTAGATGCAAAATAAACAATCCTTCCACAATTGAAACACTTGAAAGGTACTTACATTTGTATTTGGTGGTTCCTTTCTTTAATCTTCTTACAATTTTTTCTTCAACTTCATGAAATTAATCATTCTAATCAACAAATTCATCTTCTATATTTTTATTGGCTTTGAATGTAGCTTCCTTATTTGGAACATCTTTGTCAAAATCTCTAATTTAAAAGGTAGTTAGAGAACCAAAATATTTATATACTAAATACTAATCCAAATCCTTAGACTCTTCAATATCATAAACTTTATGAATGTAGGATTTAGGGAAAGATCTCATCATCTTTGACTACACCACCAAGACCCGTGATTCCAGTAACAACTTCATGTACCCATAGCATATAACTTGCAATGTCTACATCCTCTAACATTCTTAAGGTCTCAAATCTGCATCTTGTTTTGCTTCACTTTATTATCCCCTTCATAGATGCTACTAATATTTTCCTAGAAATCCTTTGCAAAGTTGAAAATCATCACCTTCAAGAGTTTTTGAATCATCCAATCCACACAATATAACATTTTTAGCCTTGACATTATTCTCATATAACCTAATTTAAGCTGGATCAACTAGAGGAGAAGCAGGAGAAACATAACCATCTTTTAATATTGTCATACACCAAACCCTATAGATTTTAGGTGATCTTTCATTCTTAATTTCTATAAAGTATAATTAGTAGGAACCTTGTAAGCTCCATCATGTGTCATCTCAAACCTTTTCCTCAAGTAGTCAAGCTTCTTCAGAGGAACTTGGCTCTTATACGAATTATTGAACACACCAGATACTAAGAGGGGGTTGAATCAGTATCTACAAAAACTTATACCCTTTTGGGATTTAAAATCTTTAACACAAAACAAACCCTTAAAAAAATCAATAGAAATGGAAGATATAGTAGTTTATTCCTCTAACAAGTTTAGCAACCTTTGGAAATGAAAGACAACAATTTTATCCTTAACTAGATTATGAGCAAAGAGAAATAAAATAAGGAACACATATTCACAAGATGACACTATATTTACATGGAAAACCTAATGAAATAAAAACCATGATGAGAGTTAACTCACAATATAGAAGATCACTACTTACAAAAAAGGCTCACTTTCAAAAGACTTTCAAACTAAGGATAACTACCTTACAAAAACATGCAAAGGACTTGTAGAATTAAAACACTTACAACTTTAGGGGAAAGATAAAAAGACCTGATGAGATTCACTATATTAGAGCAGGATAAAAAGATTATAATATTTTTCAACAATTCACTTTACTAGATGAGGCATTAAAGTGTATCTAATCTTTCTTTCACACACTTTCACACTTCCTTCTACATGATATTCAATTAAATTTCACACATTCACACCACCACTCTTGTTTACATCTTGCATCTAAAATCTTCTTGGATTTATATTCACTACAAGATCTCAAAAAATCAATTAGGTCAACCAAAACAAAGATAAACAATGATTTCAACAAGTTGGCCATAAAACATCAATATGGTCCTATCTAGGGGATAGAGAGGACCAAAAAAATAATTATTAAATCTTTCAATGTGATCTAAAATAATTCACATTCCAGCACACATCAACCAGGTCGACAATAAGGAAACGTGTAGATGAAGTGTGAAGCACATAACCAGTCAGCCCAAAAGCATAACTTCAATTGAATTTAATTAATGTGGTTCTAACCAAAATAGGTCAAGACCCAAATCCATCTTGACACAACTTCATATGTTGGTGAAAACCCTTAAACACAAAGCACAAGCTAGATGATAAGCCCTGTTGGCCAGATATCCATAAATTACCTAGAAGACGAACTCAAAGATAGTGTAGCACCAAAATAGATCATCCACTACTATGTAGATTATAAAGGGATGTTCCTTGAACATCAAACATCTCTAGATACTTATTTTATACTAGCATGTCATCAAAAACTACCACAACCCAAATAGGAACAAAGTACTTCCTAGAAACACATAATGTAAAACAATGAGATATAATATTAGTAGATCACCTTACAGACCACTTCAACCCATGGAATTGGAATTGAGACATTGAACTAACACTGAGATAACATTCACCAAGCCACAAGAGAAGAAACATAAAAGTAGAGAAATGCAAAGAATTTTTTAGACCAGTCCAAATAAGCAACAATATTTCCAACCTTTTGCAATTCACAGAAACCTCCTCGGCAACACAGGTGATCTAAAAAGATAGGAGTGAAAATTCCACAAAAAACAAGCTTTGAATCCTGAACTACAAGACCATATATACAATAATGAAGGAATGTGGAGCATTTTGTAGAATAGTCTTCAACACAACTTCCTAAAATAGAAACACTCAATCAAGTTACGGAGGCCATAACTTTCTTTGAGCAACATATACTTGACCAGGAACAACAAGAGAGAACATAAAATACACTTTAGACCATCAGAAACATCTCTCCACCATCAACAACACATCTAGTCCTTATTTTGATGCTTCTAATCCTCATTTTAATATATCATTAAGAGATCAACTCTATTGATAGAAACCATACTCAATAATTCTTTCATTATTATCAGACAAGGCCTAATGTCCAACCATGAAATATAATAATGCACCATGATAGCCCAACCTGAATATTGTCAACAATGATAAATAATCATTTTATCATGCCAAAAATGAATACACATCTCACCTTTTTCAAACGCGTAATCAATTTATCATGCCATCAATGAATACATTAATGAAAAATTCATCATTTGAGAGTAGTGCAAATATTCCAATAAGATCATTCTTCTACCCATAATGAGTCCAAATTGATAATGCCAACACATTGGGGTGGGTGGATGAATTCTAGTCGAGGCCATGTATCATTTACTAGTTATCTCAATCTACCTATGCTATATTATTCTAACATAGTATATTAAGAAACCTAAGAGCCAAAAACAACAAAACTATTATGAAATAGTTCTCAAAATTCGTAGGGCCTATAAATGTTCCATCTAGATCTACAAGTAGATGTGGGATCCCTCCAAAATAATACCTTTTATTTATTTAACTCATAATTATTTGATTGTGCCAAAAATGAATGCATTATTGCCAAATATGTCATTTAAGAGCAATGTAAATGTGTCAATATGATTTTTTCTACACCTCATGGGATAAACTAACTATACTGACATATAAAATAAAATTTAAAAAAATAGATCATTAAAGATAACATTAAAGAGGCTAATTTTTTTTTAATCATACCCAAATATGACTTGGACATAATATACCACATGAAAAACAAATACCATGTTCAAACCTATAGGCTTGATGTAGAAGAAAACACTAGTGATATACATAATGTGTAAAAAAAGTTAATAGAATTCACCCAAAAAAATTACCTATTGGTGGGTGGTTGAGTGCTAATGAGGGCACTATTAATTCTCTAAGTTTCCTAATCCATATAGGTTGCATGATTTTTCTAAATCCTTTTAAGAGACCTGAAAGAAAAGCTACCAAATTATGATAGAGCAACTCTTAAAGTTTATGGGGTTCGCATATTTTTAATATATACCTATAGCTAGATGTTGGGTCCCTCTAAAATAACCTCTCTCATATTTAATCAACTTGTAATTATTTGATCATGCCATATGTGAATGAGTTCTTGTAAAACATGTCATTTGAGAGATGGTAAATGCATGAATAGTAATACATTTTATTTTTTATCTCATGGAGGTTAAAAATATGCAAACATGTTGGGGTGGTTGGTTTAGGTCTAGGGGAGGCCCCATTTCATTACCCAAATGTCTCAATACATCCAAGCTAGATACTTTGGTAGAGTCTCTTAAAAGACACAAGAGAAAAAAAATTCCAAACTATTATGGTTTAGTTCTCAAACTTCATGTGGTGTAAAATATTTCATCTAGACCTACAACTATATGTGGGGTCCCTCCAAAATATTTTCTCATTTTATAACTCATAATAATTTTAAAATTATAATAATGAATGAAATCTTACAAAATATGTCATTTGAGAGAAGATTAAATGCACACATAGGCATATTTTTTCTTCTACACATCCTAGTATGGAACTAATTGTGCAAAAATATTAAAGTGGGTAGGTGAATACTAGAAATAAACTCACATTATATCTTAGTAGTGACTAGCCTAGGCTTGATCACTATCAAGACATAATGTGAGTAGATTATAACATGAGTATATTATAATGTGATGTTTTTTCCTTTTATAGACCAAAAATTGGTGGTGGCTACTTTTAGTCCCTCATCTTTGTGTAAATTCCTAGAAAGAGAAAGGAGAATGAATATAGATGACAAGCATAAAGGTTGAGTCAAAATAAAATTTTATTTGATGATTTCTATGATATCATAATTTCTTCACAATATATAAAATAATATGAATGTGGCTAAAAATAAAATTGGTGAAGGAAGCACTTTGAGGGCCAATAATCTTTGTCACTTAGAGATAGAAATAAAAACACTATCCTTGTTTTTAGCTGCAAGACCTAATAGACCTACCTTTATTAATAAGGAGGTAGTGGTTCCAAAAATTAAATATTCAAACTTGTTGATTGATGACATTATGGATTATCATATAGACTATAGAAATCTTCTAGAGGATATCTAAAGCGATATGCCACTTACAAATTTCATCAATTAGTGAATACTAATTGATAGGTTTTATTGGAATGATCTTAAGGTTTAAATAAAATAATTTAGTTAACTCATGTACTCTAGTTCAATGAAGAATTATGTGAAAAAATGTAAGAATATATCTATGATTGTACCAAATATCATGGAGAGAATGTTGAGTATTCTCTTCTTAAAAGGGTTAGTTAAGTTTCTCAAGATAATAGTTAAATATGTCAAACCATCTTCTTTATAAAATGAAATCAAGCAAGCTTTGGCACTAGAAACTTTAATGCTAAAGAATTAAGTTTTAGACCAAACTTTCCTTCCAAAAATTTATTTTAATATAAATGTACAATAGTCCATGAATTTCCCATTAAGGTCAAATATGGAGGGAATGAATGATTTAAGGAAGTAACCATGCTTGAAATAAAAGGAGACTTGGTCACTTGGGTATAGATATCTTGGGAAAGGATAAGTTCATTACATTAGATAAGGTCTAAAGATGAATCAAGATATAAAGAACCTAAACTATAGAATGAAAAAGAATTTAAATTGGAGATTGAAGAAAAATACAAATGAAAAAGGGAGATATTTTGGAAGGTACTCTTTTAACACTCTTTGGTACTCTAAGGTTAATGTGTTTCACACCCATGGGGTTATATAGGGATAAAATGTATTATGCTCATTAACACATGTGCTACTCATAATTTTATAGATGAGGTAATAGAAATGAAATGAGGTCTCAAAATAGAGAATTTTGAATAATCCAATATAATGATTGATATTGGGTTCACTATCCAATACACTAGAATGATCTCTTAGCTAAACCTCAATTTGGGAGAATATTATATGAAGGATTATTTTTACTTGTATATCTTAGGATACATGGATATGCTCCTAACTATCTAGTGGTTGCACTCATTGGAAATATAACACACAATTTTAAAAACATGAAACCAAAATTTGAGTATAAAGGGAAAGAAGTGATACTTTGAGATATGATTAATAGAGCATGAAGGATTTTATATGTTTTTTAAAAGAAGGGGTAAAAATTTATTGAACATAAAAAAAAATATCAAAACAAACAACAATCAAAGAGGGTTCCCCATAGGAACCCTATAGAAAAGTCAATTACATATTCCTATCTTTCATAATTAATTTTTCCAAAGCTAGAACATACTCTGGTGACAAAAGTCTCGAGTCTCCAACATACCACCTCTCTACATGCTCCAAAGCCTACTTAGCTAGACAAGTTTCCACTGTATTCAACTCTCTAGGAATATGACAAAATTGAATATATTCCAAAGATTAGCACATATTTAAACTTTGTTTAACCACTATGGACAATTTTCAATTAGCTCCATCCAACCTTTTCCCATTCATCATATCCAACACCCTCTTTCTACAACATAAAGAATAGAAAGGGACTCTACAAGGTTATTATAATGCTACCCTTTATAGATAGAGAATAAAAACACAATACCTCTACCACTAGCTCTACCAATACCACCAATCCCTGTATACCCAAGACTCCCCCTAGAAGAGCCATCAATATTTACCTTTAGAAATTCTTGAGGAGGATGAAACCACTCACCCTCCCAATGAATTTTATTTTTGGTCTATCAAGGTCCTCTACTAATAGAATAGATATAACCTCTATCAATCAAATTCAAATTCCTTATAATAGCCAAATCACTAGGACCCACAATAACTTAAAGATTATATTTTGTTAAAATAGGCTCATGGACCATGTTGATGATATTTCACCATAAATGAGCTGCTACCATTTTCACATATTGAAATATAATTTTATTCTTTTCCAACCAAATATTTTAGATAATTAAAGTAGGGCCAATAACCCAAATAATCTTAAGAAAAGAGGTTTGTGTTGGAGGTCTACCCAAACTATCTCATAACTCAGCCAAATATGTGGCATGAACAAAAGCATGATTCCAAGCCCCCAATAGATGTGTCATATATCCCTAACATAATGACACAACAAGAAGAGATGAGAAGAACTTTCCTCATTTTTATTATAAAGAACATAGATAGAAGGATACTAAAATCCTCTCTTCCATAAATTATCCTAGGTAAGGCATCTATTTTGGACTTTCAACCATAAGAAGAAGTTGCATTTTAGCTAAGAATTTTTTTTCCATACCTTCTTCCACCAAGGAATGACAACCCTTCCATAAATTATCTATCCAAGTAACCCAAGGCAACTGGAAATTTTCCATTCAAATCAAGGCCCCAAGTTAGATTATCCCTCCCTTTAAGGGAATTGCACATTCTACCAAAACAAATGCTAGTTAGCTCCTTATGAGCCTCCTTTGTACCACCTAATGGAATCTCCTGAGGGTCCTTCCAATGCATTGCCTCTACTTGACCCAAAAATTGAACCATTTTGAAGTCCTCCACCTTACTCTGACTAGCTTCAAGAAAATTGTTACAAAGGGGTTATAAATGAGGAAACATTATTATAAAAGGGGGATAACAATCCCAAGAATCATACCAAAAAATAGCATCAAATCCCTTATTACAAATAAAAAATAGACCCTCTTTGATGATATTTTCCCCTCTTTTGAGAGTATTCTAACTCATATATTCCTTCCCCAAAAGGCTGCACCAAGGCACATTAGAGGAGTTTACCTCCTAAATATACTTATAAGTAAGAATTCAAGCCCAATCCTAATCCTATAAAGTACACCAATGCCAATATAATTTGGCAGCTAAGACTTGACCATTCAAACCCATAGGCTTGAGCCCAAGACCTCCCTCCTAATTTGTCCTGTAAATAGATTCCCACTTAACTAGGCTCCAATTTGAAGAGGAAAAATTATCTACCCAAAGAAATTGATGGGAAAGGGCATCAAAATCCTTAAAAAATCATGAAGGTGAAACCTACACAAAGTGCCTCTAAATAAGAAGGGCTTGAACCACCAATTTCAAAAGAATCACTCTCCCATCTTATGAAAGCCATCTACAAGTCCCTTGAATTAATTTCCTATGAAACTTATCCAAAACATCCCATCAAAACTCTCTAAGTTGAGATCCCATAGAGATAGGAATCCCAAGATAAGTATGTGGAAGAGAGCCAATCTAAAATCAAATAATCGAAGAAATCATTCTCTAAATAAGTTGAAGAGTATTGAAGAATAAAATAGTGACTTCTCCTCATTAATCTTTTATCCAAAGGAAACCAAGTAAATGTCCAAAGTTTTCCTTAAATTCACTACTTCATTAATTATGGCCATGATCAACAAGGTTGTATCATATACAAACTGAAGGTGAGAATGAGGAGGAAACCTACTGCCCCAGCTTCAACCCTGAATCAATCCTTGTTTGACATGAGACTTAATATATTTTCCCCACCCCTAAGTCATAATAATGAACAAGTAAGGAGATAGAGGATCCCCTTGTCTAAGACCCTTGAAATCTTTGAATAACTTAGATGGCTCACCATTAATAAGAACATAAAAGGAATTAGAAGTTACATAGCTCATTATCCAATTAACCCACTCCCTGCCAAATCCAAAAGCTAGAAGAATTTTCTCCAAGAAGGCCCATTTTGACCCAATCATAAGCCTTTTCCATGTCAAGTTTGATGAACATAGCCTTCTCCTCAGAGTTATCCATAGAATGAATGGCCTTAGTAGAAATAATAATCCCATCAAGAAATTTATTACTAGTAACAAATCCACCTTGTTCTTCAAAAATCAAAGAGTTGAGTAAAGACTTTAGGCTCCCTGCAATCAATTTAGTAATAATTTTGTAAATCAATTTTCAAAGAAAAATGGGTCTAAACGAGTCTAAACAATTACCTTCTTCCCGTTCAGGAATAAGATCCATAAAGGTAGATTTCAATTCTATTAACATTTGTTTATTTATTTGTGACTCCTGAATCACCTCTAAGAGATCCGATCCAATTTGATAATCTCCCAAAAATCCTAGAAGAGTTCAATTGGAAATCTATTAGGGCCTAGGGATTTTCCTTTTTCAGTTGAAACACAACCTCCTCCAATTCCCATAATGAGATGGGTCAAATGAGGGACACATTCATCTCATTAGAAGCTAAAGAGGGAATTCAATCTAGAATAGAGTTCTCCTCTTCACTCACAAGGGGAGAGTCCTCAATAAATAGAGCTAAGATTAATTGAGAATCCTATCTAGAAATATATCCTAGAGTAGAAAGTTGACCTCCCTCTAAAGACACAAGAGAGGTCATAAGATTTCCATTCCTTATATATTTAACAAAGTTATGAAAAATGGTAATATTTCTATCCCATTCTTGAAGCCAATCAATACGAGAATTTTTCTTCCAAAAAATATCCTCACACAACTCCCATTCCTCTAGCTCCTTAACAACTATTGTCTCCTCTCTACTCAAAACATTTGTTAGAAAATTCTCCTATATTTGGTGAGTGATAGTATCTATTATAGCTTGAACTATCATTTTATTAAAGTGAAGGTTGTTGAAGCATTGTCTATTCCACTTCTTAAGCCCGTATTTCACATAGTACAATCTTTTAGAAAAGGAATGCATAGCCCTACCATGAGTAGGCTGCCCTTGGTGCCACCATTCTATCATCATGTCTTGGAGTGAAATGTCATACAACCACATGAGTTGAAACTTAAAAAATAGGTTCTTAGGAGCTCTGAAGAAATAGCTAATAAATTAATTGGCTAATGATCAGAACCTTTCCAATCCAAAATCTTTGAGTTGGTACTCGACCTATCTCCAACCCACTAATAAGAGACAAGGAATCGATTAATTCTCTTTGATATAGTATTTTACTTTATTCTTGTATTGTTCCAAGTGAAGATGTTATTATTTGGCTTCACATCAACTAAATTAAATAGATCTATGTTGTCCCTTAGGAGGTTAGTTGAAGGATCAAGCTTGGAAATGCCACCTATTTTTTTCCTCTAAGAAAGAAACAACATTTAAGTCTCCTACAATGACCCAAGGAAGAAGGGATTCAGATACAAAATGTATCTAACATGAGACCAAAGCTAATATATTCCAAGATCACTAGGAGCATAAACATTAGTGAAAAGATAAGTTTGACCAGAATCCAAACTAGAAAAAAACATAGATATAGAAGAGTGACTCAAGCTCCAATAAAGAGGAACAACCTTCCTTGGATCCCAAAAAAATCCCACACCACCTGAATTACCATGATCCCCAACACACTGACAAGATCCATGAGTCTAGATGCTAGGAGCTCTATTCAACATACCACCCACTGACAATTTAGTTTTCTAAAAAAAGATAATATCAAGCTAATGAGTACCAATCATATCAAGAATAACATTTTGTTTACGGATTCTATTCATACCCCTCACATTCCATAAAATAACAATCATTTGGGAGAAGTGGGAGACAATGGTTTTCACTAACCCAGAATCCACCAATGTCTCACGAGTTAATTTAACCTTCTCTAGGTATTTCTTGTGTTCCACCTTAGGTTATTTATCTGGAGGTCCCTTTTTAAGGGGATTTTGCTATAGACCCAAGGCATTCAAATCCCCACTACCTTTCCAAAATTCCAAAGCCTCCTTTTCCTAAGAAGGAACTAGATCAACCAAGGCTCCAACCTCCTTCAAGACCAAAGGCCCACTTGGTTCTGATACGACTAGTATTTAGGAGGGTAAATATGAATCCATTTGATCAACTTGAAAATCCACCAACTTAAAATTCTAATTATTATTCTCTCTATCTTCTAATAAAGTCACTTTGAAGGACCCAACACCAAAAGATAGCTCAACTAGAAATCTCTCTTCTTGAACTAAGTCCTCCAAAACATCAAACCAGTTAAAGACTCCATCATTTTATCTTTCCTTAAGGGTTCTCTTTTGACCTCTCCCCTCATTTCAAGGCTTAACTATAATAAATTCCTCCTTATCTATCATCGTGTCAAACATAGGGGCCTTCCCTTTATCATTCTTAGGAGTAGAGTTTGAGGTAGCATTAGCTACACCAACATCCTAATTGAACTAATGGAATTTCCTTTGCAGATGCCCATAATCATGATAAAATTGGCATCTAAACGGATGTTGTTCATAGTCTATTTATTGAATCCAATAAGAGTACCCAAGGCATATTTCCACAAAATCTAGAAAAGGGTTATTTAAATCATTTTCAACACATAAGGAATATGAAATTACCTTTCTATATAGAGTTTTATGAGTTGAACAAGCAAGTTTTCCATGTAGAAGAGAAATAATATACAAAATATCATCCCAAACTCCAATGGAAATCATGGAAGATGAACCCAGATAGGGACCCTTGTATGGAACTCCTTAGTATAACTAAATCCTACATGCCAGGGTTTCATGAAGAGCCCAACTTGATTATGAAAATAAGGTCCACCTTCAAAATATTTATCTATGTTTTCCATGCTTGTAAACACAACCAAAAATTAATTGTTTGCAACCATCATTAGCTCCATATCACCTTTGGAATTCCAAATCCGTTAAGCCCAAGATTATAAAATTGGAAAAGAAAGATAAATCCCTATGAATTTATAAATTAAAGCATGATTTATCAAGAAGAAAAATCCCCTGAGATACACTTTGAGTGACTCACCAAGATAAGAAAATCATGGCATCAATCCAAACAAAAATTCACTTTCTTGATTTTAGGTAATCCTTTATCTGATGAAGAATCTTCACCAGTCAAGATTCTGTTAAGATGACCCATGGCCTTTGCATGTATAGAGGAAAAAGGATCTACTAGATTCATGCCTCCAAAGAAAACAAAACACAAGGATCGCCATGGAGGAAGAAAGAGAGTCCAAAAATCAAGTACATGCAACCAAAAGGGATTCAAATCCCAATGATCCAATAGTAGAGAAGCCACTCCATGCCACACCAAGGGATGCATACCCCAATCCAATCATACAGAACACTAGTCTACCCTCATACTCCAAGGATTGTATATGTTAAAATAATGAAGATAATATATTTTAATTAGAAATCAATGTGGGAGCTTATTGCTTGGTGACTATTATAGACTCTTATTAAGGTAAAAAATAGTATCATGTGGATGTACAAAATATATTGAATATGAATTGTAAGGTGTTTAGCGAAATTCCTTTAGTGAGACCACTAGAAAAAGGATTTAAACATGTCATGGATTTGGAGGATGGAACTTACCCCTTCATTAACACTCCATATCATCATTTAAGGAGGCATAGGAAGAATGTCAAAAATAAAATTAAAGGAACTTCTAGACATGGGGAGCATTAGACCTAGTTCAATTCCTTATACTTCATATAAATTTCGGTGAAGAGAATAAATGGCACAATAATAATGTCCATTGACTATAAATCATTAAATAAGAGGGATATCAAAAATTCATACCCAATTCCCAAGATTGATGAATTGATAGATGATCTCCATGGAGTAGTTTATTTTGTTAATAGATATCTCAAATTGAGCTACCATCAAATCCTATTATGGGAGGAAGATATTAAAATGATAGATTTTAAATGCCACTATGTATAGAATGATCATTTTCTCGTACCATTTGGTTGTAAAAATTACCCATCAAATTTTCATTCATGCATGAGACAATGTTTTGCAGGGAATTGATAAACTTTTTCCTTATCTTCTTTGATGACATTATTATCTAACATGAGAGGATAAATTATAACATATTGATAAGTTGTTAGGAATTCTACAAGGACACAATATTTTTGTCAATGGGTAAAAATGTGTGTTTTTCATGAAAAATATTTTATATCTATGTGTGCATAAATATGGGAAACCAAAAATTAGCCACAACCACTTGTTGGTACATGAAAATAAAAATTCAAGCATGTTATGGCTTGGTAGTGAATTAACCTAGGTTTTTCACTACTAAACCATAACATATTCATTTTATATCTATGTTACAAGAAAAAAATTACATGTTTATTTTATCCCAACCCCATTTCTTTTGATCCCTAACATGAGTGAGAAAAAGTGAGAATTTTTGTGACATCTTGTATTGGATTCAAGCTAGTGCACTGATACCATAGTGTTCACACATTTGAGGAGGTAATATTTTTATGATTTTAGTGATTTATATGAGCATTTTTTTCCATTTTTTATTCTTTTTTTAAAATTAAGAATTAAAAATCCCTCAACATCCCCAAATAGTAATTCACCAAACAATATGGATTGAACTCCTATAAAATATAAATAGAGCCTAACCCTCTTAAAAATCCCACATCTATCCCTAGAACTCTATATAAAACATAAATAAAATATTAGGTCAAATTAACCAAAACAATGAAATCCAAATATTGATTGATATATTAAAAATACTAATGTAACTAATTCAAATCAAAGAGCTCTCACATAATCATTGAAATCTATCATTTATCTTATTTATTCCACTATTGGTCAAATAAATATATATTCCAATAATAGGGAGAACAAATGGAAATTCTACTTGTTGTCACATGAAATTACACCCTGTTGAACATAGGCTCAAAATTCTAATGACACAATAGAAATGGATTCAAGGTTTGGTACCTTGCAAGGTGAGGTCAAGTCTATAGAGAAGGTTATCTTCCTCTTCTAATTTAGGTGCAAATGTGTTGGTCCAAACCAGCACATGGAATCCTACCACTAACCCTATTCTAATAGCTCATAGAGGAAAAGAGAGAAGGAATGCATAAAAGGGAAAGAGGAGGTGATACACAAAATTATAAATGTTTCTTATTTCTTGTTATTACATAGAACATCAATGAAAATAATAAAGGAAACACACAATTCTCTATTTGTTAGCATCCAAGGGCACATATAGAGGTCAAAGTTTAATAAGATGCTAGAATGAAAGAAAAAATTCACAACCAACCTTGCAACATAATCAACACAATATAAAGCCTCAAAAATGAAATAGATACACTCAAACATGAAGGTAAGAGGAACATACACAACATATCTAGAAGAGAGAAGAGGTCAAAGGTGTAGTTTTCATTAATATAAAGGAATAGGCCAATTTATAGTTGCAAAAATGTAGAGTGCATAAGTCTGTCAGAGGATATTTAGGGAAAATCCCAAGGAAGAACCCCTACAATGAGTACAATAATTTCCTTTATAGTTAAATCATAAATAAGATGACCAATCACCAAACCCTAACTCAATTAGAGTTAGCTCTCAAAATAAAACCTGGTTAGATTAGGTATAGACATTAGGGCCTTTAAAATTTGAGTTGAAAGCTTGCCAAAATGGCCCTAACATATATGCCATGCCTCCTCATTGATGATTATATAAGTGAAAACCATTAAACTACATGAGATTTACAATAAAATCTAGTCATGAATGACCTTTTGATAGAAAGGTGGTTTTCATAATTAACACAATATGGGTATCAATGTTTCTACTTGCAGCTAGCAAAAAATGCATTCAAAATCACTCATGTAGCTCCAAAATTTTTATATGGTAACTAGGACACCTCTACAACATTAATGGTGGTTCTAAAATGTGAAATTTTGATGATCAAAGGGAGTAGCTAGAATCATTCTTGATATAGTAGAATAATGCATTCATGTCATCACTCTGTTCCCTTGAGATTGAGAATGTGATGATGGAGGTTGCATGAAGTGTTAATTTCCCCTTACGGACTCTTCAAGTAGAAATTGCAATAGTTTTAATGTGGGCCATTAATTATTTCAGATAGGATGAGATCAATGATTAGAACCTGTAGACACATAAAATATACAGATTGATCCTATACAATTGATCCTAATTTTACTAACAGCAGTTCGTCCTGAATCATCTCCTCTGCTATTCATTTAATTAAATAATATGCATTTAATTAAATTCATCATATTTCATCTCTTAATTAAATAAATAAAATTTATCTCATTAAGTCATCATCTTCTATTAATTAAATAAATCATTTTATTTAATTAATCTCTAAAGTCATCCCATTTAAATTAAATAAATTTATCTTTATTTTATTTAAAAGTAACACCATTCTCTTTAATTAAATAAATTAAAATTTATTTAATTAAGTCTAGATTCATTTTCCTCTCAACTTTGATTTAAATCAATCCAAAAATCTAAATCGAATTGTCACATAAGCTAATCTCCTTTTAAATTAATCAAATCCTGATTAATCTTAATCTTAATCTCTCAAATCCTCTAGCTTTTGCAGCTTGCACAAGTAAATCATTTTATTTGATTTATTAAATCTCATATTTTCTCTCAACATGGCATCAAAGAGGAAATATTCTTCAAATTCAAAAATCCCTCCAAAAGGGTGTGTACATCCAACAAGGCATTAAAGGCCTCTTACATGTCCTTTTCCTTGAGCCAAGTGGCATTAACTCCATCTATTTCTCCCTCCAACTTGTCATTTCACCAATTTCAAATTTCCACCTAATATCATTTATGTGCACATTCATCAAAATGTGCTCAACCTGATGGAACTTCAATTTTTTGTTCTATAAGTTCCATTTTGTCTTACCTATGTTTCTAGTTCTACATGATGTTTGAGAAAATCCTATCATTGGGGTTTTACATTTGTTCTCATTTATTTATGAAAAACCCTAGTGTCTTATCTATTAACATGGTTGGGATCTATTTGGTCGTTACTTTTGAAGGAGGGTTTTAAGAACAACTTATGCCCCATTGATTCGTCTAGGTTTGGCCCCCTTTTTGGTTTGTCATTTTATTTATTTCAGTAGACTTTATTCTTTCCAAAGTCTTGGATGGCCCCACACTTCTTTTAAAAACAACTTATGTCATTGATTGTCATCAACCTAGTAATGTCCCCTCTTGTTTAACAAATGTTTTATATTTTGCAAAGGGATACATTTTCATGACCATTGATGAATTGTTGATTGATCTTAGCCATTCTCTGCAATCCCATGATGACCCCACCACGTAATTTTGGTTGATCACGATATCACAGACGAGAGCCATGTGTCACATTTGGTGAAGCTGAAGGAGTGAGAGGAATACTTTAATACATTAATCCGGATTTGATACATTATTTGGTGGGTTACTAAAGTAGTTATAATATGCATGTGGTTCAAATGGATGAAGTTTTTTAATCTCAGTAGGAAAGGTGCTCGATGTTTAATGACAAAGTTGGATGCTATTTTGAATGAGTAGGATCTTTGATGATTGAGATCCATGGTTGCCCGCCATCATGTGATAGGAAGTTGCAAGGTTTTTACTGATTACGATAGCACGGGCGAGTGCCATGTGGATTTCCTTAGTGACACAGAATGTGGTGGGCCATTTTGCCATGGTAGATGGTTGTGTCAGATTGATTTGAAGGCAAACATTCGATGATCTGACCAAAGTGACAAATTGACAGGTGATATTTGAATTTGCATCAAATGTGATTGGATTTGTTGGTTCGGCATGTGAGTGAGCTTTAATGGTGGACGAGACATTTTTTGGCATGATTTGATTGAAATAAAGTTACCATTTTCCTAATCTATTGTATCACAAAGCATTCAAGTAGTTTCGTAGAGTAGTTTCAAAGCTGAGGATGAATTCACGAGCTGTTGCAGTGAGGAATTAGGGTTTCTGTGAAACAAAAAGTCATAAGTTGAATTTTGCATCTCTTGGTCAAATTGTGATTTGAATTTGGGGGAATTTGTTGTTTGGTTGTTGGAAAGCTTGTTAAAAGTTGTCTTAGGGCTATAGATGAGCTAAATTGTGGGAAATTGCAAGGTATTTGTTTAGTATTTTTTTAGTTTCGTGAAGCCCTAGTTTGTTTAAGGTCTGAAATATAAGGAAGCCCTAGTTTTCTTAGGATGGCACCATTAAAAAATCATTCCAGATAGATTAACTATTTGAATAGAAACCTGTATGACGATTTCCTAGATCAATTTCCCTTGTCAACAAATGATAGGAAGAAAGGGCTGATTTTAATGCAAGGAAAAACCCTAGGGGAGGGATTAGTGTATAATTATTTCAATATAGTTGATGCTAGGGTTCCCCTTAAGGGTTTGCAGATGTTCAGACTATGGTTTGGACAAAGAAATTTTTCTTATCCTTTTTCAAATGGTTGGATGTATGATGTGGGGAAACTGATAGTTTGAAATTTGTTCCTTGATGTGGATTTTCTCAAGGAAGTGGCCGCAAGATATGATCCTATCACATGGGTAGTTAGAGATAACGATGGAAAGGTTCTATTAAGCATTAACATGAAAGAATTGCGATAGGTTTTTGATTTGAGTGAGCCCAGTGAGTTCTTGGTCCCTATTGATCTTGAAGGAATAAAACTGTAGTGTGGGAAGATGAAATCCCTTTTCAGAGTTAAGATACTCCCACCTCATTTGGCTAGGGCAGGAAGTTCCAGAGTTCATATTAGCCCTAGCGACCAAGAGCCTTTCAGATTGGATTGTTTTTCCAAACACTTTTTGGCCACTTTCTATTCTTTGTGCCATATTTTGGGTTTTATCCCTAATACAGTGATTCCTATAGCTTATATGTTCATGGGGGTGCAGATACAACACCCCAATTTCTCTGTAGTATATGATTTTTGTTCCTTCTTGGCTGAGAAGATACATGAAGGGTTATTGAAATTGCAGCAGAATGATGTAGGCACCCCCTTTTACTGGTATTCTATGTTAATGCACATGTTTTTTTTCAAGAATGCTATTTTTCATTGAGAACATGAGATTGAAGAAGTTTGTCAATGGAGAAAGGCTACTAGTACAAGTGTGGAGTGCTGACCTTTCATACAATAGGGATAATGCTAGTTATGTACAGTTCGACGAGTGCTTTGCATCAAGACTAAGGGCCAGATTGATGGTAAATTTACCCAGGGTTCCTGAGGAGCTGCATGATTTCCTTAGACCAAAGGGGAGGAGACGAGATTTGAAGATTTTCCATAATTGGGGTGACATTATTCCATACCCAATTAGCACTGTTTTGAGGGTATATGGTTTTCAGGGGACCCCACATATATTTCCTTATAATGTGCCACCAAGAGTTGGATTTTTTGAAGTTATGTGGTAGATTGGATGTATCCATGAAGATAACCTTACATGAAAGGGTAAGGGGAATTTTTACCCAGACTATACAGTGGTGTCTGATTTTGTATTTTCAAAAGGAGGCTGGATTCATTTTGGAATTTTTTTTGAAGTGTACCATTTGAGTTTTGGTCCCAAGAGGTAACATGATCCTGAGGGTTTCTTTTCTCTATTTAGACAAACAATAAAAGGTGCCAAATTTGTTCATTAGTTCAATTTCCCTGAGGACCTGGTTAGAAATGAAATTGATTTAAATAAGCAGGAATTGAATAAAGATATATGGGTCTCTTATGATAAGATATTGGCCATTGTACACAAGATGGATCCAAAATATGATCCATTGATAGAATTTTGTCCCTATCATAAAAAAATTGATTTTTTGATGCATAATTTCAAAGAAATCATGAGCATTCTGATGACCAAGAAAATAAATTTGGAGTTAGACTTGGGCATACATGAACAAGCTGCAAGGCCAATTGAAGAGAGGCCAACCTATCAACCTCCAGATGGAAGGCCTATTTACAGGAGGAAAAGAAATGATAGCAGTGATGAAGAAGAAGAAGATAGAAAGGGAAAGCAAATAATGGAATTGCATAAACAACCAAGTCCATGTCTCAAGGCACTTGGGGAATTGAAAATAATTGATCTAGATTCATCACCTGAGAGAAGTCCCTTACCACCTATTGGGTCTCAAAAACACAAGTTTGAACCACGAGAGGTTGCCATGCTCTCACAACACTTTTGGCCACCGTACAAGGCCAATTGATGCAATTGAGCCTTCTTCTCTTTAGGTTCTGCTAGACCAAGGCAGGTGTGCCTATACGAATGATGCAGATTGAAATGTGCTTCTTGATTGAGCAATCTATCCACAATTGTAAATGGAAGTGAATAGATGAAAATCACTACAACTACTCCTACTCCTACTGCACAAAAGAAAGGTTTTGAAAATGTTGTTTGTATATGAAATTAATTCTCTGGGTTGTGGCAGATCAATGCCTTCTATCCACATGGGCAATGGAGTCAAAAATAAAAATGATATGTGTTTCCCTCTCTGGTTTAATTCTAGTTTTTAGGCACTTTGAAAATGAAACTATATGACTATCATAAAACTTCATTTATTTATGACCTGCATAAATTGTGCTGGGATGTTTCTTAACCTGGTTCTTCCTTAACTCCCCAAAATAAATCCTAAATCATAGTGACTTACTTGAAGGATTTTAATTCTAACATGCAGACACCAACAAATAAAAATCACACAAAGTGAAAACATGCACCTTGATGAATCAAAATTATGCTTGATACATCAATTCAAATGATTAGAAGACTTCAAATTGGAGAGAATCAAGATAAAAATAATACAAATTATAGCATCTCAACAACTGAATTAAGATAAGATTTCACCAATTTATGAACATTTTCTCCATTGCTTTGTTTCAGGAAGGTCTGTACATTATTCCCATTCCCAATCTTATTTTTCTGAGAAATCTATCTCCTACTCTAACCCCTATTCCCTTTATGCAACTTATTTTACAAAGTATTTATAAAATTCATACCAAGGGTCTTGACCCTTCACATGACTAGTAAAACTGTTTACACTCTATCACAGAGATAAAATATTTAATTGAGTTTCCTTTTGGAAAATTAAATATTTTTAACTATAATCTTGCTTTTGATTTTTCCCTTTATATTTTACCACTTCGTACATTTCATTTTATACTTTATTCGCTCTTCAATATTTTATTTCCCTGAATATTCCCTTATTACTTTTACCGCCTCACCACGGTTCACCCTTTATCTCTTCGCGGTGCCTTGACTTTGACCGCTCTGTCACGTTCCTTTCTCCTACCACTCAACCGCAGCCTTTATTTTTGTCATCGACGGTATGGTGGTACCAGAATTTTATGTTACCTTCGCCATCCACCACCATACCACGGTCTACCATATGTCTGCATGTGTTACCGCGGCCTCCACACTGCCTTCTTATGGTACCACGATGACCAATACTAACTTCCAAGCTCTTCGTTTATCTCCTGACCACCATGCTACTATGGTCTCCTCGACGACCATCCACGGTTGTGTGGTAGCTCTTTCCAACACTTATCACGCTTCTCACAAACTGCTCACTATGCTACTATGGTCTATTGTTTGATTGGCCGTGGTGTAGCAGTAACTATTCTGCCTACCACCTCGCTCACAGCTGATTGTTCCTTGTCGTTAACTCACTGCCCAATATGCTACTGTGGTCAGTGGTTTGACTGCACGCGATGTGGCAGTAAGCCATATCATGAATGTTCCAAACTGTCACCGCTATACCACGAGCCACTTTGAAAAAGGCTACGATAAAGCGGTGAAAGCTATAAAGGGGAAGCGATGATGAACAAAGGTATTTTAGCTTTATGAAAGGTGGTGAAATGATTTTTTATAAAAATATAGTGAAAATGTTAGGCTAAAATGAGAAAATAATTTAGGTTTTTGATTGAAAATTTTGGTTCTAATAGTGGCTCCTGTTGGGGATGAGTGATTGTAAATCACTACAAGAATCCAAAATATCTATTCGGAGAGAAGACCAAGCGAAGGAAATGGAAAAATGAAGGCAATGGTAGATGGAGGGAATGAACAGATGAATGATATGAAAATGGAGAAAATGGAGAATGGAAAACCCTAGAATACTATACATGGAAGGAAAACAAAGTTTTCAATAAGGGAACTCCTGAGAGTGTCCATGTACTCTCAAACCCAGACCCTTCTTAAACTACTGTGCATGGAAGAGAATGCTTAAAGAGGCTTTTCTAAGAATTGTCCATGCACTGGCAATCCTTAATCCTTTGTATCTGCTATGGTTCAAAAATCAAAACATAAAGGATGGCCTCAGGCCACCAAAAAAGAAAAAACCTGCACTTTTCTTTGTCATAGACTTTATTTTGGTGTGAGCTCATCAGGTTTCTTTTGAAACTATCCATTCCACCTGCCCTGTTACATGCACTGTCATTGAAAACCTTCAAGAAATCATTGTGTTCAACTTGAATTGTACCCATTTCACCACTCTGTATTTCATCATTCTTATCATCATAAAAAAAAAATTATCACCTTCAGCACACAAAGTACATTCAACAAAAAAACCATAGGCTTGCTCATTATCATATGTTACTAAATGATCCAGCAGCTGTACTGGGACCTAAAAATCTGAATGCTTCTCATGGAAATCAAAAAATTCAGTCTCAGCAACATCTTCTGAAACAAACAAATCAAAACTACTTTCCACTTCTTTTCTATCACCAGTTGGAACTGACACATACCTCTGATCTATACAATCATCCTCACACATACTTGAATCAACAAATTTGGAACACTTATCATCCATGACATGCAAACTGACATCTTTATTTTGGAGGCAAAAATTAATCAAGTCACATACCTCTTCTTGGATAGACATGGATTCTTGATCAACTTCAAAGAATTCCTCATCACTATGACAGATGCACATGGGGTTATATGAATTGTTGCATATAGTATCTTCACTGTCAAAGCAAATATAGGTTGGAGCCAAAAATCTGGAATCATCTTTATGTGCAGGCTACTGGTATTCAAGAGTTAATAAATCTGAAACTTGCTCACTACTAAGTGAACATGTTTCATCCATATCTTCTGCTTTTTCTCCAACTTCTTGATAATCACCATGTTGCAGATCAAAATTCACAAGTTCATCCTCACAATTTGAATCACAATCTGTTATGCAGGAGAAACTCTCCATATCTTCATTGTTGGAAGGCATGATATCTTCTTCTATTTCAGCTTCTAAAGCATTATTGGTAGTATCCACATACCTTGTCCCAAGAATGGAATCAATAAATTTATTCACCACATCAAAGGCTTGTTGTTTTAATGACTCTGACCAATAAATTGATTTAGGCTCTAATGATCTTAAAAATTATGCAACAAATGTGGGTCTTGTAGGCCTAAAATGAGGAGGTAATTGCATATAGATGTCTCTCATCCTATTGTACAAAGATTTTACATCTTCTCCTTTATATCTCCTTATGTCAAAAAAGGTATCCACAAGACTTTTGTTTCTTTCTTGAATTTGAAAATACTCATCAAAAGTGTTCTGATGTGAATAGAGTACATTACCTTTATTACCAAAATTCTTCTCAATTGTATCATGTGGTATTTTTGGTGTCCAAGATCTCCTGGCATTTGTGTCTTCGTTCTCACTACATGATGACCTATTTGGTGATGTACTTGGAGCACATTTGACTCCCAATTGCAGCAATTGTTGGTTCACTTGTAGCATCTGTTGTTCAAATTGTAGCCTTTGTTGTCTCAATTCCTTCAACTCTCTTATTGACTATTGTCTTCTTTCTTCTTCTACCATCTTGACAAAATATTACTACTTCACAACACCCATTATCAAATGAAACAGAGTCGCCAACTAATTTTCCAAAAAGTAGGAAAATAAAAAAAAATTGATATTGTTTTGGTTTGCCCCAGCGGAATCTCCAACAAAAATGTAAAAATTTGTTGACTCTATAAATGAATAGACTGAAGAAACTTTCCTGAGTATAGTCCCCAACAGAGTCACCAAATTGTTGGGTCTCAAAAATGTAGGTTTGAACCACCAGAGCTTACCAAGCTCTCACAATGCTTTTCACCACCGTACAAGGCCAATTGATGCAATTGAACCTTATTCTCTTTAGGTTCTGCTAGACCAAAGCAAGTGTACCTATATGAATGATGCAGATTGAAATGTGCTTCCTAATTGAGCAATCTATCGACAATGGAAAATGGAAGTGAATAGATGAAAATCACTACAACTACTCCTACTCCTACTCCTACTACACAAAAGAAAGGTTTTGAAAATGTTGTTTGTATATGAAATTAATTCACTGGGTTGTGGAAAATCAGTGCCTTCTATCCACATGGGAAATGGAGTCAAAAATAAAAATGATATATGTTTCCCTCTCTGGTTTAATTCTAGTTGTTAGGAAATTTGAAAATGAAACTATATGACTGTCATTAAACTTCATTTATTTATGACTTGCATAAATTGTGTTGGGATGTTTCCTAACCTGGTTCTTCTTTAACTCCCCAAAAGAAATTCTAAATCATTGTGACTTGAAGGATTTTAATTCTGACATGCAGACACTAGCAAATAAATATCACACAAAGTGAAAACATGCACCTTGATGAATCAAAATTATGCTTGATACATCAATTCAAATGATTAGAAGACTTCGAATTAGAGAGAATCAAGATAAAAATAATACGAATTATAGCATCTCAACAACTGAATTCAGATAAGATTTCACCAATTTATGAACAATTTTCTCCATTGCTTTGTTTTAGGAAGGTCTGTACATTATTCTCATTCCCAGTCTTATTTTTCTGAGAAATCTATCTCCTACTCTAACCCCTCTTCCCTTTATGCAACTTATTTTACAAAGTATTTATACAATTTGTACCAAGGTTCATGACCCTTCACATGACTGGTAAAACCGTTTACATTCTATCACAAAGATAAAATATTTAATTGAGTTGCCTTTCAGAAAATTAAATATTTTTAACTATAAAATTGCTTTTGATTTTTCCCTTTATATTTTACCACTCCGTACATTTCATTTTATACTTTATCCACTCTTCAATATTTTATTTCCCCGAATATTCCTTTATTCCTCTTACCGGCTCACCGTTGTTCACCCTTTATCTCTCCACGATGCCTTGACTTTGATCGCTCCGTCACGTTCCTTTCTCCTACCGCTCAACCGCAACCTTTTTTTTTGTCACCCGCGGTATGGTGGTACCAGCATTTTATGTTACCTTCACCATCCACTGCCATACTGTGGTCTGCCATATGTCTTCCTACATTATCGCGGCCTCCATGCTGCCTTCTCATGGTACTACAGTGACTGATACTAACTGCCAAGCTCACCATTTATCTCCTAACCACCACGCTACCATAGTCTCCTCAACGACCATCCACAGTTGTGTAGTAGCTCTATCCAACACTTACCATAATGCTCACAAACCGCTCACTGCACCACCATGGTCTACTATTTGACTGGCTGTGGTGTAGTGGTAACTATTCTACCTACCGCCCTACTCACTACTGATTGTTCCCTTTCGTTAACTCACCGCCCACCATGCTACCGAGGTCAGTGGTTTGTCTGCGCATGGTATGGCGGTAAGCCATATCATGACCATTCCAAACTGTCACTGCTATACCGCAAGATACTTTGAAAAAGGCCACAGTAAAGCAGTGAAAGCTATAAAGGGGAAGCGATGACATAAAAAGGTATTTTAGCTTTATGAAAGGTGGTGAAATGATTTTTTTGAGAAAGATAGTGAAAATGTTAGGCTCAAAAAGAGAAAATCATTTAGGTTTTTGATGGAAAATTTTGGTTCTAACACCACCACTATTAGCATCAAGCTCTAAGAGGCAAAGGATTGAGCAGTCCCAAGAGGACTTGGTGGATGAGATTGTTGTTACCAATCAAGATATGCAAATGGGCATGCCTTCTCCTCCAAAACTAGTTGAGTTGGTTTTATCATACCTAGATTTGAAAGGTAAATTTGTACAAGATGCAAGGATGGAGGCTTGTAAAGAATTTATGGATGATGATGTCTTTGTGAAAAAGCCAGTCTACTTGCAACTAGTATGGAGAATGAAGTTGGAAGAATATCAAGAGAAATGTAAGAAGAGAAGAGAATTGAGGCCTGATAGGTCAGATTAGGAGAATGATGATGAGGTAAAGGCCGAGGTAATGAATGAATTCAAGAATATCACTGCAGAGGAAGGGAGAAAGTTATTCAATCAAGCTGGTGTCTTGATTTTACCTGAGTGGGATATTGCTAATGCAGTAGCTTTCAATGCTATTTTGAAGTCCAAGCATCCCCTCCAAAATTATGAAGAAGAGGTCAAGGTAGCATTGTAGGACTCTACCTTTAGTGAGGAATATGAAACCTTGGTAATTTGGGCTTTGGCCCCCCAAGGAAGAAAGCCAAATATTACTAATATTAACCCAAATTTAAGAGGGGGGTTAATAATAAAGGGGCTTGAGAAAACTCAACTACAGAGGCCAAAAATTTAAATATGAATGTGGCCAAATTGGCACAAAAGACTACAGAGAGAGAGGAAGCTGAAAAAAGGAGCCTCATGGAAAAATATAATTTTATGATTGGAGAATATAATAAGGTACAAAATAGGAATATTGAGTTGCAAATAGAGGTAGATAGGTTAAAATACAAGAAGATTGGGGAAACATTAGTTGCTCCAGGGATTAAGTCATTGCCTCCTGTTTTCCCCATTGTCTCTACACTAGGATCTCCCCGTCAAACTTCTTCCCTCAGCCCTACATTGGAACCAATTGAGGAAGAGATAGAATGCTCTCTTGATCCAACAAAGAAGAAATTGATGTAGAAAGTTCCAGAACTATAGGCATCTTTGAAGGTGAGTGAAGAGGGGATATTTTCAAGACAAAGGGAGATCGTTACTGCTATCTTGCGACATTTAAATGAGAAGGTTCATGGTAGATTATCAGCTATGTATTCTTCTTATTCTTTCTTATTAAATTCAGTAAAGAACATTGATAGGGATCAGGAGGTAGCAATACCATTAATTGAGAAGTGGATCCGTAGGGCTAATGATTTAGATGTAATGTATAAGGCCTCAAGGTTTTATGTCAATAATAGACCCCAGTCATTAAGACCTACTCAAGTGTTGGTTAAGTCATTGCAAGCTTTTCAAGCCTTACCAGATGATTTGAGTAGGAAGATCCAAGAATTGGTAAAGAGTTTTGATGATCGGAGTGATACACTGTTGCCTGGAATAATTGATGAGTAGGGAAATATCAGGTAACTTAAATAATGGCAGGATTGGGCTAATGAGTTCATCAATGCTCAAATTAATTTAATTTGTGATGACTCAAATTTTGATTTGTTAGTGAGCTGCATGAATAAAATTATCAGCACCAGCTCATTCCTTGAGTCTTTTGAACGAGAGGCAAACCAAGTGGTACTTAAATATACACCTTATAGTGTTAAGGTAAATAAGGTAAGCAATTTTAATTGGCCAAGTGATGAAGAGTACCATTAGTAGGTGAATATATATTTAATTAAGGAGGAGTGAAAAGAGAGTAGGATGCTAACAGTTAACTAACCAACTGTTGCAGTTATAACAATTTCCAATTTTATTTTGGTGGTAGTCAAAGCGTGGAATTCTTGAATATTTTTTGCTGCATGAAACTATTCTCAACGGGTAGGATGGGAATGAACAAGAAGATTCTCCGGAGGAGGTTGCTATTGTAAATTTTTTTTGAAATGTCACAAGGTGGTCCAAGTGGTTGGTGACATGTGTGCTTTTTGGCCCGATGCTTGTTTGCTTATTCATTTTCTTTTAGAAGGATTTCAAGGCCAGAAGTATGAGTTAACAAGTTAGATTTTTTTTTGGTCGAAGTCTAGGTGAAGTTGCAGATTAATTGTAAAGTCTGATAGCTATAGAGGAAATGCAAGTTAGGTTTTGAGTCATTTTGTCGTAGGTTTTGAATTCATGGAGATTTAATGTTTATGACAGTACTGACATTTGAATTATATTGATTAATTCAAGCTCATGTATCTCCAATGTACAAGCATATCTAAATTTTGAATAAAATGATCAAGGGTTATTTTGTTCATCTCACTGTTGTGGTGTGTGCAATTCTTATTTTAGCTTTAATTTAAAGAATTAATTAAAATGCTTAAATGGGATTGTAGGTTGATATGTTCTGTACAAGGATTCAATAAGTAGTATTGAGTTAGGATACAAATTGGTGATATTGTAAGGAAAATTTTATCGAAGATCTTATAAGCTCTATGTTGAATTTGTCTTGAACCCTTCAATATTTATGAATTGGATTCCTCCAATGGATATAGGGCACTGATCTAAGTTGTATCTATTTGTGAGATTCAGTATTTTGTTTGTGTTCACCTGGAGCTTGCTATAAATTGAAAATCAATGAATATCTTTTACTGTGAATTATTTTTGTGACTATCTCACACTCCAAATGGTTCATATTATTGATGAACAACTAATTCTATTCAGTATTATCTTGTTTTGTTGAGCTATTAAGTGATATTATCTATTATTGTTGATGTTGTTTATAATTATGGTGCAGAGGTTGTAAACACATTAAGGGATCACCCTCTTGGATCTTACAGAGCCCAAAGTGTAGGAGGTCTTTAAAATCCTTGTCAATTGGTCCAGGTCCTTCGAGCTACCCTTGATTGGAATTGGAAATTCCATAGGTAGATTAGGAGATCAACCTGGTTACAATAAAAAAAACCAACAAAATGGTGACTCTCTAGGGATGTTAATCTAAATATTTTTTGTCTATGTGTTGGTTATCCATTTTGCATAGAGTTTTCATAAGTATTTTTGTGATTTGAAGGTCGGGCCCATGGTCTTGTGTTTAGTTTTCCCATATCTTTTGTTATTCAAAGTGTCTTGTATCATTGGTAAAGTAAATTGTACATTGTCGATACAAAGTTCCAAAGGTCTTTTGAAATACACCAAGTATCTCTGGATATTTGGTATTCCCAAGATAATTGGGTGGTGACTCTAAAGTCTTTGCACCAGTGTGTGTCTTATTTTAAATTTTTAATATAAGTTGAAAGATCTTTTGGACAAGTACGTAGAATAAAGAACACCAGGTCATTCCTGAAAAACCATCCTGAATAGACATTGGAGAGTGAACTTCCTAAAATGAAGAAGAAGGACTGGATAAAGAAAAAACTAGAATCTAGTCATGCTGCTCCCACATCACAGAGCCCTATACAACAAGGTACAAGTAAATATTTACATCCTATCCCTGAAACTTTTGAAAAGGTATCTAAAAGTTTAGAATCAGATAGCTATGGATTTTTTGATGCATTGTTTAATACATCAAACCAAGAGGATGTAACATGTCAAAATAAATGACCTGTTAGTGTTCAATACTTTGAAAAGAGAAGAAGTAGGAGTAGAAGTTGAATCCATCACAAAGAAAGCACCAGTGATGTGCCTCCTCCTCCTGCTAAGGATGATGGAACTCCTTTATTGTCTGAACATGTACTTGAAGAATTGAACCTGATAGATTTAAGTGATACATCGAGTTTTGAGATGACCTTGCTTGACCTTGATGATGTTTTTGGAGACATTGATTCCGTAAGGTGGGAGATCCAAAAACAAGCCGAGCTTAGGAGGAAAAAGGAAAAGGAGGGAGAAACAAAATTGATGCATGTTGTGATTGAAAGAGATAGGTTGATTAGGCAATTGGCAACAATGAAGGCCCTGAACCAAGAAAAACCTAAGCCAAATGTTGAGGGCCCTATTGTACATGAAATTGTTGATAAGGAAATAAAGCCCGTGTCTAAGGTAGGTCCTATGGGTCAAGTTAATACTCGATCAAAACCCTCAGACCCAAATCCATCAGACCATGCCAAGCCTCAACCAAGTGATCCAAATCCTAAACCCATTTTAGACAAGGGAAAATAAAAGGTTGAGGGGATTAAGATAAGTGATAAGGTGACTTCCCACCCTCCTAAATGAGATCTTCCACCACATGTACCATTACAAGCTGAAACTACCTCAAAAAAGGTTAGAAGGGAGGGGGAGGCTCTTGTTGAGGAATTGGAGAGGACAAAAATTGAGGCTAGAAATGCAGAAATGAAAAGGAAAATAGGTTTCTTAAATATATCAAGCATGGATGAAGCTACAAAGCTGCAACCTCATCAAGTAACCAAGATGCCTTGAAATATGGTCCTAAAACTAATCTAGATACCAATACAAACAATTCTAGCCCAAGAACCTATGCTACTAAGTTTGTAAATCTAAATCAGGATGGCCCTAGGATACATAACATAAGATCTGGTGTTGATTCTCAGAAGATTGAAGGATTATTTCAAAGAAAACCTATATAGTTGGAAATATATAGGCAATTATTCTTTGATGGTATTCCATGTTATCCAAATCCCATCCCTAATGATTTGAGAGAAAAAATGAGTAAATTTGTTGGCAATAATGTTGTGACAGTAGAGGAACATTTAAAAGCCTTTATGGATATGCTGAATGATTATGAGGTAGAGCATGAAGATGTCGTAATGAAACTATTTATACAATCCTTGGTAGAGAATATGAGGGATTGGTATAGAGGTTTACCTAATGCTTGTATTTTTTTATGGAATGAATTTGGAAAATGTTTCAAGGAATAGTATGGTGATAAAACCAATGCCAGTTTCATGTTGAATGAGTTCAACAATATCAAGAAGTCACTAAACGAGCCTATATCAGAGTTTAATCTAAGATTTCAAAGGGAAATGTATAAGTTGTTCCAGGTTTTGAGGCTTGATGAGAATATCTATCTAACCACATATTTCAATGCCTTTTATGCTAAAATGGCATATCTCCTTAGAGATAAAGACCCTCAGACTATGATTGATGCTTTCAGGGTGGCTATAAACATTGAGGGTAATAGGAAAGCTTCTGGGAAATATGGTAGGAGAGAAGAGCCCACACTTTTAAAAAATCCTAGGGATAAGGTTGAGAAGGTTTCTGCTTCAAAGCCTAAGGATGATGAGAAATGGGATAAGGTCTTGAGCACTTTGAAAGACATAAAATATATGGTTGCCAAGCAAGAAAATGGTATAGGAAATGATAAGAGACAATATAATAATAATGAAAGACAACCTAGGTTGAAAAATTACCCTTATAATACAAATTGGAAAGATGGGAAATCAATCTTGCCTAGCTAGAAGCCTAATCATGATCAACATACCCTAGATCCCCTGTAGAAGCATTTAGTAAATCTAGTAAAAGATATGCCATGGTGTGAGGTTTTTCAACATCCACATGATCAAAATGGCTATGGTATTTCTCAATTGCTTGTTGCCAAAGGAATAGAGCAGGAAACTTTTGAGCAGACTCTTGAAATTGAACAGGGTGATGTGGATGTTTGTATGGACATATCATACATTGATGATGTAGAGTGTTCCTCTGATGATCAATCACAGGGAGTTGATGTGGATAATCAGAGGTGTTATGTGACTTTTTCCCAAGAGAAGAGAAATATACAAATAACCCTTTGGAATTAAAAGGGAGATAGAAAATAAAGGATATTATGATCCTTTGTTTAAAAGAGAGATTAATAAATAATATTTATAAACTCTTTAAAAAATAAGAAGAATAATTATTTATTTAAAAAATTATTAAAAGGAAACCTTTTGTGAAAGGGTGATATGGTTTGGAAACCACCCCTTAAAATGATATATAAATCATTTATGTGAGAATGGTGAGGGACATTCAAGAAGGGAGAATATTCAAGGAAGAAGAACAACCAAGGAAGAAGGAAGCGGTTGGTGAGCTATGGATAGGATGGAGAAGGGGCACATCTATAGTGTGTGTCCAACCTAGGGTACAAGTGTGTGCAGACAGGATGGTCTTGGCCAGGGCATGGTTTTGTGGCATGAGTGTTGAGCATTGTTCTGGTGGAACCAACACTCATGTAGAGTGACAAAGTACGCTTTCCTCTTAGACTACTCCATGGCAAGAGCAAGTACCACTGAAATATTCTTAGGGGTTGAGGATGGACCCACGGTGTAGTATGGGATGCACCAAATCCTCTCCTCATTTGTACAATGGTGTAGAAAACTAGAGGAAAGAATAGGACCCACGATGTAGTGCGTAATACATCAATATTCTTTCTATCTAGAATGCATTATGGACATGTTGTTGAGTACTTTGTCACTAATGTGAAGGTGTTTAAACTAAGAGTGGATTTTGCAAGTATTATTATTCAGATAAGTATTAAAACCATTGATTCTAAACTATATTGAGAATATATATAATATTTTGGTGTTAATGCATATGAATTATATGAATGTGTATTCCATTTATCAAGTTAACTATCTATTTTGGAATTTCTTAATAAACTCACACATATTATCTTTTGCATTGATTATTCGCATCCATTTTAATAATATTGTATTTTTTAAATTATCTTTATTCTAATATTTAGTCCACTAAATCTGCTACTAACACTTAAATAAATTTCAAGGAAAAGTGACATTACACGAGGTAAAGGAGTGAGATATACCATCAATAGGTTTTCTCTGATGAGGAAGGTGATTTTGACCATAATTCTTGTAATATGGAATAGGATGAAGATTTAGTGCCCCTAAGGAGACCATCAGAAGAAGAGATTGCAATATTGACTGAGGAAATGGCTGCTCAAATGAGAAGCTCACTTCAGCTAAGAAACATAACTATGGGTGGTGAACAGGGTAAACCTGCTGGCTTATTTATTAAAGAACAAAATGACAAAAATAAGGGTATTAAAGTTGATAACAAGAAAGATGTTGTCAAAGTTAAAGAGGTTAAGAATGATAAGATTTGGGCGAAAAAGAATGAAACTCTAAAGCCTCAAGAAGATTTAGCTTCATCATTGGTTAAGACTAAAGTGATTACAAATTTTCTTGAACCATCTTCAGAGGATAGGAGGTAGAAGAAACTTGAGGGAAGCAAGCAATGAGAGAAGAAATAAAATGATGAAGCTATGGTGTCTGACTTGCCAAAATATATGCCCATAGATATGTTTCAAGTTCTTTCTCAAGTTAAAGTTAGTGTACCTTTGCTAGAAATGATGAGAATAGATGAACATAAGGAAAATACAATAGCCTTGATCATAGGTGTTTCTATTAATAGGGTTGAGCAAGGTAGTTGTAGAGAAGAAAAGGATAAAGGAGAAAGAAAAGAGAAAGAGGTGGAGGGAATTGTGTCACAAATTTGCCCTGTATATTCAGGGAATTCCATTAATATGTGCCTTGAAAACATAAACCCCTTTTTCTTAAGTTTTTTTATAAATGGGAAGACTTTAAGGAATTGTATGATAGATTCAGGGGCATCAAACAATGTTATTCTAGTCAAGATCATCGAGGCAATGGGCTTGATAGTGGATATTACTCAAGGTAAATGCTATGCAATGGATTCCAGGGAAGTGCCAGTTATTGGGACTATCAGAGCATTGCCTTATAAATTGAATCAATATCCTAAGAAGGACTTAGCCATGATTGTACTAGTTGCATACATCCCACCACATTTTGGGATGCTATTGTCAAGAAAGTGGAGTGCATAAATGGGGGGCAACATGTAGTGTGACCTATCACTTTCTACTTTCTCCATTGATAGAAATAATGTCAAGATTGAGAGAGAATCAAAAGTGCCCCACATTATTGCACATCATCCAACTGAAAATATGACATGTTTTATTGACAATGGCATAAATGAATTCATAATTGAGGAGTTCCCTAACAATTGTGATAAGCCCAATGCGCTGATTGATATAGAAGTAAAAAAATTCTCAAAGTGTGATGACTTGTGGACTATGTACTTTGATGGTGCAAGTTCAAAAGAAGTATCTGGTGCAGGTGTTTTGTTACGCTCACTAAGTGGAAAGACATTTAGTTTTTCTTTCACTCTATCATTTGATTGCACCAATAATGTGGTGGAATATGAGGTCCTATTATTCGGGTTAAGATTGGCTAAAAAACATGGGATTAAGAAGCTCAAGGTAATTGGAGACTCTGAGCTTGTGGTTTCCTAAGTTAGAGTCAAGTATGTATCAAAGAATAAGAGGTTGAAAAAGTATAGTAATGTTGTTTGGGATGAATTGGAAAAATTTGATACATTTGGCATAGGTTGGATGGAGAGAGGCCACAACAAAGTGGAAAACTTATTAGCAAATATTCTATTAAAACTAGATGATATAATATTTTCTAGGATCTTAAAGGTTGAAGTGAAAACCAGACCATGAATTCCTAATAATATCAAAAATTGGCAAGTTTTTGATAATGATGATGAAATACTAAGATTCATGAATTGTGTGGATGAATATGAAAGTCAAGGAATTGACTTTGGAGCTTTTGTGGAAATAATTGATGGTAAAGATACTATGTTTTGAAATGAGGTAATTCAATAAAAAAAAAATACAATTCCTTAGGGTTTAGTTGTATTGGAAAGAGTATTTGATAATCAGGATAGGACAAAGGCTAATCATACTGCTTCACACCTTGATGACTTGGAAGAGATAAATGTTGGAACAAAAGCATTACCAAAAAAGGTATATATTGGAAAGAAACTGTCACCAAAGGTGAGAAGGATGCTAATTGATTTGTTGAGGAAATTTAGACATGTGTTTGCATGGTCCTATGATGATCTTAAGGCATATAGGGAGGATCTATTCCAACATGAAATTCCTTTGAGTGATGGTGCTAAGCCATTTAGGAAAAAACAAAGGCCTATTAATCCTACCTTAGACCCCAAAATGCAAGAAGAGTTAATGAAGCTAAGGGATGTAGGGATCATCAAGCCAATCAAACATTCATCTTGGGTGTCAAATTTAGTGCCAATAAGAAAGAAAAATGGAGACATCAAGTTATGTGTAGACTTCAAAAATTTGAATGTCTTCATTAAAAGACAACTATCCATTACCAAATATGGAATCCATGTTGCAAAGGGTGACGAGTTGTGAATTGATGTCTATGATGGATGGGTTCTCTGGTTACAACTAGCTCGTGGTCAAGGAGTTTGAGAAATATAAAACAAAATTCACTACACCTTGGGGAATATATGTTTATGTGAGAATTCCTTTTGGTTTGATAAATGAAGGGGCTACTTTCCAAAGAGCCATGGATGTGGCATTTTCAGATTTCATTAACTTATTTTTGGTGATATACCAAGATGACTTGACAACATACTCCAAGAAGGAAGAGGATCCTTTTGAGCATCTAGAGAAGGTATTTAGTAGAGCATTGGAGTATGGTATCTCTTTGAATCCGAAGAAATGTGCATTTGGGGTAAGAGAGGGAAAATTGTTGGAACATATTGTTTCTAAGGATGGAGTCAGAATTGATCCAGAGAGGGTAATTGCAATAAAAAAAATCTCACAACCCCGTAATGTCAAATTTATACAATATTTCTTTGGAAAAATAAACTTCCTAAGGTGGTTTGTGATAAATTTTGCTGAGACAATTCGCCCAATTTCCAAGATGCTTAAAAAGGGAGCTAAGGTTGAATGGGGAGAGGAGTCTATACAGGCCTTCGAGACCATTAAGCAAGCAATAAAGGAGGCCCCTATATTGAAAACCCCTGATTTTTCTAAACCCTTACAGATCTTTTCATTTTCTTCTTTCCACACAATTGCAGTTGTGCTATTGCAAAATAATGTAGAAGGTTTTGAACAACCTATAGCCTTTTTCAGTAAATCTTTGCAAGCTACGGAAATCAAGTATGATATAAATGAGAAATGAGCATATGTATTGGTAAAGGTAGTAAAGTCCTTCAGGCCTTATTTGATGGGAGCTACTGTGGTTGCATATGTACCTAGTGTTGTTGTCAAAGATATCTTCACACAACAGGAAGTGTCAGGAAGACGGTGTAGATGGGTCAATAGGATCCAAGAATTCAATATTGAGATCTAGATTACTAATTTAGTAAGAGGAAAAGGATTGGCCAAGCTTATGGCCCAAATTAATCTAGAAGAAAATCATATAAATTTGCAAGAAGAGGAGAATAGATCACACATATGTGATATGGAACATTCTTAATGGTATAATGGTGTGATCTATTATTTGTAGAAGATGAAGTGTCCTGATAACTTGAGTGATAATGAGAAAAGGACATTGAAATTACATGATATCAAGTATTTTATTGTAGTTGGTAAGCTTTGGTGGAGAAATGGGGAAGGTGTCATGCTAAAGTGTGTAGATCATAATCAAGCACAGGAAATTTTGATTGAGATGCACAATGGAGTTTGTGGAGGGCATTACATGGCCAAAACAACTTCCCATAAGATATTGAGGGCTGGATTTTGGTGGCCTACTATTTTCAAAGATGCATACCAATTGGTAAAGACATGTGATGCTTGTCAGCATTTCTCTAGTAAGTTCAAATTCTTTGGTAACTTGCCTCTAAAACCAGTTGCAGTGCAATCTCCATTTCAGCAATGGGGTATTGGTTTTGTGGGAGAATAGCATGTAAGTCTAGTGGAGGCCACTCATTATTTTACCAAGTGGGTGGAAGAAATTCCAATGAAGAGGGAAACCAGTAAAGTGGTAATTGACTTCCTGATGAGCAACATACTGACTAGGTTTGGATGTCCAGAAAGGACTGTATCGGATAATGTAATGTGTTTCAAATATGAAGAATACATAAAATTTTGTGAGAAGCATGGGATCCAAATTTCTTACTCATCACCATATCACCCACAAGGTGGACAAGAAAACTCAAGCAATAAAATCTTGATGAAAATTATCAAGAGAATCCTAGATAAAAATAAGAAGGCATGGGATTCTAAATTGAGATTAGTAGTTTGGGAAGATAGGGTAACTATGAAGAAATAAATAGGTTGTGCTCCATTTGACTTGGTCTATGGGATAAATGCAAGGTTACCCCAATATAATCTAATGAAGATGTATAAGTTTTTCCAGACATATGACAATGAAATTGATGATGAAATACAATTGAGAGTAGAAGCTCTCATAGAATTAGATGAAACAAGGAGGGAGGCTCAAATGAAAAATGCAAAATTGCAGTTGCAAGTAAAGAACTTGTATGATAAAAAGGCAACTACAAGGAGCTTCCAAGATGGTGATCTGGTCCTAATGTGGAATTTCATATTATAAGATAAAGGAAAACATGGAAATTTTGATCCAATCTGGTTGGGTCCATTTTTTATCAATAGTAAGTGGGGTGAAGATTCATACTTCCTCCAAGAGATGACATGGGATATTCTTGAATTGCTAGTTCATGGACAGTTCTTGAAGTTGTACTTCACATGAAGTATGTTTTTTCATGAACAATAGTTTAGGTTTTTATATATGTTAGCGGTAGGTTTCTTTCCTATTGGGTTGTTTGGTCCAGACAACTCCTTTTGGTCGTCTCTACAATTGTTCTACTCAACCTGAGATTCTGAGATCTCGCTTCATTCTAGTTGAATGAATGTCACCAACAGGAGCCATTGATGGAACTTCAGATTTTTTTTCTATAAGTTTCATTTTGTCTTGCCTATGTTTATGGTTCTACATGATGTTTGAGAAAAGCCTATGGTTGGGGTTTTACATTTCTTCTCATTTATTTATACAAAACCCTAGTGTCTTATCTTATACCATGTCTGGGATCTATTTGATCGTTACTTTTGAAAGAGGGTTTTATGAACAAATTGTGCCCCATTGATTCATATAGGTTTGGCCCCCTTTTTGGTCCATCATTTTATTTATTTCACTAGACTTTATTCTTTCCTAAGTCTAGGATGGCCCTGCACTCCTTCTTTTAAAAATAACTTATGTTGTCATTTGTCGTCAACCTAGTAATGTCCCCTCTTGTTTAACAAATGTTTTATATTTTACAAAGGGATAAATTTTCATGACCGTTGATGAATCACTGATTGATCTTAGTCGTTCCCCACTATCCCGTGATGAACCCACCACGTAGTTCTGGTTGATCATGATATCATGGGCGACTGCCATGTGTCACATCTAGTGAAGCCAAAGGAGTGAGAGGAATAGTTTAATACATTAATCCAACTTTGATACATTATCTGGTGGGTTACTAAAGCAGTTATAATATGCACGTGGTTCAAATGGATGAAGATGTTTTAATCTTGGCAAGAAAGGTGCTCGATTGTTAATGACAGAGTTGGCTGCTATTTTGAATGAGCAGGATCTTTGATGATTGGATTCCATGGTTGCTCGCCATCACGTGATCAGAAGTTGCAATTATTTTAATTATTACAATATCATGGGTGAGCGCCACGTGGATTTCCTTGGCAACATAGAATGTGGTGGGCCATTTTACCATGATAGATGGTTGTGTCAGATTGATTTGAAGGAAATTGTTCGATGATCCGGCCAAAGTGACAAATCGATAGGTAATATTTGAATTTGCATCAAATGTGATTGGAGCCATTGGTGCAGCGTGCAAGTGAGCTTTAATGGTGGACGAGATGTCTTTTGGCATGATTTGATTGAAATAAAGAGACTATTTTCCTATTCTATTGTATCACAAAGCATTGAAGAAGTTTTGTGGATGAGTTTTAAAGCCAAGAATGAATTCATGAGTTGTTGCAATGAGGAATTAAGGTTTCTATGAAACACAATGTCATAAGTTGAATTTTGCATCTCCTAGTCAAATTGTGATTTGAATTTGGGGGAATTTGTTGTTTGGTTGTTGGAAATCTTGTTAAAAAATATCTTAGGGCTATAGGTGAGCTAAATTGTGGGAAATTGCAAGGTATTTATTTTGTAATTTTGTAGTTTCATGAAGCCCTAGTTTGTTTAAGGTCTGAAATATAAGGAATCCCTAGATTGCTCAGGATGGCACCATTAAAAAATCATTCTAGTCAGATTGACTATTTGAATAGAAACTTGTATGATGATTTCCTAGATCAATTGCCCTTGTCAACAAATGATAGGAAGAAAGGGCTGATTTTAATGTGAGGAAAAATCCTAGGGGAGGGATTAGTGTATAATTTTTTTAATATCGTTGATGCTAGGGTTCCCCTTAAGGGTTTGGAGATGCTCAGAATATGGTCTAGATAGAGAAATTTTCCTCATCCTTTTCAAATGGTTGGATGTATAATATGGGGAAACTGATAGTTCCAAATGTGCTTCTTGATGTGGATTTGCTCAAGGCAATGGATGCAAGATATGATCCTATCACATAGGTAGTTAGAGATAATGATGGAAAGGTTCTATTAAGCATTAATAGGGAAGAATTGTGACAGGTTTTTGATTTGAGTGAGCCTAGTGAGTTCTTCGTCCCTATTGATATTGAAGGAATAAAACTGGAGTATGGGAAGATGAAATCCCTTTTCTGAGTTAAGATGCTCCCACCTCATTTGGCTAGGGTAGGAAGTTCCAGAGTTCATATTAGCCCTAGCAACAAAGAGCCTTTCCAATTGGATTGTTTTTCCAAACAATTTTTGGCCACTTTCTATTCTTTGTGATAAATTTTGGGTTTCATCCCTAATATAGTGATGCCTATAGCTTATATGTTCATGGGGGTGCAGATACAACACCCCAATTTCTCTGTAGTATAAGATTTTTCTTCCTTCTTGGCTGAGAAGATACATGAAGGGTTGTTGAAATTGTAGAAAAATGATGCAGACACCACCTTTTACTGGTATTCTATGTTAATGCACATGTTTTTGTTCAAGAATGCTATTTTTTCTCTAAGAAGATGAGATTGAAGAAGTTTTTCAATGGAGAAAGGCTGCCAGTACAAGTGTGGAGTGTTGACCTTTCATACAATAGGGATAATGCTAGTTATGTACAGTTCAACAAGTGCTTTGCATCAGGACTAAGGGCCAAATTGATGGTAAATTTACCTAGGATTTCTGAGGAGTTGCATGATTTCCTTAGGCCAAAGGGGAGGAGACGAGATTTGAAGATTTTCCATAATTGGGTTAAGATTATTCCATACCCAGTCAACACTATTTTGAGGGTATATGGTTTTTAGGGGACCCCACATATATTTCCTTATAATGTGCCACCAAGAGTTGGATTTGCTAAAGTTATGTGGAAGATGGATGTATCCATGAAGATAACCTTACAGGAAAGGGTAAGGGGAATTTTTAACTAGACTATACAGTGGTGTTTGATTTTGTATTTTCAAAAGGAGGTTGGGTTCATTTTGGATTTTTTTTGAAGTGTACCATTTGAGTTTTGGTCCCAAGAGGCAACATGATCCTGAGGGTTTCTTTGCCTTGTTTAGAAAAAGAATAAAAGGTGTGCCATATTTGTTCACAAGTTAAATTTCCTTGAGGACTTGGTTAGAAATGAATTTGATTTAAATAAGTAAGAATTGAACAAAGAGAAATGGGTAGCTTATGATAAGCTATTGTCCATTGTACACAAGATGGATCCAAAATATGATCCATTGATGGAATTTTGTCCCTATCACAAAAGGATTTATTTTTTAATGGATAATTTCAAAGAAATCATGAGCATTCTGGTGACCAAGAAAATAAATTTGGAGTTAGACTTGGGCATATAGGAACAAGATGCAAGGCCAATTGAAGAGAGGCCAACCTATCAACCTCCAGATGATAGGCCTATTTAGAGGAGGAAAAGAAATGACAATAGCGATGATGAAGAAGAAGAAGATAGAAAGGGAAAGCGGATAATGGAATTGCATAAAAAACTAGGTCCACATCTCAAGGCACCTGGGGCTTTAGAAATAATTGATCTCGAGTCATCAACTAAGAGAAGTACCTCACCACTACTATCAGCGCCAAGCCCCAGTAGGCAAAGGATTGAGAAGTCCCAGCAGGATTTGGTGGAAGAGATTGTTGTGATCGATCAAGATATGCAAATGGGCATGCCTTCTCCTCCAAAACAAGTTGATTTGGTTTTATCATACCTGGATTTGAAAGGTAAATATGTACAAGATGCAAGGATGGAGACTTGTAAAGAATTTCTGGATGATGATGGCTTTGTGAAAACAATAGTCTTCTTGCAACTGGTATGGAGAATGAAGTTGGAAGAATATCAGGAGAAGTGTAAGAAGAGAAGAGAACTGAGGCCTGCTAGGTCAGATTAGGAGGATGATGACGAGGTAAAGGTCGAGGTAATGAATGAATTCAAGAACATCACTCCAAAGGAAGGGAAAAAGTTAGTCAATCAAGCTAGTGTCTTGATTTTACCTGAGTGGGATATTGATGATGCAGTAGCTTTCAATGCTATTTTGAAGTCCAAGCATCCCCTCCAAAATTTTGAAGAAGAGGTCAAGGTAGCATTGCAAGACTCTTCCTTTAGTGAGGAATATGAAACCTTGGCAATTTGGGCTTTAGCCACCCAAGGAAGAAAGCCAAATATTATTGATATTAACCCAAATTTGAGAGGGGGGTTAATAATAAAAAGGGCTTCAAAGATATCAACTACAAAGACCACAAATTTAACTTTTAATGTCACCAAATTGGCACAAAAGATTGCAGAGAGAGGGGAAGCTAAAAAAAGAAGCCTCATGGAAAAATATAATTTTATGATTGGAGAATATAATAAGGTGCAACAAAGGAATATTGAGTTGTAAATAGAGGTGGACAGGTTAAAATATAGGCAGATTGGGGAAACATAAGTTGCTCCAGGGATTAATTTATTGCCTCTTGTTTCCCCCATTGTCTCTACACTAGGATATCCCAGTCAAACTCCTTCCCTCAGCCCTACATTGGAACCAATTGAGGAGGAGATAGAATGCTTTGTTGATCCAACAAAGAAGCAATTGATGCAAAAAGTTGCACAACTACAGGCATCTTTGAAGGTGAGTGAAGAGGGGATATTTTCAAGACAAAGGGAGATTGTTACTATTGTCTTGTGACATTGAAATGAGAATTTTGATGGTAGATTATCAGTGGTGTATTCTTTTTATTCTTTGTTATTAAATGCAATAAAAAACATTGACAGGGATTAGGAGGTAGCAATACCATTAATTGAGAAGTGGATCCCTATGGCCAATGATTTATATGTAATGTATAAGGCCTCAAGGTTTGATTTCAATAATAGACCCCGGTCATTAAGGCCTACTCACATTTTGGTTAAGTCATTGCAAGGTTTTAAAGCCTTACCAGATGATTTGAGTAGGAAGATCCAAGAATTGGTTAAGAGTTTTGATGATTGGAGTGACACACTGCTGCCTGACATAATTGATGAGTAGGGAAATAATAGGTCACTTAAACAATGGAAAGATCGGGCTAATGAGGTCATCAATGCTCAAATTACTTTAATTTGTGATGACTCATATTTTGATTTATTAGTGAGTTGCATGGATAAAATTATCAGCACCAACTCATTCCTTGAGTCTTTTGAACAAGAGGAAAACCAAGTGGCATTTAAATATACACCTTATAGTGTCAAGGTAAATTTGGTAATCAATTTTAATTGGCCAAGTGATGAAGAGTACCAACAGTGGGTGAATATAAATTTAATTGAGGAGGAGTAAAAAGGGAGTAGGCTGCTAACAGTTAACTAACCAACTATTGCAGTTATAACAATTTCTAGTTTTATTTTGGTGGAAGTCTAAGTGCTAAATTCTTGAAGATTTGTTGCTGCGTTAAACCGTTCTCAAGGGGTAGGATGGGAATGAACAAGAAGATTCTCCGGAGGAGGTTGTTGTTGTAACAAATTTTTAAAATGTCACAAGGTGGTCCAAGTGGCTAGTGACATGTCTGCTTTTTGGCCCGATGCAAGTTTGCTCCTTCATTTTCTATAAGAAGGATTTCAAGGTCAGGAGTACGGGTTAGCAAGTTAGAGTTTTTTGGTCAACTTCTAGGTGAAGTTGTAGAGAAATTGTAAATTATGATATCTATAGAGGAAATGAAAGTTAGCTTTTGAGTCATTTTGTTGTAGGTTTTGAATTCATGGAGATTTAATGTTTTATGATAGTACTGGCATTTGAATTAAATTGATTAATTCGAGCTCATGTCTCTCCAATGTACAAGCGTATTTGAAGTTTTAATAAAATGATCAAGGGTTATTCTATTCATCTCACTGTTGTGGTGTGTGCAATTATTGTTTTAGCTTTAATTCAAAGAATTAATTAAAACTCTTAAATGGGACTGTGGGTTGATATGTTATGTACAAGGATTTGATAAGTAGTATTGAGTTAGGATACAAATTGGTGATATTGTAAGGTAAATTTTATTGAAGATCTTATATGTTGTGTGTAGAATCCATCTTGAACCCTTTGATATTTATGAATTTTGACTCCTCCAATGGATAAAGGGCACTGATCTAAGTTGTATCTATTTGTGAGATTCAATATTTTTTTTTTGTTCACCTGGAGCTTGCTACAAATTGAAAATCAATGAATATATTTTACTGTGAAGTATTGTTGTGACTATCTCACTCCAAATGGTTGATATTATTGATGAACAACCAATTCTATTCAGTATTATCCCATTATGTTGAGCTATTAAGTGAGATTATATGTTATTGTTGATGTTGTTTATAATTATGGTGCAGAGGTTGTAAACACATTAAGGGATCACCCTCTCAGGTCTTACAGAGCCTAAAGTGTAGGATGTCTTTAAAATCCTCATCAGTTGGTCCAGGTCCTTCAAGCTTCCCTTGATTGGAATTGGCAATTCCATAGGTAGATTAGGAGATCAACCTGGTTACAGTAAAAACAACCAACAAAACCTTTGTCCACTCACATGTTGAAAAGTGTCCTTTTGCTAGTGGTTTATCTTTTGTCCCACATTCATCGCTTTTTCTTCTTTCTCCATCATTCTCTTCTATAAATAGAAGGCTCTCATTTGGAATTTGGATCCACAATCACCCACAATTTGATCCACAACTTCATGCAACATCACTATCTTCAAGTTTTGAGAAATATTCATCCATCTTTGTCCATTTTCATCCATTTCTATATTTTCATAGATAGGTTATGGAGAAATTTCACCAAGGAGCATCAAATCTTCACCATTGATCATCAAGCTTGCAAGGAATTGGGAAAGGGCCATTTTCCACATCAAAATGGCACCAAATTCCCCCATGGGATTGAGAGTTTGTTCATTTAAATATGATTTAATAGCTTTGTTTATTGCGTTCTTCATATTATTTCTTGTTTTCATGCTTCAAATTAATTTCATGGGGAATGATGTTTCTAACTTTCATATTGGACTAATTGTGTGTTTGTTCTTTTTGTTTGTGCATGTCTAGGATCACCATTCACAGAACCATATTAACTAAGTTTGAATATTGAGAAGAAATTGATATTCTTTGAAAATTCTTAGAGAATAGGGAAAATCCAAGTCATATTCACCTTATAAGTCATGTGAGTGGGCCCACTAAAAAGAGTTCCTTAAAAAGGTGAACAAAGTTAGTAGGAGGCCACATGTCAATCTTTTGCAATTTTGCGGCTTGAAATTGGACCCACCATGAGGATATTTTGGACTTGTGAAAACCATAAAAATATGCCACATGCCACCATTATGCGCTTTCAAAACTAATAAAATAGGTTCCTTGGAATGGCTTGTGGTCTATTGAAATGAACCCAAAGCTGACACATGTCACCCATTAGGTGATTTTGTAGAACTACCTTTTCTCTAGTGATATCACTCCCACAAACATGCAGAACCAATGAGAAATAGGCATATGTCACCTTTTCTATGGTTTCATAGCTTCATTTTTATTGAATAAAATATTTCTCATGAAATTGTGAAAACCAACCAAATATAAAAAGAACATTGATAATGGGACTAGAAATAGAAACTAGATCTAGAATATTTAGACAAAAAGTTCAAAAATCCAAAAGGAGTCTCAAATTCTAACAAAAAAGAAGTCAAATTTGGGAAACCAAAATGTATTTGGACCTTCAGACAGAAAGTATGAAATTCCAATCGGGTAAAAGTCCAATAAAGAAAGAAGGGGGGTGAGAAAAGAAAATAGATACAAATATTTTGGACCAACGATATAAATTTTTGATCAAGTCTTGAAAGTCTAATGGGACTGAAGAAGAAAATGGACAACCTAGACTTGATCCAAAAGTTCATTCAAAACTTGAAGTTCTAGAAGGACAAGAATGAACAAAGGAAAGATGAAAGAAATAAGTCAAGAAGTTAGAAAAAATTTGGACCTTTGTAGAAAGTTTGATCAGGCCTCAATATCTCAAAAGGAACAAATAAATAAAAGGAGGAATTGGAGAGTGGAGATGAACGTGGACTTTGGTCTAGAAGTCTGTTTAGGACCCAAAACTCCAAAAGGATTGAAAGAGAAAATGAAGAAAGGGAAAATAAGGATTAGGAATAGATTTGGACCCTAGTCCAAATGTTTGAATAAAATTGAATCCCTAAAAGGAATTTGAGAAGAAAAGGAAGATGAAAGGGAAAATCCATCCTTTGAATATTGTTTGAAAATGGGTTTTTTAGTGTATCTTGGCAAGGGATAAATGCAACTACCTAAGGAATTTCTAAGAATAATAAACCTTTTTAGAATTCTCAAATCAATTATAACTGATGGAATATGCAAGAACAAAGGAGGGTGGCATAAAGTGACAACATTTTGGTAAATTTTATGGGATGATTACCTACTAATCATGGAATCCAAGGGCCTTATCATTCTATTGCACACAAATTCAAAAGGTGGAACTAAAATAATAGGCTTATCTAAAAAAATGTGTACTCTTACACTTGGAGGAGTTTTTTTACCTAGGAACATACATTCCCTTAAGGAGTATATAGGGTGTGTAACTATACTTCTTTTAAAAGCAATAAAACTAAACTAACATGTACGTGGAATCTCATAACCCGTAAAAAATAAGGCTTGAGATGAATCCAATTAACTAGGAATCAAATAACCTCACCATTCAACCTAGAGATATAAAAATCATTGGCATCCTTATAGCTTATGATTACATAAGGGCCACTCTAGATGGCATCAAATTTAGTGTGTTTTCCTTCTTTTTCTTTATTCGTATCCCACTTTAGCACCAAATCTCCTTCTTGGAACACTCTGGGAACTAATTTATTGTCAAAATTTCTCTTGACCCATGCTTGGCGAGTCTCTAGGGATTGGATAGCCTTGTTCTTGGTCTCTTCTAGATCCATTAGCTTATCCAACCTCACTATCATAGTATCATTGTCTTCTAATTCTATTTTTTGTGCTAACTCAAGAGAAGGAAACTCTAATAATAATGGTAGCCTTGCTTTCATTCCATAAACCAACATGAAAGGAGTATTTCTAATGGCTCTCTTGGGAGTAATCCTATCAACCCAAAAGACTATCTTTAACTTTCTATACCAAGACCTTTGATTATCCTACATGTTCCTTTTGATTATCCTAATGAGGTTTTTGTTTGAAGACTCGGCTAGGCCATTACCTTGAGGGTAATAATTTCATGAATTTTTTAAATATATGTCATGCCTAACTACCCAATTAATGATTTGATTATTAACAAAACCTTGGCATTATCAGAGATTATGGCGGAAGGGGTACCAAATCTTACAGAAATTTTTTCAAGGAATTCCAAAAGTGAAGCATCAGTGGCATCCTTTAGGAAAATTTCTTTTGTCTACTTGATGAAATAATTTATAATTGCCAAAATCCATTTATACCTAGTACTAGATGGTGAATTTATCATACCAATAAAATCCAACCCCCACTATGTGAATGGTTGATCAAACTGAATAGGATGAAGGGGTAGGGAAGCCAATCTTTTCTTTCCAAATAAGAAATCACATATTTTTTAATTCTTCACCCACTTGAGAGGATCATTAAATAGTTCTGTACAATAATATCCAACCCTCATTATCTTAGTAGAAGTGGTCCTTGCAGAAAAATGGTCACTTGAAGGACCATCATAGAATTCTTCCAACCATCTACTGACCTTATCTAGCTCAATACATCTTAATAGCACTCCATTGAGATCCTTTTTGAAAATTATACAATCCACTATGATCTATGGAATGGAATACAACCTAAAATTCCTTATCTTGGTCCTATTTATACCTAGAGAATATGTAACTTGTAAGAAGATAGCCATATCATTCACCTAGTTATTTTGAGTGTTTATGTTAGATATTTGGTGCTCCATCAATACCAGAGTAGACTTTAGGAATATCAAATGTTAAGACAATCTATTGAAAAAATCATTTTCCCATTGCAAGCTTGGTGATATTAATATAAATATCATACTCCAACACCTTATTGATCCATCCAAATATTTTTTCACTAATATCTTTTCTCAAAAACAATTCTTTGATGTTGGCATGGGGAACCATCAACTAGATTCTATTATTAGATAACATGTGTCTAAAAATTTTCAATGCCCTAAAACCACAAGGGATTTCCTTTCAACATAGTTGTATTTGGTTTCATAATATTTAATCCCTTCACTAAAGAAGGAAATTGGTTGCTCCAAATTTTTATTATTTAACTGTGTTAGGACAACTAATATGCTTGCTTCTCCTCCAAAAGTGTATAGAATGAAATCCTTATCATAATTTGGATACAAGGGTGGGGCCTAATCAATATCTTGTTTGATGGCCTCAAATATATTCTTACACACTTTGATCCACTTGAAGACCATGGTTTTTTTAATCATGGAGGTAAGAGGCTTCACTAAAGCATAAAGGTTTGGGATGAATCTTCTTAAAAAATTAATTCTCCCTAGGGTGCTCTATAATCCTTTCTTATGGCTAGGGAGTGGTATGGTTAGGATGGACTCCACTCTTGTTGGATCAATGGCTGAAAAATCCTTGGAGATAATGTTCCCATGAATTTTTCCTTGGTTAGTGGAAAAGACACATTTGTTTGGGTTAAGAGAAATACAATATTCCCTACAATTTTGAAAAACCTACTCAAGGTGGCTAAAGTGATCACTTGCATGTTTTGAAAAAAAAAACTCATCCAAGTATACGAAAACAAATTATTTGAATACACCTTGAAATATCATGTCTATGGCCTATTAAAAGGTGTAACCAACATTGGTTAAACCAAATGGAATTTTATAATAAGCATAGGTAGCCCATTTAGTAGTAAAGGTTGTCTTAAATATTTTTCAGATTCTTTGAGTAAAATCTGATTGTATCCTAAGTAACCATCCAAAAAGGAAAACCTTTTTGAACCACTAACCCTCCACAAAATTTGATCCATGGAGGGGAGAGGATAATGATCCTTTAGGAAGGCTTTATTTAGTTATTTGAAGTCAAAACAAAGCCTTGTTTATCCATTCTTCTTGTTGATAGCGACTAAATTTTCTCCCCATAAAGAATGTTTGATAGGAAACATGATGTTAACTTCTATGAGCTTTGTTAGATATTTCCTCATCAAAATCTCAATCTTAGGATTTACAATCCTTTTCTTTTTCCTGATAGATTTTCCATCAGGTATCAATTCAATGGTATGTTGGGAAAGGTTTGGCTCAAATCCCTTAAAGTCTTCATAAGTCCAAGAAACTACATCACTATATCTATTTCAAATATTAATGAAAATTCCATGTTTAGACATAGAAGATACCTTTCCCAAGTTCAAAGATCTTCCTTGTAGAGTTGCAATAGGCTTGTAGTCACCCTTTCTTGCAGCTAGGTCCATTTTCTTCTTATTTAGTTGATAATTTGGGTTAAAGATACCCTCAAGAGTGATGAGACCATTTGGTAACTTATTACTGGTCCACTACATTATTTCATCACCATATTGATCTTGTAGCCTAGATCGATTCTTACCAGAATTTTTTTCCTCCTCTCAGAAAAAATTGATAATTTGTTGGTCATTTTTAAAAACATTCCAATTGGCTTGGTTGCCTAGAATAGAAAGCCTTACAATAAGCCTTGTTGTAGTTTGGTTTCCATTGATGTCAAAAGCTCATTAAAGTATGTTGCAATCTAGCTGATTGGTTGCCAAAGTCCCTAAGAAATGCTCCACATTTATTTGTTGATGATTTCTTACTCCTACGATTTGGAGATTATTATCATGTTGTGTCAAATCTTGTGTGATCCAAGTTTCAAGTCTTTTAGGTTATCGAAAAGGTGTTTATGAGAGTGGCAGATCAAGTGTGTGTTGATTCTATGTTGATGTTCTAAGAGGTATAAAGATTGTATTTGCATATCTATGCATTTTTAGATATGGTTGTGTGGTTTATATGTTAATTTTATGGAGATGTATGTTACCAATTTTTTGCTATAGCTCAAATGGTGGAGCTGATTTAAATACTCTTATATTTTAAAGTGAAAATGTAGTTATTTCTGAATATGCTTGAGTGCTATTTTGCACTTTGTTTTAGTTCATTAAGTGACAGTTATGCTTTGAAAAGAGGAATAAGAGTTTCACAAGTTGCTATTCAAATGCTTTACAAACAAATGAAGTACATGATTGAGCATTAAACAAGAAATCATTTCAAATGCTTTCATTTATTTCACAAATTGGTTCATATTTACAACATTTCATTTGATTGAGAGAATTCAGATGATAATACAAATTTGCATTGAGATACATTTTTCCTTTTCCAAATGAAAAGAAAAAAGAATGCAATCAAATATCCACACAAGCCGTGGATGTGACTATCACAGTGCATCATAAAAAACACACTACACTATGGAAGATGCATAAAAGGAAAAATCACATAAGTACAAACATAATCATCATTGCTTGATTGATTGATGACCGACATAGAAGTGGTGCACCATTTGTATTCTTCGAGCTTCGTTGACCTGTAGGAAGGAAGAGAGGGATGTCAGAGGCTTCGACTATGAATATACCTATATGAACCATCAATGATAATGTAGTATGCTACTAATAATGTACAAAAACAATCAAGAAAAGTGCAGAGACATGAGCTGAAGGAGAAACATCAACACGATCATGATATATTGTTTTTTATGCTAACACTGTTTGTTTCCTTGCGTAGGTATAAGAAAAGCCATGTAGCTGTTTATCTTTTGAAGACCAAGCATGTGGGGAAAAATGGGCTCCCACAAGGGTAGAGCCCAACATGCTGCCCTTATATTTACAAGAGGGCTGAGAAAGGAAGATGCAATCATCATGCTCTTCTGAGCTTTACAACTGAACAAGCGATCGAACTACCATGCATTTACAATAATCAAATCAACATATGGAAGTAAAAGTTGCAAATGACTACTAATCGGTCAACTTGTTTTAGTTAAAACTATCAATCTATAATGTTTTTGAGCTACTATTTTAAATAATTTTTTGCTATTTTTAAGACTGTTCGCTTTATAGTGTTGTTTCATATTTTATATTTTGAAAAAATAGTTCTATCTTTTAACAATGATAGTGAACAGTGCTAGGTATAGAAACTAAGGATATGTAATGACAAGTAAGGATGTGAAGAGTTTGTTGCCAGAATAAGCAGAATATGTCAAATCATGAAGAAGCTTTATAGATGCAAGCTGGAACATCATGGATTAAGTTTGATCTTCTTCAAGTTTCATTGTTTCAGGAATACCCACATGATGTTTCGGATTCGAATACAAGTTTATAGTGTATTTTCTAGAATTCTCTATGAGCATATTTTTTAACAATACAAATTGGGTTTTGTCGAGAGTGCAGTGTTTTAAAAATTACAGGAAGCTCATCTAAAGATTTCAATTTAAAATGCATTTTCTTCATAGTTGACAAATACTCATTTTGGGGTTTTGAGTAAAACACAGCAATACTAAAATACCCACATATAGATTTTTTCTCAAAAAATAGATTTTATTCATATACAGAGATACCCACATGGGGTTTTCATAAGGAATGCAGATTTACCATCATTTTTCAGTTTACCCATATGGGGTTTTTAAAAATAAAACACAAACAATGTAGTTTCCAGAATACCCACATGGGTTTCTACATTCTAAAATAGAAATGCCTAATAATGCTTGGGTCAAGCCTAGTGGGGAGTTGCAGTTACTATTTCATCAAATAAGGAGAGCCATTTTCGATTTTTTTTCATAGGAGAACGAAATCAAAGCACAATATGCATGGACTTTGAATTTCTTCATATGGAGAGTCATAAGTCAACTATTATCATGTTGTGGCTTGTTAGGAAGATAATGCACAGATTTTTCATAAAAGTATGTTACAGCTTGAACACTCATGGCACGGCCAGACAATAGGCCTGCATTTTTTCTAAAAAGATAACAACCATTTTTTGAAAATAAAGCTTGTAGGCTTTAGTTCGGTAGAGATAAATAAGGAAAACAATGAGCAAGGAAGAGCTAACAATTGTGTTTTCTGTCCAAGAACTCATAGACCGTGCCCAGCTCATTGGAGTTTACAAAAGCTAAGGTTTGAGCCCTCTCATGGTGCCCAAGGTAATGTTAAGCAAGCACAGAGAAAGAATGCAAGAGAAAATCAAAGAAGAATGGAGGATAAGCTGTGGCCTATGAGGCCATGTTCTTAACAAAGGAACCAAGAATGATACATAAGGAAGTGACAAGTTGTACTTACCACAGAATGGAGGAGAGTCTAGAGTTTCAAAGCTTTCCCAAGCTGCAAGGTCGAGCATAGACATGGTGGCGGTTGTAGAGAAATTCTTTCCAAAGTCTCCATTCTCAAAAATGCGAAATGTTAGGGCTTGTTTTGAGTTTTGATCTATAGGGTTCCTAAGTCCTTAAGTCGACTTTAGGGTGGTTATTTAAGTTAGGGAAATTCATGAATATCAAAATAATATGCTATGATGGATGACTCATGAACCCTAAGGCATTTTTTCTATAGCCATACCTTGGGAAAGGCTTCATGCCTAGTTGCATTTTTTATTAATTTTTTAGAAATTAATTGAATTGTTTTTGCCTTAGTCTTATTTGTCAAAAGGATTTTATGAAGAGTCATTAGGTCTTCAAAATATGCCTTAGGATTAGAGTTATAGACCTAGGGTTTATTTTATTTTAATTTTGTTAGAGAAAACAATTAAAACATGCAAGGAAGAATATTGTAATTTTATGATTTTTTATAAAAAATCAAAACTTGTAAAAGGAGATATAAGGTATTGTGTGCAAAATATTTTCGAAAATATTTAATTGTAAAATGGAATAATTATAAAATTGCATCATGTAAAGCAAAAGCAAAGCAATATTTTATAAACTGCTTTGTTTTCTTGCTATTTTTAGCAGTTGAGCATTGAATTTTCTCCTTGGTCGGAAATGAGTTTTCAGCTGGAGAGATAAGGTGTTTTCCTTGCTTTAAAAGTAGTCTTTTGCTATTTTTAGGAGCCTGACAGTCTATGCATGCAAAAAGCGTGACTTTCCACTTTTATGTTGACTTGTTGCACAGTTTTTGGGACCTTTTCCTTGAGCTTTTTTCAAGAGCTCCAATTAGGGTTTGAGAGATATATCTTTGGAGAAAACTTAGGGTTTTCCAGTTCAGTCTATTTTTTGCTCTTACACATTTTTGAGCTTGAAACTATTTTGTACTTAGTTGAGATTATTTTTTGCATATTCCTACAGTGAATAAAAAAAAACATTCCTACCTATCATTTTGTATCTGTTTGCAGTTACAGTTGATGTTTATCTTGTGATTTCTGTTTAGGGAGTCCTTGTTATGTCCTAGGCTATAGTTTGTTGCAGAAAAGTGCAAGGATACAAGTTGCATGTCGTGTTTTAAATAGATCTTCATGCAAAGTACTTATGGAAAACTGTTCTTGAGAGGTTGTGAAATTTTTGTTGGTTTTTTAGCACTGTTTCTGAGGAAAATCTAGAATAGTCATTAGTTCATCATCCAATATTAAAAAATCATAGGTTTTAAGATTTTTTTTTCTCTCTATCCTTTTCCCAAGAAATATTTTTAGAATAGGGTCATCATATGGAGAACCAACTCACTCTGGATATTCTCTTTCCTTATAGATTACCCAAGTCTGGAAGGAGTTTCAATGTTGCAACAAATAGTCTAATTTTTTGCAAATCTGACGAGGTGTATATTTGATTGCTAGTAGTTTTTGGCATGCCTAGTGGGACTCTAAAAATTAGTTTAAGAGAAGTTTAATTTCTAAAAAAAATTGTTGTTTGGTGTATGCGGTAGGTTTCTCAACCTTTTGGAGGCTTGTTCAATATATCTAGTGACTCCGACTTCTAATTTTTTCATGCAGACCTAGTGTAGCCCACACATGAGAAAGGTACAAACCAAATCAAGTGTTGCTCCTTTCTGATACCGACAGCTATCCTCACCACAAAGAGTTGGAAGAATAGCAAGGAGGTTGTTTGAGATGCCAGCGAGGTCAAAATCAACACTTCCTATTTTCAGCTCTCTGGTTTTATCACCAGGAGTACCAGTTCCAATATCATAGATACCACCAATGGCAGTGCCAAGGCAACATCCGTTTGCACCTTTTAATGGAGGAAGTCCATTAGACATTTCTCAACATGATGACATCCCAGTTGCAGCCCTTAGAAGCCTTCCATTCAGTTCACAACATCACATAGGGGAACATTGTGTTAAGGCTCTTGGCTGCATCACTCAAAGGGAAAGCATTACAATGCTTCAGAGGCATCGTAGCCAACTCGATTGCAACATGGGATGCACTAGGTAATGTTCTGTTCCAATTTTTTGTTGATAAATCTGATAATCTTTCCCTACTAGAATAGTTGATCACAATTCAGAGAGAACCACATGAACATTTGGCGAATTTCAATCACCATTTTTTAGAGAACTTGGGCCAGAATTCCTGCAATGGTAAGGCCTTTACTAGCTCACACTTTTATATTTTACTTAAAAGCTTTGAACAGTAAGATTTCAATTATGACCCAATCTATGGGTGGACATATGCTCCCTAATGTATCATCCAAGTTGGAGATATAGCTCCTAGACCTCCTATGCCACTATTTCCTAAAATATAGCCACCTACTGCTACTGCTTTACCTCCCTTAGCTAATGTTCCTGCTATCCCAATAATAGGCTATCAAAATACAACACAACAAATTGTTGCTCCAGCCCAAAACCAAGAAATCCAGAAGATTAAAAGTATACTCAAGACCTTCGAGAATGATCTTGTGAGCATTAAGAAGCAAGTAGGTCACAAACATAAACCTTATCAAGCCACTTATCAACAGAACCAACCTAATAGGCCTACTTTTCAGAATGATGACCAAGGCCAGAAGAGAAATTTTAACCCAAGACACTTCCAACCATACAACCCAAACACAGCCAATTCGTCAAAGGAGCTCGTATCTTAGAATAATATCGCCCAGGATTGCGATTGGTGTTATCCATGCAACCAACCCCATAACCAATCAGCATGTGATAATGGCATGAGAAATCAGGCCTTAATGGTTCAAAATAGTTATGTAGGTTCAGAAAGTGTTTCAAATCAGAGCCTGGAACAACAAGAAGGTGTTGAGGTTGCTTTGCCAAACTGGCAGAGTTCTGAGTTCTATGGCGTGAATGGTCAGGATCAACAAGTTTCTCCTGTCACAGCCAACACAAGATCAAAAAAGAGAGCAATGGACCTAGGACAACAAGCTGGAAGTTCACAGTAGCAGCCTATGAAAGATAAGTAGCCTGTTTCTACATCCAATACTAATGCTGCAACACAATCCAAGGTGCAATTTTTACAAAAGGGTTAAGAGATACTTGGAAAAGAGTAGTCAAAGACACATTTGCAGCCCTTGCAAAAGAAAAATGATGATGTTATCACAAAAAACTAGCAGAAGGTAAATGCTACTTCTTTTAATATTGTTGAACACCTCAGAAAGACTACTGTCAACATGTCTATATTAGATGCTTTGCACATCCCAGGTCAGAAAAGTTTGTTGCAAGATGCTTTAGTTGAGTTGTCTATTTCTGATGATACTAATCAAGGTGCTACCAAAGTCGTGTTCACTAACAGTTTGGAAGGTAAAAGTGAGCAGAAAGGTAAGGAGGTAGAGCCTCCCCTATTTTATTTGACTCTGATCATTGGGGATAAATTAGTGCATAACTGCATGGTTGATTTGGGTGCAAGTAGCTCTGTTATGCCTTAAAAATTAGCTGATGCATTAGGTCTTGTCTATGAACCCAACCCTCAGAAGGGTGTAGTTCAGTTAGATGGGTCTAATGTTAGAACTACTGGTATAGTAAAAAATTTAGCCCTTACCTTGCATGCATCCCCTAGTTTTGCAATTCACCAAGATATACATGTAATCAATTTACCACCACACTTTTCCATTTGCCTCTCAAGGGATTTTACAGCCAAGTTGGGGGGTTTCTTGTCATCTGACTGGTCTCATTTGTATTTTAGAACAAGGTATGGTACAAAGGTAGCCATAAATTCTAATCCTTTAGCCAAAGACCACATTGAACCATACATTCTGAGCCCTATAAACACTAACCTTTGCATCACCCCTGTACCGGAGGAGCAAACCATGACATCAGACCACAACACCCATGTAGAAAGTATAAATCTAGATGAATGGGAATTCGAAGATCACAAGATTGATCCCTTCTAGCATATAGATGAGGTAGGATTAGGGGTTTACATGATTCATGAACCTGATTCTGATATGCCTAATCTGATTAAAAGGGAAGTACAACTTGTAGGGCAGGAAAATGAACTTTCAAAATTGTATTTTGATGGTTCAAGGAGTAGTGTAGGTGCTGGTGGTGGGGCCATGCTGATTTCACCAGAGGGAGAAAAATATTATTCTTCTTTTAGATTTGCGTTCAGCTGTACAAATAATCCAACTGAATATGAAGCACTTGTACATGGCCTAGAGTGGGCCCGAAAAAGAGGTATTAAATGTTTGCGTGTTTATGATGATTCTGAGTTAATAGTAAATCAGGTCAGAAATCTAAATGCTACAAAGAATGAATTGCTTAAGAAATATAAGCATCGCGTATGGGATTTAATAGAAGACCTTGATGCTTTTAATATCTGTTCAGTACCTAGAAATGAAAATAAACATGTAGATAGGCTTGCTGCTATAGGGGCTCAGTTTGATATTCCAAATGAAATTCACAAAGTAGAGGCATGCCAATATGTAAAGATAGTCATCAGACCTTCTATTCCTAACAATAATGTGAGTTGGTAGGTTTTTGACAGTGATGAGAAAATTGTAAATTTTTTAATTGTTGAAGCTGAGTTTGCAGATGGAAACCAGCAAAAGTGGCAGCAGTAGTATGACAATCAGATTGTATAGTTGAGGACCAACAAGCTGCCAAGGGGTTTGGTGACCTTGGAATATACTTTCAACTCAGATGACCAGATGAGGATAGATAAGTGTAGCCTTACTGTTAAGGAGGAACACTATGAAGCAGTCGAAATCTTCAAAGGTAAGCCCCTCAAGCTGGGAAAGGTATGTAATAAAGAGGAACAATAGGAGTTGATTCTATTATGTCAAAAATTTAGTGATATTTTTGCTTGGGAGTATAAGGATTTGAAGGGGTTTGACCCAAAATTAGCCCAACATACTATTGAATTAGAGCCTGTTGCAAAACCAGTAAGGTAGAAATAGAGGCCTCTCAATCCCAAATTAGAACACCTTATGAAAGTCGAGCTGAATAAATTAGTTGAAAGTGGCATCATTTTTCCCATCAAACATACTTCTTGGGTGTCAAACCTAGTTCCAGTTAGGAAGAAAAGTGGGGAGATCAAATTATGTGTTGATTTCTGAGATTTAAATAGAGCATCACTGAAAGACCACTAACCACTCCCTTCCATGGAGCAAATTTTGCAGGTGATTTTCGGTTCTGACAAATTTTCTTTGCTAGATGGTTACTCAGGTTATAACCAGATTCTGGTAAAATAGTAGGATCAATTCAAAACAACATTCACAACTAAGTGGGGCACGATGACCTACAAAAGGATTCCTTTTATCTTATCCAATGTTGGAGCAACTTTTCAGCGAGCGATGGATATGGATTTTCATGGCCTCATGAACAAGATCTTTCTAGTATATTTAGATGATATTACTATTTTTTCCGGAAATGCTAATGAACATATTGATCATTTAGAATAGATTTTTCAGAGGTCCAGGGAGTTTAGAGTGTCTCTCAATCCGAAGAAGTGTATTTTTTCTATACACGAAGGTAAACTCCTTGCACACATTGTTTCAAAGTAGGGTATTTCCATAGATTCTAAAAGGATTTCTGCAATTCTCGAATTACCATTGCCAACTCACAAGAAAGGCTTGCAAAGCTTTCTTGGAAGAATAAATTTTGTTAGGAGGTTCATACCAAATATCGCAGCTTTGCTGCAACCTCTCACTCTTATGCTGAAAAAGAATATACCTTTCACCTAGACCAAGGAAGGCAAAAAGAGATTTGATCAAGTCAAAGAAGCTCTCACAGCTGCCCCTACCCTCATTAATCCAAAGTATGACAGAGATTTCATTATTTACGCATTTGGAGGAGTTGATACTATTTTTGCTATGCTTTTCCAACAGAACAATGAAGGTTTGGAGCAACCTATGGCCTTTTTCAGCTAGGTACTACATGATTATGAGGTAAAGTATTCCTTTGTGGAGAAGCATGCATTTTCTATTGTAAGAAGTTTTAAAAAGTTTAGACATATGTTGTCGAACAACAAGATTCATCTGTTGGTTGCGCATTCAACTGTTAAAGATTTCTTGTTGAACCGTGAAATTAATGATAAGCATGCTAGTTGGATAACCAAGGTCATGGAGTTTGACATAGATATTAAAATAACCAAGCTCATCAGAGGTAAGGGTTTGTGTGAACAGATTATAGAAAACACAACGGGCAACAGCCTAGAGGAGACTGAAAAAGTTGGCACAGTGCTAAACAAAGATGATGTAATTGTTGTTGCAATTCCTGCTGCTACCTAGGTGCAGAAAATGCTGCTTTATTTGTAAATTGGCATGTGTCCCGAAAGTCTAGAAAGAGCGAAAAGGAGGTATTACAAATTACAGTCTATCTCTTTTGCAATTATTCATGGCATTCTGTATAGAAGATATTTTCAAGGTTTTTTATTAAGATGCATTGAACCTGACCAAGTTGATAAGCTTTTAGCAGAATTTCATGATGGGCCTTCAAGAGCCCACTTTTCCGCAAGAACAATAGCCCTGAAAATTATGCAGGCTAGTTATTATTGGCCAAATTTGTTCAAAGATGCCATTTCTTAGGTCTGAAAATGTGAAAAGTGTGCTCTTTTTGTAGGAAAACAGAAACTTGCAGCTTTACCTCTGCATCCAATTCAAGTGGAGCAGCCCTTTGCTAAGTGGGGCTTAGATTTTATAGGGCCAATCAACCCGCCTTCAAGTGCAGGCCATAAGTGGATACTGACTACCACAGATTATTTTACTAAATGGACTGAGGCAGTTGCTTTAAAAGAAGCAAATGAGACTTTTGTGCTTAATTTTTATCAAGACTTAGTGTCAAGATTTAGCACTCCAGATTCTATAATTTTTGACAATGGTTTGGCCTTCATTGGTTTAAAAATCTTTGATTGGTCAGTTAGAAATAAAATTTATTTGAATACATCTTCTAACTATTATCCGCAGGGAAACGCGCAGGTAGAATCTACAAATAAGAATTTGATCCGGATAATCAAGAAGACCATCAAGGACAATCAATGAAAATGGCACGAAAAACTTAAGTTAGCTCTTTGGGTTGACAAAGTGACTCCTAAAAGGGAAACTAGTTGTTCTCCTTATGTACTTGCTTATGGTAAAGAAGCTAGGTTACCCATTTCTATTGAGCTGCCGACTTTAAGTTATGTGAAAGAATTGGAATTACTGAATGAGAAGCCTCTTGAAGTGAGTTTTTCACAGCTGGTAGAGCTTGAGGAAACTAGAAGGGAGGCTTTAAAATAGCTTGAAATACATCAAGCTTAGATGAAGAGCTCTTTTGATAAGAAGGCAAGACCACGGGAATTCATCATTGGTGATCTGGTCTTCAAATGGAATGAATATAAGAGAAAACATGGATGACATTCCAAGTTCAATGCAATTTGGGATGGGCCTTATGTAATCATAGAGTGCAAGGAACATAACTTGTTTCAGCTTTCAAAGCTGACTAGAGAGGTACTATCTATCCCAATTAATGGGATCCACCTCAAGCATTTCCTCTGAGATAAGTTCTATCTTGTAAATAAATAGAGTAGTTGTTACAAATAAGTGTATTACGCACATTTCTTTTCAGTAGTTTTCTTTCCCTAAGCATTGTTGCGCATTGTTCTGTTGGCCATCAGGGCCTGTTTGTTTTGTTTCGTTGTTGTTTTGGAGTTGTTGTTTTAGTTTTTTCTAAGTTCATGAAGGGGTAGTTTTGACTCCGTGCCCAATGGAGTTCTCAAAGGCAATTGATCTATGCTTAGCTGGCAAGCATCTAGCGGAAATCGCCAAAATGTTTCCAATTTTTCGCTACAACTCAAATGGTAGAGCTGATTTAAATGCTATTATATTTTAAAATGAAAATGCAGTTATTTCTTAATATGCTTGAGTGTTGTTTCGCACTTCATTTTAGTTCATTAAGTGACAGTTATGCTTTGAAAAAAGGAATCAAAGTTTCAAAAGTTGCTATTCAAATGCTTTACAAATAAATGAAGTACAAGATTGAGCATTAACAAACAATAAAAAATTTCAAATGATTTCATTTATTTCACAAAGTGGTTCATATTTACAGCATTTCATTTGATTGAGAGAATTCATATGATAATACAAATTTGTATTGAGATGCATTTTTCTTTTCCAAATGAAAAGCGGAAAGAATGAAATCAAATATCCACACAAGTCATAGATGTGACTGTCACAGTGTATCATAAACAACACACTACACTATGGAAGATGTATAAAAGGAAAAATCACATATGTACAAACATAATCATCATTGCCTAATTGATTGATGACCAATGCAGAAGTGGTGCACCATTTGTATTCTTCAAGCTCCGTTGACCTGTAGGAAGGAAGAGAGGGATGTCAGAGGCTCCAACTATGAATATACCTATATGAACCATCAACGATAATGTAGTATGCTACTAATCTTGCACTGAAACAATCAAGAAAAGTGCAGAGACATGAGCTGAAGGAGAAACATCAACATGATCATGATATATTGCTTTTTATGCTAACATTGTTTGTTTCCTTGTGCAGGTATAGGAAAAGCCATGTAGCTATTTATCTTTTATAGACCTAGCATGTGAAGAAAAAAGATCTCCCACAAGGGTAGAGCCTGGCATGCTGCCCTTATATGTTACAAGAGGGCCGAGAAAGGAATATGCAATCATCATGCTCTTTTGAGCTTTACAACTGAACAAGCAATTAAATTACCATGCATTTATAACAATCAGATCAACATATGGAAGTGAAAATTGCAAATGAATGATAATTGAATAACTTGTTTTAGTTAAAATTATCGATCTATCATGTTTTTGAGCTATTGTTTTAAATAATTTTTTGTTGTTTTTAAGACTGTTCGCTTTATAGTTTTGTTTCATATTTTTTGTTTTGAAACAACAATGCACTATCTTTAACAATGATAGTGAACAATGCTAGGTATAGAGACTAAGGATATGCAATGACAGGTAAGGATGCGAGTTTTTTGCCAGAATAAGCAAAATATATCAAAGCATGAAGGAGCTTTACAGATGCAAGTTGGAACAACATGGATTAAGTCTAATCTTCTTCAAGTTTCATTGTTTTAGGAATACCCACATGATGTTTTGGATTCCAATACAAGTTTACAGTGTATTTTCTAGAATTCTACATGGGCATGTTTTTTAACAATACAAATTGGGTTTTGGCAAGAGTGCAATGTTTTCAAAAAATATAGGAGGCTCATTTGAATATTTCAATTTAAAATGTATTTTCTTCATAGTTGACAAATACCCATTTTGGGGTTTTGAGTAAAACACAAAAATACTAAAATACCCACATACAGATTTTTGCTCAAAAAATAGATTTTATTCATATACAGAGATACCCACATGGGGTTTTCATAAGGAATGCAGATTTACCATCATTTTTCAGTTTACCCATATGGGGGTTTTAAAAATAAAACACAAACAGTGTAGTTTCCAAAATACCCACATGGGTTTCTACATTCTAAAATAGAAATGCCTAATAATGCTTGGGTCAAGCCTAGTGGGGAGTTGCAGTTATTGTTTCATCAAATAAGGAGATCCATTTTCAAGTTTTTTGCATAGGAGAATGGAATCAAAGCACAATATGCATGGAGTTTGAATTTCTTCATATGGAGAGTCATCAGTCAACTAGTATCATGTCATGGCCTGTGAGGAAGATAAAGCACAAATTTTTCATAAAGGTAAGTTGTAGCTTGAACACTCATGGTGTGGCTAGTCAACATGCCTGCAATTTTTCTAAAAAGATAACAAACATTTTTTGAAAATAAATCTCACAGGATTTAGTTTGGGAGAGATAAATATGGAAAATAGTGAGCAAGGAAGAGCTTACCATTGTGTTTGTTGTTCAAGAACTCACAGGCTGCGCCCAACTCATTGGAGCTCACAAAAGCTAAGGGTCGAGCCCTCTCATGGCGCCCAAGGTATTGTTAAGCAAGCATAGAGAAAGAATGAAGGAGAAGCCATGGCTTGTGAGGCCATGTTCTTAACAAAGGAACCAATAATGATACATAAGGAAGTTACAGGTTGTACTTACCATAGAATGGAGGGGAGTCTGTAGTTTCAAAGCTTTCCCAAGCTTCAAGGTTGAGCATAGTCATGGTGGTGACTGTAGAGAAATTCTTTCCAAAGTCTCCATTCTCAAAAATGTGAAATGTTAGGGCTTGCTTTGAGTTTTGATCTTTAGGGTTCCTAAGTCCCTAAGTCAACTTTAGGGTGGTTGTTTAAGTTAGGGAAATTCATGAATATCAAAATAATATTCCATGATGGACGACTCATGAACCCTAAGGCATTTTTTCTATAACCATACCTTGGGAAAGGCTTCATGCCTTAGTTGCATTTTTGATTAATTTTTTAGAAATTAATTGAATTGTTTTTGCCATTTTATGAAGAGTCTTTAGGTCTTGAAAATATGCCTTAGGATTAGGGTTATAGACCTAGGGTTTATTTTATTTTAATTTCTTTTAGAGAAAACAATTAAAACATGCAAGGAAGAATATTGTAATTTTATGATTTTTTATGAAAAATCAAAACTTGTAAAAGGAGATATAAGGTATTGTGTGCAAAAGATTTTTGAAAATCTTTAATCTAGGTCTCTAATTCTATGTGGAAGTATTAATTTTAAAATGGACTAATTATAAAACCACATCATGTAAAGCAGAAGCAAAGCAATATTTTATAAATTGCTTTGTTTTCTTGCTATATTTAGCAGTTGAGCATTGAATTTTCTCCTTGGTCGAAATTGAGTTTTCAGTTGGAGAGATAAGGTGTTTTCCTTGCTTTAAAAGTAGTTTTTTGCTATTTTTAGGAGCCTGGAAGTTTATGCATGCAAAAAGTGTGACTTTCCACTTTTATGCTGACTTGTTGCACAGTTTTTGGGACCTTTTCCTTGAGCTTTTTTTAAGAGCTCGGATTAGGTTTTGAGAGATATATATTTGGAGAAAAATTAGGGTTTTCTAGTTCAGTCTATTTTTTGTTCTTACACATTTTTGAGCTTGAAACTATTTTGTACTCAGTTGAGATTATTTTTGGCATAATCCTATAGTGAATAAAAAACAACATTCCTAACTATTGTTTTGTATCTGTTTGCAGTTACAGTTGATGTTTATCTTGTGATTTTTGTTTAGGGAGTCCTTGTTATGTCCTAGCTATAGTTTGATGCAGAAAAGTGCAAGGATACAGGTTGCATGTCATGTTTTGAAAAAATATTCATGCAAAGTACTTATGTAAAATTGTTTTTGAGAGGTTGTGAAATTTTTGTTGGTTTTTGAGCACTGTTTGTGAGGAAAAACAAGAATAGTCATTAGTTCATCATCTAATATTAAAAAATCATTTCAAAATCATAGGTTTTAATATTCTTTCTTCTCTCTATCCTTTTCCCAAGAAATATTTTTAGAATAGGATCATCATACAGAGAACCAGCTCGCTTTGGAGATTCTCTTTCCTTATAGATTACGCATGTCTGGAAGGAGTTTCAATGTTGCAATAGATAGTCTAATTTTTTGTGAATCTGACGGGGTGCATATCTGATTGCTAACAATGCGAAAGTGATATCCCAAGTGTCATGTCATTGTTCCTTTTGTAGAGAATGTTAGAAGTGACAAAGTATAGGACTATATTATCCGGTGACTAGTTTCAACGTCTATCGGCTTGCACCAAATTTTGGTTGCATGAAGTTGTGAAAGGAATGTATGAGAGTGCTCTTGAATATTATACAATGTTTTTTGATGCTTTGAAAGGTGTTTTCTAGTTTCTTTAGAACACATTGTGGTCCACAATGATTTTTTTTTGGGTTATAATTTTTCTTACCCAACTAAGGCATGTTGATGATGTGCGTCACAAGTTAAAGTATGATCAGAGCTGATGGAGTGTTTGAAGGTTTTGTATGGGATATGCTGACCCATTTTGGAGAAGCCTAGATAATGTTTTATCATTTTTGTGTATTGCTACTAGTGTGAAGACTAACATGTTATAAGTTACATGTTTTATTACTTATGGCTGACCTATTTTGGATTTGTATAAAATGTGGATGGTTTATATTGAATATCAATGTTGTGAAGAAATATTAGGACCAAGTTAAGCATGTTTTTGTTGAACAATCTGAATAACTAAGAGGGGGGGTGAAAAAGTTATTATAAAACAATTTTCTTGACTTTAATTAATCTGCAAAAAACTTAAATCAATCAAATAATAATCTAACAAATATGAACATGAAAGAACATAACAACACCATGCACAATGAACACCAGAATTTATGTGAAAACCCAAGCAGGGAAAAACCACGAAGAATGCTAATGCTCAATTATAGAACACTAGTTAAGGTGATTTTTACAAAGGCTCACTACAAGTGGGATCATTACCAAGATATTACAACAAAAGATAAAAAGGCTCACTACCAAAAGAGAAAGGCTCACTACCAATAGAAAATGGCTCATTGCCAAAAGAATGACGAAAGGGAATCCACCACTGAAATAACTATCACCAACAATGACACCGAATAGAATCTCACTATTTTCTTCCTTTGGTTGTATATTTTCACACTGTTGGGTCTCAAAAATGTTGGTGTGAATGAACCATGAGAGGTTTCCAAACTCTCACTACGTTATTGGTCAACTAACAAGGCCAACCAATATGGTTGAACCCTCTACTCTTAAGGCTCTATTAAACCAAGGTGGGTGCACCTATATGAGCAACACAAATTTTGAATTTATGTTTCCTACTTGATATAATTTTCCACAAATGGTATTTTAACAGTGGAAAGATATAATCCTAATTTGGTATAAGTTGTATATGCAATATCAAGGTGTGAATTAATATGTTCAATTAAGAGATGTGAAATGAAATGAATAAAACTAATGTAATTAAAATAAGAGAGACCAATGTCTTATTGGGTAAAACGGAGTCAAATGAAAGCCTTTGATGAGTGGTTTCTATCTAGCAAGTCCTCTAATCATTTGACATACAACTATGAGTTTACAACTAGTATAAACATGCAAGGATGTAATTGATAAACCCTACTTGAGGTAGAATATCAAATCCAATTATTTGATTCTTCTTATTGATCCAAATAACATTCCTAGATTACTATAATTGATTGAAAGGAATTTAATTCTTCTTTAAAGAATCCAATAAATCAAATCACACAGAAATAGCAAATGTGTACTGATAAATCGAATATATACTTGATACTTCAATTTAAATAATCAAGAATCATTAGGTTGGAGACAATCAAATAATAGCAGGAATCCAACAAACAATTGATACCAAAATGAAATCACCAAGTCATCAGTCTTTCATTATCTTCCTTGAAATTTATACATGCAACATAGTCTCCTTAAATATCATTTTGAAAATGTAGTGCTTATAGAAATCTATCCTATTCTAATTCTCCTCTTACTCTAACCCCTTTCAATTTATCCAACAACATATATTTATACATTAGTTTGCAAAAGGACGTGCCTTTTCAAAAAAATTTAAACAATAAAAAGTTAACAAATTCATTATTAACTAATTTCTGTTAAGCCACAAATGGACTGCAGACATGTGCTCCGTATAATCCTAGCACTCATGAGTATCAGCATCTCCCAACATATCGCGGATCACAATCTCCATCATCATCATTCACTCATTTTGCTCACATGCTTCATCCAATGTTACGTCCTTCATAGTGGTTGTCTTCAACATCTCTTGGAGTATCATTTTGCATTCGCTTTTCCACATAGTCACCTCTTTCAATTTCCCTTCATCATCACATAAATTAGTCAATTTGTCTTCGGCAACCTCTATCAATCCCTGCACATCCCCTTGTAATTCCTTAAAGAAATCCCTATGCCTATCCATGATATAATTAGCATTTTCAATCTCTGTACTACTAGGAGTATCCTTTTGCTCCAATTCCTCAAATTTTTCTTGGATTTTTCTATTCACTTTCATGTTCTCTTTTATTGCATCCATGTATTGTGAATGTTTTCCCTAGAGTTTATTTAACCAAGTGGTTAAAATGACTTGCCTCCTTTTGATTATTGCAGTAAGTGCATCCATTTTCCCTTGAGAGTATGGAGTTGACCCTTCCCAATGGTCTTTTTTCTATGAAATCTCACCTTGGGTGAGCATCTTTGTTGGCCCTATTAAAGCACCTACCAAGTATTTTAGGTGTTCATTCTCTCTCAGCATTCTCTCATTATTAGTTCTATACATCTCCTTCTCCCTGATCAATGCTTGGATTTGGGCTTTATTCAACTTGGCTATATTTATCCCAATGTCTATAGTTGCAATAGGATCAACCTCTCTAGCCTTCAGGGTCATGACATGTCTGAATGCCTTCTCAGTATCAATAACAATTAATTTCTTGTGAGGAGGATACAAGGCCCAAATCATCAATGTTTCATCATCAGGATTGTATCTTGATCCTGTGTATACCTCTGTCACCTTCTCTATGCTGAGCTTGTGGGTAGCATTGTTATCTTTTAAGAAACTGTCAAAAACTAATGCAAAATTCAAATCCAAACCTAGGAAAATCATAACACCTACCTTTTATAGCATCTCCCTTCCCTTTTCAGGGGTCATGTTAGTCATCTCTTTGTCTACCTCATCCCTTAAGCTTTTTAACAGTTGATCTTCATTTCCTGGAGTGACATTATCAACCATTCCCCTTATCTCTTTCCCTTTTTGCTTATATAAAAATGTTTTAAACTCCGAGGTCTTTATAAATTCATCATCTGATATAAAAGACCTATAGTATTCATGTCTCGTATCTACATCCATAGTTTCCTCAACATCTATTTCTTTGGCAACATAGGCATAATACCAAGTCTTCATTCTTGATACCTTCCCAGATGAGCTTTGTGGCCTACCAACTTCTGATATCCCTTCAATGAAGGATAACAACTCAGCATCCACCAACTCCTGATCATGTTTCTCAATCACAATTTCTGCTTCCTCTGCCTCTAGGTTTCTGATTATTTCATTAGATTTATAGCGTACATGCTGGTACGCTCCAAAATTCATTTTTGTCTGGCAGAGTGTATATATCCCTCTAGATCAAATTTTTTTCTTGCTGGTGCTCTTCTCATGTTGTAGTGCAATAATTTATCCAGAATCAGATTGTAACCCTCCTTGGCTAATATAGTAAAATCACTAAAGCATAATGTACTGGGCATAAAGGCCTATTTCCCAGATGAACTTAAGTTCATAACACTGGAGAAATCCATTTGCCTAACAATTTCTAGGTATGCAATTCTATTCGGGATAGTTCTAGGCAAAATGAATGGTGTATCCTCAAAACCATAAACCCTAATCATGGTGGAATTTTCTAAGCAATACCAATCCCCCCAATTTTGGTTGATTGGTCCATTAGAATCTCTAGGCCTAAGAAACCTCTTTACTTCTTTAGATAAATAATAATCACAAGGATGATTGAAAAATCTATACAAGGGTTTCACAAAGAATTCTTCAAAATGCAAGAAATTTGAATTGGAAAACCTGTTGTCCCAAACAACAGTCCATAATTGAACAGGCAATGGCCTACCTTCCTTGTCAGATTATGAAATCCTCAACTCCTGGGGCCATAAACCTAACTCTTGTCCAAAATACAACACTAAGTGCATCAGCAGTGAATAATTCTTAAGATGGAGAACATAAGCACCATTCTTTATCGCCATCAAACATGCATCTAGCTCCTTAAAAACATGTGTAGTATAATGAAATGATCTAGAATTGTGATACTGAATATCTACAGCAATCACCATGGGCACAACCGCCATATGTTCAGGTACCTCCATCCCCAATACTTGTCCCACTGAAAAGTAAGTGTATTTTAGGTAGGGTTCGAAGAGATCTACATGAAATGGTGGTCCCTCATTGTATTCCTTTATAAATGTTGTCCATCTTTCCGAACTCACTATTGAGCTCCTCATTTATTATTTTCTCTCTGCATATTCCCTCCATCCTGAAAACCTTAGCTATTGCATTTTCAGATACATGTATCAATGGATTCCCTGAAAAATCACATATAGCTTTATTCTTCAAGTCATAATGTCCAGCCGACAATTTTACCCGTTCGACATCAATAAAAACATTAGGGCAAACCAATTTTCCCAAATTGAGCCTCCACGGATTGCATACTAGCTCAAAGTGATTTCTCCTATAATAATGGAAATTGAATAACTCATACCCTCTACTTGGAGTCCAAACATCCCCTATAAATTTGCATTTGTCATCCAATTTTTCAACTTCCTCTTCGAGCTATGCAGAATGCCTAGCTTTAGGCCTAGAACCAAGTAACTAGTCTATGAGGTCTTGATTTAATTTCCTTTCAGTGCCCTCTTGTTGCAATTCAGTCTTTTGCTTCTTTGATTTTGATTGACTACCCTCCCTAGGCTTTCTTCCCTTTAGTTTTCCTGAACTAGTGCCTTCCATATTTAAATTTTACGAATTTTGAGAGGATGAGAAACTTACTGTAACTTTCTTGCAAATCCAAGCCAGGTGAATTCCTTAATTGCTCTATTGGTTCCCTTGCTCTCCTTCGCTGCCAATTCTGTGAGACAATGATTTCAATTGAGCATACCTTGATATGCAAAATATTGAGAAAACATGCTGCTCTGCCATGTGAACATTGTATTTTTGGTGATCCACATTATATTCATATCCTTCCTCCTCTAAAAATGCATACTCCTGCTCCAAAGGGTTAAGAGTGTGGGAAGTTAGGTAGACATTCTAGTCTTCACCACCATCATATTCCTGTGTGTCTTCCTCCAGTATTGACTGAGCTATTACACAATGTTCAGGGGAATGTGGTGCATAACAGACTGAACACCAAGGACTTTTATCTACCATGTATGTCCCTTTTCTTTTTAATGGATCTAGTGTTTCTTTATTTCTAGGCCTATCATTTACTGGCTTCCCATCTTTCCAATTGGTATTATAAGGCATGTCATGCAGCCTTGGTCTTTCATTCCTATACGTGTTCTCTTGTCTATTTGTGGAACATATTAAGGAACCCTAGGGTTTTCCCTTTTAGAAAAAATCCCTGCAACTTTCCTATTATTTTCAACTTTCCTATTATTTTCAATGGTTAAGGCTATCTTTTAGGCCTCAGCTAGATTCCTAGGACCTCTGTTTCTCAATTCATATCCTATCTTGGGGTCAAAGGCTTTCAAATAGATACTCAACACAGTAGGATCAACCAACTTGGATGCCTAAGGTATTTTATTATGTAATATAACAAACCTTTGGTTAAAATCAAAGGTTGACTCATTCTGATGTTTTTGGACTGTCACTAACTCATGCAAGGAAAAATCTAATGCACATTGATTTCCATATTGTTGAAGAAATTATTTGTGGAACACCTCAATGGAATAAATGGATGCAGTTGGTAAACTGTTAAACCAGTCTCTGGCATCCTCAATCAATGACATCATAAATTGTCTCATTTGTACATCCTCGTACTGCATGTCTAAGTCCTGAATGACTGCTTTAAAATTTCTCAGATGTTCCTCATCTCTAACTGCATTACTTCCTATGAATTTAGGGACTAAGTTCCTCCAATTGTTGTCCAGGGGGTAAGGATAGATTTGAAATCCAACAAGATGAAATTGTCTAATCATAGTTGTGCTTTGTGGAGGGGGATTTTGGAAATGTTGATGTTGGTAGAGTGGGTTATTATTTTCCATATATTATGGGCCTTGTGAGGATACAATCTGCTAATGAGGAGGTGGTTGAACATTTTAGTGTTGTGGTGGAGCATTTGTGTTTCTATATTGATTTCTAGGCTGATTTTGGTGGGCTTGAGGGGAACTCGATGGCTTCATATTGTTGCTTTTATGGGGGGGTGTATATTTGGGTGACTCAATCACTGATGTTTTGATTTGAGCTTTGTGTAACTTCATCTTTCTCAATTCTTCCATTGCTTAATGTTGTTTCTCATACTCTACCCTTAATCTTTTTGCATGTTGCTTCATTTGCTCCCACTATGTATCTTCTTCATCTTGTGCCATAAGTTCATGATTTTCTTCTGATTTCTCATCATACTCAAGACCTTACTCATAGAGTGCTGCTCCTTGTTCATGTTCATACTCTCTCCTTTTTCTAGCTTCAAACTCAGCCATATTCTCATCATCTTTCCCCTCCCCTCAGGAGTGTGGAGCTCTTTAGATGGGCTCTCTTTGTTTGCAAGCGTATCATATGAATTATGTGTTTCCAGTAATAACTTTGATGCTTTGTTTTTAGATGATCTATCCAATTCATTAAATACTTTCTTGCCCTGATTGTTTTTGTAGTTTGACTTTCCTTTATTATCAGGACCATCCCCCTCTTTGTACAAAGATCTCCTTCCTTGCATGTTGTGAGAAACTGTGATGGTTTGAACTCTAGGTTGATTCCTTTCTGATTTGTATCTTATTGTGTCAATCTCAATGTTTTTATTCATTCAGAGTCGCCACCCACTGTTTCTAAAAGTGAGAAAAGATTTTGTGGTTATCTTACCCAACAGAGTCGATTTCTTTCAAATTTCAATTATGGTTTTCTCTACTGACTTTATATAGAAAGGCTGCCTACTACCAGACAATTCTCTAGTTTTTTCCCTAGCAAAGTCACCAATTTGTTGGGTCTCAAAAATGCTGGTTTGAATGAACCACAAGAGGTTGCCAAACTCTCACTATGTTATTGGTCAACTGACAAGGCCAACCAATATGGTTGAACCCTCTACTCTTAAGGCTCTATTAAACCTAGGCGGGTGAACCTATATGAGAAACACAGATTTTGAATTTATGTTTCGTACTTGATATAACTATCCACAAATGGCATTTTAATAGTGGAAAGATATAATCCTAATTTGGTATAAATTGTATATGCAATATCAAGATGTGAATTAATATGTTCAATTAAGAGATGTCAAATGAAATGAATAAAACTAATATAATGAAAATAAATCCCCAGTGCCTTATTGGGTAAAATAGAGTCAAATGAAAGCCTTTGATGAGTGGTTTCTATCTAGCAAGTCCTCTAATCATTTGGCATACAACTATGAGTTTACAACTAGTATAAACATGCAAGGATGTAATTGATAAACCCTACTTGAGGAAGAATATCAAATCCAATTATCTGATTCTTCTTATTGATCCAAATAACATTCCCAGATTACTGTAACTGATTGAAAGGAATTTAATTCTTCTTTAAAGAATCCAATAAATCAAATCACACACAAACAACAAATGTGTACTTATAAATCGAATATATACTTGATACTTCAATTTAAACAATTAAGAAACATCAGGTTGGAGACAATCAAATAATCGCAGGAATCCAATAAACAATTGATACCATAATGAAATCACCAAGTCATCACTCTTTCATTATCTTCTTTGAAATTTATACATGCAACATAGTCTCCTTGAATATCATTCTGAAAATGTAGTGCTTACAACAATCTATCCTATTCTAATTCTCCTCTTACTCTAACCCCTTTCAATTTATCCAACAACAGGTATTTATACATTAGTTTGCAAAAGGATGTGCCTTTTCAAAAAAAATTAAAGCATAAAAAGTTAACAAATTCATTATTAACTAATTTCTGTTAAGCCACAAATGGGATATAGACATGTGCTTTGTATAATCCTGGCACTCATGAGTATCAGCATCTCCCAATGCATCATGGATCACAATCTCCATCATCATCATTTGCTCATTCTGCTCACATGCTTCATCCAATGTTACGTCATTCATAGTGGTTGTCTTCAACATCTCTTGGAGTATCGTTTCGCATTCACTTTTCCATGTAGTCACTTCTTTCAGTTTCCTTTCATCATCACATAACTGAGTCAATCTATCTTCAGTAGCTTCTATCAATCCCTGCACATCCCCTTGTAATTCCTCAAAGAAATCCCTATGCCTATCCATGATACAATTAGCATTTTCAATCTTTGTACTACTAGGAGTATCCTTTTGCTCCAATTTCTCAATTTTTTCCTGGATTCTGCTATCCACTCTCCTATGCTCTTTTATTGCATTCATGTATTGTGAATGTTTTCCCCAGAGTTTATTTTACCAAGTGGTTAAAATGAGCAGCCTCCTTTTGATTATTGCAGCAAGTGCATCCATTTTCCCTTGAGAGTATGGAGTTGACCCTTCCCAATGGTCCTTTTTCTGTGAACTCTCACCTTGGGTGAGCATCTTTGTTGGCCCTGTTACAGCACCTACCAAGTCTTTTAGGTGTTCATTCTCTCTCAACATTCTCTCATTATTAGTTTTAATACATCTCCCTCTCCCTGATCAATGCTTGGATTTGGGCTTTATTCAACTTGGCTATATTTATCCCAATGTCTGTAGTTGCAATAGGATCAACCTCTCCAACCTTCAGGGTCATGACATGTCTGAATGCCTTCTCAGTATCAATAACAATTGATTTCTTGTGAGGAGGATACAAGGCCCAAATCATCAGTGTTTCATCATCAGGATTGTATCTTGATCCTCTATATACCTCTGTCACCTTCTCTATGCTGAGCTTGTGGGTAGCATTGTTATCTTTTAAGAAACTTTCAAAAACTAATGCAGAATTTAGATCCAAACCTAGGAAAATCATAACACCTGCCTTTTATAGCATCTCCCTTCCCTTTTCAGGGATTATTTTAGTCATCTCTTTGTCTACCTCATCCCTTAAGCTTTTTAATAGTTGATCTTCATTTCCTGGAGTGACATTATCAACCAGTCCCCTTATCTCTTTCCCTTTTTGCTTATATAAAAATGTTTTAAACTTCGAGGTCTTTATAAATTCATCATCTAATATAAAAGAACTATAGTCTCGATGTCTCGTATCTACATCCATAGTTTCCTCAACATATGTTTCTTTGGAAACATAGGCATAATCCCGAGTCTTCATTCTTGATACCTTCCCAGATGAGATTTGTGGCCTGCCAATTTCTGATATCCCTTTAATGGAGGATAACAACTCAGCATCCACCAACTCCTGATCATGTTTCTCAATCACAATTTCTGCTTCCTTTGCCTCTAGGTTTTTTATTATGTCATCAGATTTATAGGGTACATGCTGGTACCCTCCAAAATTTATTTTTTGTCTATCAAAGTGGATATATCCCTCTAGATCAATTTTTTTTCTTGCTGGTGCTCTTCTCATGTTGTAGTGCAATAATTTATCCAGAATCAGATTGTAACCCTCCTTGGCTAATACAGTAAAATCACTAAAACACAATGTATTGGGCATAAAGGCCTGTTTGCCATATGAAATTTAGTTCATAACAAGAGAAATCCATTTTCCTAACAATTTCTAGGTATGCAATTCTATCTGGGATAGTTCTAGGCAAAATGAATGGTGTATCCTCAAAACCATAAACCCTAATCATTGTGGCATTTTCTAAGCAATGCCAATCCCCCCAGTTGTGGTTGATTGCTCCATTACAATATCTAGGCTTAAGAAACCTCTTTACTTCTTCAGATAAATAATAATCACAAGGATGATTAAAAAATCTATACAAGGGTTTCACAAAAAATTCTTTAAAATGGAAGAAATTTTAATTGGCAAACCTGTTATCCCAAACAGTAGTCCATAATTGAAGAGGCAATGGCCTACCTTCCTTGTCAGATTATGAAATCCTTAGCTCCTGGTGCCATAAACCTAAATCTTGTCCAAAATACAACACTAAGTGCATCAGCAGTGAATAATTCCTGAGATGGAGAACAGAAGCACCATTCTTTAGCGCCATCAAACCTACATCCAACTCCTTAAAAACATGTGCAGTATAATCAAATGATCTAGAATTGTGATACTGAATATCTGTAGCAATCACCATGGGCACAACTGCCATATGATCAAGTACCTCCATCCTCAATACTTGTCCCATTGAAAAGTAAGAGTATTTTAGGTAGGGTTCGAAGAGATCTACATGAAATGGTGGTCCCTCACTGTCTTCCATTGGAGTAGGTTTTCCATGACACCTATTTTTGTGCAGGGGTAATCTCCATCCTTTATAAATGGTGTCCATCTTTCTCAACTCACTATCTAGCTCCTCACTTATTATTTTCTCACTGCATATTCCCTCCATCCTGAAAACCTTAGCTATTGCATTCTCAGATACATGTATCAATGGATTCCCTAAAAAATCACATATAGCTTTATTCTTCGAGTCATAATGTCTAACTGGCAATTTTACTAGTTCGACATCAATAAAAAAATTAGGGCACACCAGTTTTCCCAAATTGAGCCTCTACGGATTGCATACTGGCTCAAAGCGATTTCTCCTGTGATAATGGAAATTGAATAACTGATACCTTCTAAATGGAGTCCAAACATCCCCTATAAATTTGCATTTGTCATCCAATTTGTCAACTTCTGCTTTGAGCTGTACAAAATGCCTAGCTTTAGGCCCAGAACCAGGTAACTAGTCTATGAGGTCTTGATTTAATTTCCTTTCAGTGCCCTTTGGTTGCAATTCAGTCTTTTGCTTCTTTGCTTTTGATTGACTACCCTCCCCAGGTTTTCTTCCCTTTAGTTTTCTTGAACTAGTGCCTTCCATATTTAAATTTTACCAATTCTGAGAGGATGAGAAACTTACTGTAACTTTCTTGCAAATCCAAGATAGGTGAATGCCTTAATTTCTCTGTTGGTTCCCTTGCTCTCCTTCACTACCAATTTCGTGAGACAATTATTTCAATTGAGCATATTCTGATATGCAAAATCTTTTACGCTTCATGGCACCATTAATGTCTTTACTGAGACATGAATGCTGCAAGTTTTTTGAAATTCTTGATGTCACATCAGGGATCATATCAACAATATATTTCAAATCTCTGGCCGATTCACCTATTCAACATTCACCCATTCGCTAAGACATCTTGCAGTTTCTCCGACATCACAAGTCTCCCTGATAGTTCCTTTCTTTTTTTCTTTTTATATCGCCATGACCTTCGCTGAAGCAATTATCGCCCAAACTTAATGAATCAGGCCAATGGTTCTTCACCTTACTCCAAAAGCTCTTCATCTTACCGAGATGTTTACTTTGTTAACTTATGTCGCCAAGACCAAGAAATTATTTTGTCGATAGAATGACACTCGCCGTGATGTCTCTTAGATCTCCCCATGGTGACATGTCTCACCGATACGCTTTTTCTTCACCAAGACCACGCGCATCATCTTTTCGACACCCTTTATCTCTGCATGCTCAGTTCTATCGGTGTAACCCGAGGGGTCGGTAAGACTCTCCAAACTCTTCCCAGCCTCATTTGTCTTTCCGAACGAGTCCTCCCTTTTTCTTTATCAGCAAGACCAATAGCGCTTCGAGTAGTGTTTTGAAATCTCCCTGATGACCAAAGTCTCTCCACTAGATTTTTCTTTACTCCAATTGGCAAAAGGTAACTTAGCTCGATATGACCTTACATCATCACACCGATACTTTTTGTCTTGCTGATAAGAAATATAAACCCACATTCTCTTGGTGTATAACTTTATTGATATGACCCTTCTGATGTCTTGTCGATATATTGAGGATATGTATATTATCATCAATGAGACCTGCATCAACTTATGCTGATATTTTCATATGTTAAAAATTTAATGCCAGATGAAATTTTATGGGGCTTTATGGAAAAATTTAAATTGGATGTAGGTAAAAGATGCTATGTGAGGATTTTTATGTCTTTATTATGAACCTTTTTGGGAGACTAATAATCATGAAGGGTGAATGAAATTGCCAAAGATTTCACAGTTCCAGCACACACAATGTCTGGATTTTTACATTCGCATTCACCACTCTTGCTATCATTGAACAAAATAAACTGTTACTTATAACATTGTATGTCTTCATAATCTCCTAATTTGGCCATAGATAATTTGAATTAGTTCACCACAAAACATTCCCATGGTGGGATTTTAGGAAAGATCAATGTTCCTACTTCCTTCTCCTCTGCCTGCATTTGAACTTCCTACATGCATGGTGGATTCTAATTTGGGGGTACCCAACGGTCCCCCGCTGTCCCCCCCTAACTTGTGCACCTCACTTATAGGCCAGTGTCCCTCAGGTTCCACTCCTATGGGGACAATTCTTTCACCTATGGGCCTTTCGAAGACCTTTGTGTTCCTGGGTGAATCGTCTGTGCTAGTGGTGGAGATTCTTCCAGTATCAGGCTAGAAGGATGTGTTGACTAATAGCAAAAAAATCTCTTCTTCGGCCCCTGTTTTACTCGAGGTTGTCATGGCTTCTGGGATAGATTTTAACATTCCTAATACGGTCTTTGATAGGATCCTCTCCTCCATGGATAATGTTGTGGTGGGTAGATTTATTTCTTTCCGTCCAATGGTGGATATGGTTCAGAAATGGGCTATCATGAAATGGCATCTCAAGGGGAGTGTGGAGATCTGTGCGATGGATGGTGGTCTTTTTCTTTTCAGATTCATGTTTGTGGAGGACATGGTGGTGACTCTTTCAATGGGTCCTTGGGTGTATGGGAAACATAGCTTGGCCATGTGTCGTTGGAAGCCGAGTTTTGCCCCTGCTATAGAGCTGAACAAGTTGGCTTCAATATGGGTTTGGCTGTTGGGCTTACCTCTTGAGTATTGGGATGAAGCTATTTTCAAATGTATTGGGGATTCTTTTGGTTAGTTTGTCACCACTGACTCTATCACCAAGTCAAAATCCAGGTTAGTCTTTGCTAGATTCTATGTTAATATTTGTATTGATAAAATCCTTCCGAACATAGTTAAGTTGTGCTCTAAATTTGGCAACTGGACCCAACAAGTGTGTTATGAAAATGTTGTCATCTACTATCAGAAGTGTGCTAAAGTTGGTCACCTTATCTCTGACTGCAAATCTTCTTTCAGTTGGGAGGCTAAGGTGGATTGTTCCTTGGAGAATCTTACACCTCCTATGGGAAATGAACCCCATCCATCGGAAGACACTAGGCTCATTACTCTCAGTGTTTCAAATTCCTTTGTTGAACCACCATCTGACCTATTCAACTCCAGTGTTTTATTGGAGTATGCTTTCAAACCCCTGGCTATCCAGATGACCCAGGACCTTGGCTCTTTGGTTGTCGTTCCTCCATTTGTGGTGGTCTTTGTGGGGACTTATAAGACAATGGTTGAGGGTGGTGAAATCTAGGAAGAAGAGAGTATCGAAATGGTTGATGAATCTATAAAGAGTTTGGGGGGTTTGAAGCTTGAGAAAAATACAGAAGAAGGGATCTGGACAACACCAAAGAAAAAAGGGAGGAAGAAGAAGACAGATGTAGGAGGAGAATCAAACATGGGAAGGCCCATCCAAAGACACACTAGGATGAGAGAAATGAAAAATGAGATTGCCCTAGGTAAACAGGGGACATTGGAAGTGTCCTCTAAAAAAGATCAGAAATGAGAGTTATGTCATGGAATATTTGTGGGCTCCATATCTCCCAGAAACAACTTGCTTTGAAGAACTATGTCCTAGAACATAAGATTGATGTGTGCCTTCTACAAGAAACCAAAATGAAGAAGACAAATTTTGATAAAATTGCTAAGTTCATTTGGCCCAATGCATCCTATGTCTATAGTGATGTTGAGGGTGCTTCAGGTGGTCTAGTTGTGCTTTGGAGCCCATCAAAATTTTTTGGCTCTGAACTATTCCACTGTAAAGATAGTGTGGGGGCCTTCTTTACTTACCTTGGTGAGTCCTAGTCTATAATCAATATTTATGCTCCTAATCAGAGGAATGTGAGTACGTTGTGGCAAGACCTTGCGGTTAAAATAAATCATAATAAGGGAGGCCATTGGTTGGTTTTTGGGGATTTCAACTCTCCTCTCTTTCCTTCAGAGAAAAGTGGTGGCCTGTTGGATTACTCTAACAGTATGTATGACCTGGAATTTTTTTTGAATTCTTCAGGTTTAATAGATATTGATCTTATGGGCTAGAAATTTACCTAGTCTACTAGATGCTTTGGTGAACATCTGATTCAGGTTCGTTTAGATCGCTTCCTCTATTCTCCCCATTGGATCAATTCTTTAAATGCTAATCTAAAAACCCTACCTAGAACGGTCTCTAACCATAAACCCCTTTTGCTGACCACTAATATTCATCCTATTATGGGTCCCATCCCATTTCGGTTTGACATAATGTGGAACTCTCACCCTGACTTCAAAAATAAAATTGTTGAATGGTGGAATATTCCTGTCTGTGGCTCCCCCATGTTTAGGATCTTTTTCAAACTCAAACATATTAAAAACATGGTTAAAGTATGGAACAAGAGTGTGTTTGGTGACGTCTTACAAAAAAAAAGTTGTTAGAGGAAGATTTGAGAACTTTATAAAATAAAATGGAGGAAAGAGATGATAGTCAATAGACTCACAACCAAGAAAGGGAAACCAGGATGGAATGGGAATGGGTTCTCAAAAATGAGGAAATATTTTAAAAGAAAAAATCCAAAGTCCAATGGTTGAAGGAAGGTGATAGGAACACCTCCTTCTTTCATGTGTCAGCCATCAAGCATAGGAAAAGGAATCAAACCAATAGTTGAAGGAAGGTGATAGGAACACCTCCTTCTTTCATGTGTCAGCCATCAAGCATAGGAAAAGGAATCAAATTTCTAAACTGACTAATGATTCTGGAGTGGTGATTTTGAATTCGGCCCAGATTGGCCTTCTAGCTGCTAACTACTTTCATGAGGCTTATTCGGCTCCAACTGAGGTGCCTAACCTAGCTTTGGATATTTTTCTACTCAACTATCTCCTTACCATCATTTCCCACGAAGCTAATATGGGGATTCTCAGTGTTGTTTCTCTAGAAGAAGTTTAGCTGGCTACCTTTAGTATGGGGGCTTTCAAAGCCTCGGGCCCTAATGGTTTTCCTCCTGCCTTCTTTTAGATATTTTGGGATACTGTGGGTGGGGACCTTGTGCTAGCGGCTAGGGATTTCTTCAAATCTAGTAAAATCCTTAAACAACTGAATCACACCTTCATTGCCCTAATTCCTAAGATTGGTGAGCCTCAATCCATGACTGATTTTTGGCCCATTAGCCTATGTAACACATTTTATAAAATCCTTTCTAAGATCTTAGAGAACCATATCAAGCCCCTTCTGGATAAAATCATTAGTCCTACCCAAAAGAGTTTTGTCCCCGGGTGCCATATTCTTGATGCTACTTTGACCACCCACGAGCTTCTCCATTCTATGGATAGATGTAACTATGTGGGGATGGCTCTCAAACTAGACATCTCTAGAGCTTATGATAAAGTTATATGGGATTTCATCCCAAAGGTTTTGGCTAAGTTTGGGTTTAACAATTCAGTTATCAAACTCATTATGGAGTGTGTTAATACTGTACATTACTTTGTTCTTGTTAATGTGTCCTCCTTTGGGTTTTTCTCTACTGAAAGAGGTATCAAGCAAGGCGACCCCCTATCTCCCTATCTCTTCATCATGATTGTTGATGTGCTAAGCAAGAAATTTACTGGTCTATTGTCGGAGGGCTCCATTAAGGGCATCAGAGCGGCTTCATCCCTGGACTCGGTTGTGCAATAATTTATGGATGACACTTATCTTTTTGGGAAAGCCTCTATGGTGGAAGTCGGGAAAGGGAAAGCCTGCCTAAACAATTATGCCTCATGTTCTGGTCAAAGTATCAACTACAAAAAAATCATGATCTATTTCTTTAACAGCACACCTAATTTGCAAACTAGAGTGACTGCGGTTCTGGGATGTTTAAGCGGGTCCCTCCCCTTGGTTTACCTTGGGCTTGCTCTCATGGTTAAGGAGGTTACCTCTTACTTTTGGAATTCAGTGCTGGAAAGAATTCAAAGGAAATTGGTTGGGTGGAAAGGTTCCATCCTAAGCCATGTTGGCAAGCTCCAACTTCTCATAGCGGCTCTTCAAGGTATACCAACTTATTTCCTTTCCATTTTTAAGATGCCTAAGTACATTGCTGATAAGTTTGAAAAAATCCAAAGGAATTTCCTCTGGTCTAGGACTGAGGATAAGAAGAAACTCCCTTTGGTGAAATAGGAAAAGGTCTTCCAGGCCAAAAATTGTGGTAGCCTTGGAATCAAAACAATTGTCAACACTAACAAGGCTCTGATGGCCAAAGTTGGTTGGGATGAGTTAAGGAATACAAAGAATTGGTGCAACATATTGAACTCCAAATATCTTTAGGATAGGCCTTTGATCAATTGCCTCTTAGAGTCTCACCCCTAGGGCTCCTTGGCCTAGAGGAGCATCTGTAGCACACAATGCCTACTAAGGAATGCGATTAAATGGAAAATGGGAAATGGAAATCGAATCAGATTCTGGGAAGATCTGTGGTTAATTGATACCCCTCTATTTTTTTCTAGCTTTAGGATTATCATGGGATCGGCTCAGAGGTATTTTGGTACCCATATAAGTGATTATGTTTCCGGACCCCCTGGGGCTAGGGATTGGAAGGACTTATTCCTCTATTGTCCTCAGTCTCAAGACCTTTGTTGTCTGACTCGGTCCCTCTAAGAGGTTCTCTCTCTCACCAAGCTTCCCTCCTATGATAGAGAATATGAGTTTGTTTGGACCTTTGACAAATGGGGGGATCTATATGTTAGGTCGGTGTACAATCTGCTAACAAACCAGGGTACTATGGTGGAACCTTGGAGGAAGATATGGAACCACCACATGATCCCTAAAGTAAATTTCTTCTGGTGGATGACCTGCCATAATAGGATTCATACTCAAGACAATTTGAGGAAATAGGGTTTTATATTCCCAATAGATGTTTACTATGTAAGTGTAGTGAGGAAACTGTCAGTCATTTGTTGTTACACTGTCTGTTTGCGGCTGAATTTTGGGGGTTGGGCTTTGAAAAACTGGGAGTCTCTTGGGTTATGTGTAAGGATCTCATATCCTTCATCCTAGGCTAGTGTGGTCCCTATTCCCACCCCCTGCCTAGTGAAATTTGGAATCAGGTTTCTCCTATTATGGGTTGGTGTCTATGGAAGGAAAGGAACAACAAGGTCTTCAGGAATATTGAGAGGAATCCTAGGGATGTTTTTGGCTTAGGTGTCCATCTCATTGAGGAAAACATTTTCCTCTTCAATGGGAAACTCCTGGAGATGGGACCTCTTGATTACAAAATAAGAATGTCCAATGCTTGGCATCAGGGGTTAGAACCTAACTCGTTTGACAATTCTAAATCCTTAGCTAGGAAAAATACCAAATGGTCTGGATAGAGGCTGGTTTAAACTCAACTTTGACGGGGCTGCTAAGGGCAAGCCAGGCAAGGCTACTATCAGTGGAGTGATTAGAGACCTCGGGGGGGTTCTGGTTGTTGGATTTGCCAGAGCTATTGGTTTCCAATCTTCTATTGTGGTGGAATCTCATGCACTACTCATGAGCCTTCAAATTGTTGTCTCTCTAGGGATTTCTAATCTCCACATTGAAGGGGAGTCTAAGTCCATTACTAATGTTGTGAATATGGATAGACTAATTGGCTGGAATACTAAGGATATCCTATTGGACACTAAGTTCCCTTTATCCAAACTCAGGGGTAAAAAAGTGACACCTATATTTAGGGAGGGCAACCAAGTGGTGGATGCCTTGGCTAATCTCGGAACTTGTTGGGGTTACTCTAAATGTTGGAGGAGCTTCGAGAAGTTACCGCCAAGGATTCAAGATATCATCTTGAAAGAACAGAGCAACCACTTACCAAGATGAATTAAAATCTATGGGTGTTGGGTGTTGGATGGGGGGACCACTTGATTATATTTTGGGCTTGGTGGATGAGCTCTAATGTTGAGATGGCTGACAAGTGGTGGGATTCAAATTTTATGGCTTATCACATGTTTAAAGATCTTTGGGTGTTGGGTGTTGGTTGGGGGACCCACATGATTGTCCTTTGGGCCTGGTGGATAAGATCTAATACTGAGGTGGATGACAGGTGGTGGGATTCAAATTTTAAGGCTTTTCACATGGAAAAAAAAGGTGGCTCTACGAAGGGATTAGGAAAGTATGAGACTTTGATGAATTTGAGAGGCTGTATCGTGTGATCTCTCCTCTTTGGGATTGTGTGATATCTTGTTTTAGTCCATCATGGCCTCCACAATACTATGATTAAGAATGTTGATTTGACCCCTCATTATGAAGGAATGCTACCTTCTAGTGCCTTCATGCTTGCTAGTTTAGCGGGGGCTTCTAATTATACTCAAATGAATGTTTCTTAATTTAGCCATATGGCCAACTTGTCTTGGTTTTTGTGTGACTACTCCCTGGCCAAGGAACTGTGCATGCCCACCAATTTCTATTTATCTTGCCACAATCTTCCCAAGATCCACATTAATACCATTATAAAGTCACCTTGTGGTGATTTTCCCTTTCATGCATGTGACCTGCACACTGGCGTCATTACCCAACACAGCATTTCTTGCCTTAATGCCCACTATGTGATGAATTCTAATTTCCCTATTGGATTTTATAATCTTCGCTTTCTGCAAACTATTTGGTTCTCCATGCAGGTGGAAATCATGGGTGGCGACCGCGTTCAGACTGAACCAGATAACTACGAAGAATTCTAGAAGAATCCGTTAGTCTGGCATATCTGTGCTAAAGGTGGCCTTGCTCCTCTCATGGAGATTCTAGTTGGCCATGACCCTAATTTTTCTAGTCAATTTGCTAATTCCTAGAAGGACCGAAGGGTCATGATTGGTGGTATTTCCTTTGAAGTTAGTGAAGAAGTTATCGTGCAAGCCATTGGAATGTTGTGTATCAGGAAGAAATACCCTAAGCACACTAGGACACCGGACAATGAAATCTTGAAAGCATTCTTCATGGGGAACGAGGAACCGGTTCAAAACTAGTCGGGCTTCGAATGTGAAGCCCTTCTAAAGCCCTATGACCAGGTGTGCTTAGCTTTGATGAAATATGTCACTCTGGAAGGTAGGTTCAAAACCTATGTCTTCTATCATTTTCCCCTTCTAAATCATTTGAGGCATAAAATGTTGCTTAGATTTCCCTTCCTTTTGCTCATGGACCTGGAAAATTCAGCTAAGAAATGCAAGGAGCTTGCCAACCTTAACCCAAATGACCTCCTGCCTCTTCCACTCCATTAGGGGCTCATCCTGAGACTTTACCATTTTCACCTAGCCCTTTGTCCTCCAAAAGCCATCTCGGCTATTTGCATTGATGAAATTGAACCCCTGACTGTTGTGAACATTTCCCTTGCTGAGTCAAAAAGCCCTCATCATAAATCCAATCTAGGTACTGCAAGAAACCCCAAAGCTAAAATGGCTACTAAGAAACTAAAAGGAGGGATGAGTAATGCACATGCTAGTGCCATGACAAGCCTCTGTGAACTCAAGGCCACCCTGGAAAAGTCTTCCTACAGAGCCAACACTACCAAAAAACGTAAAGATGGTGAAAAAGGTGTGTTGGATCTGATAGTGAAGGAGGGGAAGGGGAAGAAAATAATTGGAAAAGATTATAAAGGAGATACTATTGTGGAAACCACGGTCATGACTGGAGGGGAGAACACCATAAAGAGATCTGGGAGGTTGGCGAAAAACAATTGAAAAAGATAGATTATTGAGGACTCAAAGGAGGACCAGTCTGACACCAAGGAGTATAAGGATGAGGACAAGAATGTGGAGGGGCCACAGTTTACCCCGGAAGATAGAAAGTTATTGAAAGAGACCTCGGCCTCTCATTCTTCACACCCCCTAGTTGCTAAGCCTAATGAGATCCCAGGGACTTTGGATGGTGCTGAGGAGCCCCATGCTTTGGAGAAGAAGATGGACATGCTCAACAAAAGGTTTCGTGGATTGACCCACTTCACTACCAGCACCCTGTCCACTGTTATCAAGGAGGAGATGGAGGGAAATAATTCCCAGGAGAACCAAGACTGGGTCGGTGATGATGTTGTGGACCTCTTGTTCAAAAATTGGGGCAATGCCAGTTAGTTGCGACCTGCTCTGGTGTTCTATTGTTTGGTTGTCTTTCTGTGGTTTATGTGTTGTTAAAGTGTTGTCTCTGTTTCTTTTTGTTTTACTATTAGCTTTTTAGACTTGCTCCTTTTTGGCCCTTGTGGCTCGTTGTGAAGGGTACAACACCCTATAAATGCTTCTTATCTTTTCAAAAACATTCCCATGGTGGATATAAATGAAACATGGACCATATACGACATTCTTGCTCAAATCAATATGCTACATATTAACCATGATATCTAGAACGAAAGAATAGAATATACACATTACAATGTAAACAATGTTTTGGGGCACGTTAACCAATTTCTAGATTGGTCCAGACCCATAAGAGAGTATCTCATTATGTTTCAAAATTAAGGGGACCAATACAAGCACAACCAAATATAGATCATCACAACACAACATCTGAAGCACATCAATCCGGATCACCAAATCATCAAAACTGAACCTTAATCAATCAACCAAGATATGTTGACATCAATGACAACCATTAATGACAACAATCAATAGCATCACATTCCAACAATATCCCCCTTTGTCATTGATGGAAATATGCATGAAGAACAATCCAAACAACATAATGTCAACATCAACAGTATCAAAACATTAAGGACCTTATTTTATTCTCCCCCTTTGACATCAAAGACAAAGGGAAAAAACTCCCCCTGAAAAACTTACTCCACTCCCCCTATGAGGAAGCCACCATGCATTGATCCAGATAAGTGTGAGCATATAATACCATGGACCAATGCACACCTTGATGCAAATTAATGTAGACTAGGAGGGGGCAGAACCCCTAACTTCTACCAGAGATACTCAAAAGTATATTTGCTCAACAGTTTTGTGAAAATATTTGCAATCTTCTCTTTGTAGGTATGTATTCAAGTTTTACCTCATTTTCCAAAACCTTCTCTCTCAAGAAATGATATCTAATGGATATATGTTTCATTCTAGAGTGTTGTACCAGATTCTCATAAAAATTTATTGCACTAGTATTATCACACATAATTAATATTGGTTCATCAAATGATATTCCAATGTCCTTCAATGTTTGTTTCATCCATAGTACTTGAGTGAAACATGAGGATGCTACAATTTATTCATCTTTAGCAATAGATAGAGATACAAAATATTGTTTCTTTCTTGACCAAGCAACCAACTAGGAGCCAAGGAAATAAGCTCCACCACTTGTGCTCCTCCTATTATCAACACATCTGACCTAATCAACATCAATATAAGCTGTCAAAGTAAAATATGAGTTCTTTGGATACCATCACCCCATATCTTTTGTACCCTTCAAATATCTAAAGATCATTTTTACTACAACAAAATGTGATTCCTTTGGTTCTTGCTGAAATCTAGCTGCTAAACAAACAACATACATAATGTGTGGTCTAGTAGCAGTCAAATATAACAGTTCTCCAATCATTGATCTATACATACTTGCATCAGCTTTAGGTGAATCACCTTCTTTTGTCACCTTTCATCCAAAAATGATAGGTGTACAAATCGGTTTGGAGTTCTCCAATCCAAACTTTTTCAATAATTATTTGGTATACTTGGATTGAGAAATGAAAATTCCTTTGTTGTTCTGATTTACTTGTAATCTAAGGAAGACATTTAACTCACCTATCATAGACATTTCAAATTCCTTTTGCATTTCATCAACAAATTTTTTGCACATGTCATCATTTCCTCCAAAAATTATGTCATCAACATAAGCCACAACAATCAAAATTTGATCTAAGTGAATTCTGTAGTATAAATTACTATCAGTAGATCCATTTTGAAATCCTTGTCCAATCAAGTACTTGTCTAATCTACCATACTAGTCTCTAGGAGCCTACTTCAATCCATATAAAGCTTTCTTTAACCTACAAACAACATCTGGGTAATTTACAGACTTAAATCTCTCTAGTTGCTCAATGTAGACTTATTCTTTTTGTTCTCCATTTAAGAATTTTAATTTTACATCCATTTGATAGACTTTGAAATCCTTAAAAGTTGCAAAAGATAAGAATATCTGGATCACTTTCATCCAGACAACAGGGCATATGTTTCTTTAGAATCAATACATTCAATCTGATTGTAACCTTTGCAAACCAAACTTGCTTTGTTTCTCATTACCTTTCCGTTTTCATCCAACTTGTTTCAGAATACCCACTTTGTTCCAAAAAAAAATTTATGTCAGTTGCACAAGTTCCCAAGTCTAATTTTTCTCTGTTTGATCAAGCTCTTCTTTCATTTCCTTCACCCAAATCTGATCATTGCATGCTTATTCCATAGTCTTTAGCTCAGTTTCTGAGAGTAAACACATTAATACTTGTTCTTGAGCAGCTTTGCTTCTTGTGATGATTCCTTTATTCTTATCTCCATTAATCTGATTTTCTAAGTGGTTTCTCTATACATACCTTGGGGTTTTAGTTGTAGATGTCAGAGCCTCCTTTGTCTCTTATTCTTTCTTTTCCTTCTTTCCTTTGTCATCTGATTCATCTAATCCATATTCAATATGCCTATCAGGATTTCTTTGAACATCTTCATCCACTTTCACATTCGCACTTTCAACTATCTTTCTCAGTCTTTTGTTGTAACACCGATACACTTTGCTTCTTGTAGAGTCCCAAAAATATGCCTTCATCAACTCTATTGTTGAAATTTCCAAGATTGTCCTCATCTCTCCAAATGTAGAATTTGCTTCGAAATTTTTTGAACTACTTTACTATGGGAGATCTTACATGCAACAACTCATATGATGTATTTCCATATTTCCTCTATAACAGTGCTTTATTCAGAGTGTATATTGCTTTGTGTATCACTTCTCTCTAGTAGACTTGTGGTAAACCTACTTCACTGATCATTGTTCTAGATGCTTCTTGAACTATCTGGTTCATTATTTCAACTAAACCATTCTATTGTGGTGTTTTAGGGGAAAATAGTTGTCTTTTAATGTCGTGTTTCTCACATAAATTGTTCAATTAATCAAAATTAAACTCTCCTCTATTAGATCTTAAACACTTGATTCTCTTGTCAACTTCATTCTCAACTCTTGCCTTGAAAATATTGAATTTTTCTAAAGCCTCAAATTTTTCTCTTAAAAATGAAACCTAGGTTAATCTGGAATAATCATCTATTGAAAGCATGAAATATTTCTCACCTTGTAAGCTTCTTGTTCTAGTTGGAGCACATAGGTCAATGTGCAAAAGGTCCAAAAAATTGGTACAGGATTCTTCTTTTCTTCAGAATGTTTATTTGATTTGTTTTCCTTCTTGACATCCTTTGCAGATAATGTTGTCTAGTTTGGTCAGTCTTGGAAAATCTCTGACTGATCTTATTGAACTTATCCTTATCAAGCTATCAAAGTTGATGTGACACATCCTATATTTCTAGATCCAACTATCATTGCTCTGAGATAATAAACATCTCTTTGTAGCTCCTTCCATTTGATACATATTCCCACTTGTTCTTTTTCCTACTACAATAATAGTTTTAGAACTCTTCCAGATCTCACAACCATCATCCTGAAATACAAAATTATAGCCATTCTTGCACATATGTCCAACATTCAAAAGATTATGATATAAACCCTTCACGTAGTAAACATTGTTATGTTGGACTCAAGGGAACACTGAGAGGGGGGATGAATCAGTTTTCAACAAATCTTAACTTTATTACTCTGAAACTTAAACCATTCTATCATTACATTAAAATAAAGATGCAAGAATTCAAAGGAAACATTCATAACACCATAGAACAAGTATTTTTGCATGGAAACCCTATTAGGGGAAAAACCATAGTGGAGGTTAATCCACAACTTGAGTACTCAAATAAATTTTTACAAAAGAGAATACACTTGCATTCAAGGACACTTCCTAGAGATCACTGGTTAGAGGGAAGGATCATTTCCTTACAAAATTTCATATTAAAACCATCTAAAGGATGAACTGAGATAGTAGCATCTATTCATGCTAGGTTATAGTTTCGATGAATCTCATAAATTTGATTCTGGATCTTCTTTCTGACTCTACACTTCACTCTGCTCTGCTCTACTCTTTTTTTCTCTTCTCATCATACATGGATAAATTCGCACTATTACTCTACTAAATTTTGCACCATACATTCGCTATGCTTGCTCACTTATCTACCTCCATATCTCAAAATGATAAAACCACTCTCATATATATATCCGCTATCAAGGATTTGATCATTCATATCTCGGCTTCATAAAACATTAAGTTCTTTTCAAATGTCGGCCAAACCCATCACTAATTCTTTATGTGTATCCTCCAAAGTTAGTTAAGACATAGAGAGGACCCAAACAAACATATTTGAGTATGAAAAAATATAATTAATTACTCCTTATACATCTGTGATTACTATATTCACCAGGTTGGCCTTCTAGCATAGATAACCAACATATTAGTGCAATGGATCTCTTAGATCAGATACCAGTGAATGTTCATTAGTATACTTCTTGAATAAGGTATTAAAAACATCAAAAAACCTTCCTCAGAGATCCACAACCCAAAATAATAGTCTAGTGAGGTATCCAGATCAAATTTTATGCCTATAATTGGATTCCCTATTCTTCACTCTATTCTATTGGTGTGCACCAAAACTATACTATAGATCAGATGCATGACTTAGGTTGCCATCAATGAAAACACTTACAAGCCATATGCCAAAAAATCTGCCCCTTTGGCATTGATGGCAACACTTAGTGAAAATTGACTAAGTGTCAAAATCATTATAAGTACCCTACCAAACTACTTCTCTCCTTATGCTTCAAAGGATTTCAAAACACAACTCCCCTTAAGATTGATTTTTTTTTTTATTGCACTCTCTCCCCCTTTGACATCAATTAAAAAGAATAGAAACCATATGCCAAAAATAAAAAAACACATGTTCAAAATCTCTGAAACATCAAATTATATATACCAACAATTCTCCCCCTTAGACCAGAATTTTAAAAATTTCAAAACAATTGACTGCTACTTTAGAAAATTATCTTATGATTTTTCTTCATTTCTAGAAGGAATTTCTTCCAAGCATCTATTGTGATCTCAATGATAATAATCAAACTATTGTTTTTGGATGTTTTGTTGCCAGTTTTAGTTAAAGATTCTAGAATTGTAATTGCTTCTTCCAATTTCTCACCTTTCCTTAGTATCTCCACCATCTGCTCCAATCTACATTCAGTTAGATCCTTCACCTTCCAAAAATTATCCATAAGTGTGTTCTTGGTGAATTGAGTTTTATTGTGTTTAGACTGTAGTTCCTGAATTATTTTCATGGTGGTACCATCCTTATCCTGAACCATGTCAAAGATTTTTCCAAAGCCATTCAACTCTGTTTCAATATGTTCCAATTTCTCTTTGTAATTACTAACAACATGGGGCCAATGAATGCAATAGCTATAGATGTTATTAGCTACATTGATGCACTTCGTCAACTCATTCATTTTCTTCTTTAGTTTGGTAAGTGATAGTCTAAACTTCTCCTTCAAGTGAGAAACAACTTTACCTTCTTCTTTGTCTTTATCCTTAGAGTTCATTGTTTCTTTACTGCATTCAATCATTTCCTCATGTAGAAAATTCTACAAACTTTCCAATTTAATCTTGCAATGCTCAACATGAGCATTTAGTACACTTATAATCATGTCTTGATCATATTATGGTCTAATAGACCATAACTTAGCGATTTTATGCGTTCCACCTTCTTCCTGAATAAGTCGTAGTTTTTATTTTGTCAGATCGTCTTCTTCCTCACTACATTTTTCTGGTTTTGATTCATTTCTTTGTCGATCCTCAATTTCTTCATCAGATTCTTCATCTGGAATGTCCACAATTTCCTTTTCTTTACCTTTTCCCTCAATTCTGGGAACTTTTCATTCTAGAGGGTAGTAGTCAACAATTTCTTTTTCTCTTTTCTATTTTTTATCCATGCCACCAGAAGAGGAACCAACTTCAATTGTTCTTACTAGAGGGGAAATATTGAATGAACCACACTTTCCAAGCACATTCTTAAATAAATTTTCAAATTCTAGATCCCAATCAACCAAGCTCCTAGAATATGAGTATATTTGTCTGTAAACCGATTCGTTTATTTTCCACATTACATTGTCAATCTTTGGAAAAAAAATCAAGAAATACATTATTAAGCATATGATCAAAGTACCAAACCTGAAAGCGTAGGTTGTTTCTTTTGTTAGTTGCACATTCTCCATTAGCTATTCCTTTATCAATCCACACAAGTCAAATTCCTGACCTTTGATTATCATATTGTGAGAAATATAGACTATGCTAGCCGAGGTCGCTCCTTCTCAGTTTCTGAAAAAGAATTTATATGAAATTTCATGTGCAATGTATTTTGTAATAGGATTCTTGATTGTCGCAATTATTAGTGCCCTCTAATATTTGATTATTTTGGTTAGGGTTTCAACACTCTTGTTCCAGATGGATTTCTTCCTTCGTATATCTCTGACTTTGCATAATCTAGTCAAATTCTCAATTACCTCCTTTGAGATGGTGTAGGGTTTGTCCAAAGTTAAAGTATCATCATGCAATCTGCTCAAGATGAATTTAACAAATTCTGCATTCTCAAAGTATGGAAACTCATTCCAAATATCCAAATTTCTATGTTTGGCTTCATTCAAATGCTTCAATTCATTGGGTAATAACAGATTCCTCATGGACCTAATATTTCCACTATTTTATTCATCCAAAATGATTGACCTTTTGATTTTTTCCATTTTCCTTCTGCACTTACGTTTAACAACCGCACACCAAATTATATGAAAATTATGAAGACATTTGAAATACCTGATAGATTTTGAGAAATGTCAAGGAATCGATTTCATTGCTTCAAAATTCTTCTACCGAGTGCTCTCCTTCTTCTCTTCTTCGATGCAAAGTGACAAACGATGATTCCAATTTGACTTTTATAGTTCACACACGTGCAATAAATGCATTTTCCCTATGTTTTTTGGGTGCTCTATTTTCTTAGACAGTGACAGAGAAATTTTCTATGGACCTATGAATTCTCTGAATTTTCTTGTGAAAGTTCTGCAAAGCCTCTGCACATCATAAACACACCTTCTTGACCATTCTTCTCATTTTGATACCATCCATAGACAGGGGAGGAAATATTTTCTTGAAAAACCCCCCTAGGCTAGTGGCCTGAAATCAATTATCAGAAGAATTACTGGAAGGAGGTTCTGGTGCATAACCATTTCCAACATCAGACACATTCTTCCTTACCCATGTCTTCTTCATCTCATCTCTTATCTCATCTATAGTCACTTTTCCTTTTCCTTTGTCATCTTCCTGTATGTTTCTACTTTTGTATACCAGACCTCTTCTATCCACATTTTTGTTTCTATAGAATCTTGCAATGTGACCAAACTTACTTCAATTGTAGCACACAGTGCTTCCTTGTCCAGACCAATCATTCCATTGATTTATTATTGATCTGCATTGATTAGAAATATGTCCAAATCTTCCACATGTGTAACATTCAATATTCCTTCTATTGACAAAGTAGTTTGACATATTTTTGCATTCATTTGATTTATGACCAAACTTTTTGTATTTGAAACACTAACCAAAAAGTGGTGAATCTCTTGATTTCATATTACTTCTACATTGAGTAGCCATATGGTTGAATTTATTGTAAGAAAAATAGTATGCATTAAATTTTTGAGCATTAAGTTGTCTTATCGGATACCTTCCACCTTTGTTTATCATGTTTCCTTGTCTGAAATTCTTTTGTCTGAGTCTAGAACTTTCTCCTTTTTCATATCCAAGACCTCTCTTATCATTTCAACTCTTCTATCCTTGAGTTATCTCATCAAGCTTCACTTAATTGATCTTAAAATTCTCCTTGTATTCATTTGCAGTGGTGAGTTCATTTTTTAGGATAACAATCTGCTTACCAAGCTCTTCTTCATTATTTCTGGATCATTGTAGTTCACTTTCCAACTGAGTGAATTCTTCATTTATTCTTTTGTGTTCATCATATTTCTCTTTTAAGGGCTGAGCAAGATTCTCCTCATTCTTTTTCCTTTCTTCAATCTCTTTAGTCAACTTCATCACCATAGATTCTGTCTCATGCTTTAGGGTAGAATTTTCTCTAGCAAGCTTTTCACATTCTTTAGTTATTTCCTTCAAGGTTTGATTCAGGTGAGCATCATCCATGGTTTCACTCTCTTGTTGCTTGATCTTATCACAAATATCCTTCCTTTTCTCCTTGGATTTAACAATCTGATCCTTTAATGACTAAATGAATTTCTTAGCATCCCTAAGATTTTATTTTAATTCTTGGACTTCTTCTTTAGATTGATCAAGGTCATTAAGTGTCACCAAAAGTTATTGTTGAAGACTACCAGATTTCATCACATTCCAAGATCCACCTCAAGTTGTTAAACTTCTTCTAAGGAACCAGATGCTCTGATACCAATTGTTGGACTCAAGGGAACACTAAGAGGGGGGGTGAATCAATGTTTAACAAATCTTATCTTTATTACTCTGAAACTTAAACCATTATGTCATTACATTAAAAGAAAGATGAAAGCATTCAAAGGAAACATTCATAACACCATAACACAAGGATTTTTTTGTGGAAACCCTATTAGGGGAAAAACCACGGTGGAGGTTAATCCATAATTTGAGTACTCAAATAAATTTTTACAAAAGAGAATGCACTTGCATTCAAGCACACTGACTAGAGCTCACTGCTCAAAGGGAAGGCTCACTACCTTACAAAAGTTTAGATTAAAACCATATGAAGGATGGAATGAGATAGTAGCATCTATTCATGCTAGGTTACAGTTCTGGTGAAGCTCATAAATTTGATTCTGGATCTTCTTTCCAAATTTTCACTTCGCTCTGCTCTTTTTTTCTCTTCGCATCACACATAGACAAATTTGCACTATTACTCTACTAAATTTCACACCATACATTCACTATGCTTGCTCACTTATCTACCTCCATATCTCAAAATGATAAAACAACTATCATATATATATCTGCTATCAAGGATTTTATCATTCATATGTCGACTTCATAAAACATTAAGTTATTTTCAAATGTCGACCAGATCCACCACTAATTATTTATGTGTATCCTCCAAAGTTAGTTAAGACATACAGAGGACCCGAACAAACATAATCAAGCACAAAAACATTTAATAAATTACTCCTTATACATCCGTGATTACTATATTCGCCAGGTCGACCTTCTAGCACAGATAACCAACAAATTAGTGCATCAAATCTCTTAGATCGCATACCAGTGAATGCACATTAGTATACTTCTCGAATAAGGTATTACAAACATCAAAACATTAAAAAACCTTCCTTAGAGATCTACAACCCAAAATAATAGTCCGATGAAGTATTTAGATCAACTTTTATGCCTATAACCGGATGCCCTATTCTTCACATTGTTCTACTGGTGTGAACCAAAACTATATTGTAGATTAGATGTATGACTTAGGTTTCCATCAATGAAAAAACTTACAAGCCATATTCCAACATCATGTTAGTGTTATGTTTTCCATCAAAGGTAATAGAACCAATTCCAATAATTTGTGTCATTTTATCATCTCCAAATCTAACATAACCTCCATCATATTTCTCAAGCTTCACAAACTTGCATTTGTCACTGGTCATATGATTCGAACATCCACTATTAATCAACCATTCATATCTATTTATTTTGACAAATAATGCAGCTTTAGTGTTATCATTAGATTCCAGACAAATATTAGAGATATCAAATCTAGGTTCATCCTTTTCCACCAAAAACAAACAATCCTCATGATCTGATTCATCATCTGAAATACTGGCATTCTCATTAACATAATAGGCCTTCTTATTAATATTTTTTAAAAAAATCCTTGTTCCTTTCTCTAGAAACTTAGTTTCTAAATGACCAATCTTTTTACATCTAAAACATTTAAGGGGAAACATACCTTTTTAATTTTCGGTACCTTTCTTTAGTTTCCTTGTTAAGTTTTCTTCCAACTCATCTGAACTTTCACTATTTGGATCTTCTTTTGTCTTTGTGACTTTGAAGGCTATTTCAAATTTCTCCTTTTCTTTTCCAAATTTCCTCATCTCAAATGCAGTCAAGGTGCCAAATAGTTGCTCTTTGGTGAATTTATTCAGATCATAAACCTCCTCAATAGCCGAGATCTTGTCATTGTAGCTCTCTCATAGGGTCATCAGAATCTTCTCCATAACATCTTCATCTATCAAAGTGCCTCCTTGATTTTTAACTTCATTTACTACACTTTCAACTCTCTAAAAGTAGCTTGCTATATCCTCACCTTCTTCCATCCTCAAGTTTTCATATAGTGCTTAGTTGTCAACTTCTTTGATAATTTGACTATCATTTCCTTCATAGATTTATTTCAACTTTTTCCCAAACTTCATAAGAGTTTCCCAATGAAATAAATTTTGTTAACTCAATCTTAGACAACACTAAATATTGCATACCTTGCCTTTTCATTCTCTTCATAGGCTAAAATCTCATCCACAGAAGAACAACTATTTTTTGATTCAACATATTTTGTCTCAACAGCTTTCCAAGTTTTGTACCCTAGAGAAATTAGGTAACCTCTCATCTGCACTTTCTAGAAGTTGTAGTCAGATCCATCAAACATGGAAATTGTTAGTTTGTGCATCATTGGATCTACCCCAAGTGGTTAAGCTCTTCTTCGAGGAACCAAAGCTTTGATACCAATTGTTGAATAGTCTGGATAGCTGAGAGAGGGGGTGAATCAATTATTATAAAACAATTTTCTTGACTTTAATTAATCTGGAGAAAACTTAAATAAATTAGATAATAATCTAATAGATATGAAAATGAAACCACATAACAACACCAAAATGTACATGGAAACCCAAGAAGGGAAAAACCACAGAGATTACAAATTCTCAATTATAGAACACCGGTTACGGTGATTTTTACAAAGGCTCACTGCCAAATTGCTCATTGTAGATAAGGCTCACTACTTGGCTATTACAACCAAAGATAAAAAGGCTCACTACCAAGAGAAAATGGCTCACTTCTAGAAGAATAATGAAAGGGAATCTACTATTGAAATAATTATCACCAACAATGACATCAGATAAAATCTCACTATATGCTGCCTCTAGTTGTATACTTTCACACAATGTTTGGATATTCAGATTCTCATTCACCACTCTTGCTATCATAAAAAAAAATCAACTTTTACTTATACCATTCCATGCCTTCATAATCTCCTAAGTCAGCCACAAATAATTTGAACTAGTTCACCAGAAAATATTCTCGCAGTGCAAAGAAATGAAACGTGGACCATATAGAACCTCCTCACTCAAATCAACACACTACATATTAACTATGATATCTAGAACCAAAGAATAAAATATACATGTTACAATGAAAAACATGTTTTAAGGCACTGTGAATATTTATTCACACACAACTTTTTCCTTCGCGGTTTATTTTCTTGCGTGGCTTTGCCTCTGTATTTTGGTACCGCTCGTAGCTTTTTAGAAGCTACCACGTGGCGTCCTATCTGGGATTTCTTTGGGGCATCTCTTTTCCTTTTGCTGGGCTCCATTTTTTTGATACGTCACCTTCACTGGTTTACTTTCCTATTGGGGCCCACCCCGCAGATTCCTTTGTTGGGAGTTTTCTGTGTGGCGCTCGTTTGTGCTTCTATTATCTTGGGTTCGACGTTTATTGCAACGGCTCCATTTTTATGCCGCATGTTCTCTCCTACTGCTGCTGTGTGGCCCATATCTTCTCAGGACATGCTTGTTGGCATGCTTCTAGAAGCATCTCTCTATTGGCATCGGCATGAGAAAATCTTGATCGTTGATGGCTTCATGGAAGTATCTTTCTTGTTGGGGTCTTGAGGTGGTGGGCTGGCTTATTTAAGAAACCTTTTTCTTAATTTTTAGGTTGGTTGTTAGATGGATGAAATTTTCCTGAGCACTAGGAATTATCCTATGTAGTGTTTGATATTAAATTTTAACTCACAGACTATGCCATTCTGTTCGGCCTTTCTATTTTCATGTATTTGATTAAACATTAAACTGTGCTTTTATTTTCTAAAGCATTTGAGCATTTATTCATAGATTTTATAATTTTTATGTAGCCTAGTGTAATACAGATCATGTTGCTACTCTTTTGTGTTACCTTATGCTATATGAGTTATATTATGTAAATGGTTGATGTTCTTATGTTTGCAGTGGTGGGAATTATCTATTTGATATATGGTAGTTATTACTTGAGCCTTTGTTTCAACATTGTGCTTACTCATTTCATTTATGATTTGGCACATCACCTTAGCTTAGGTTTGTTTATTTCAAGTTTATCTCCTTCCCCTTTTTCTCCCCCCATTGAAAAAATGAAGAGCCAACTTCGATAAAACCCTAGAGGTTACTTAGCTATGCGCATGGGTCCCCCAATAGCTAAGTTTCCCATAAGGCTGCTGCCTACAAAATTTTGTGTCAATAGTTATTTTTCTGGCATGCCCGGTGGGACTCAAAGTAACACATTCTCTTGATCAATAGGAGTGTATGAGCCATAGGCCCATCACTAGGTCTCAAACTGCAAGAATTCCTGGCCTACTTGTACCACCATTGGTTTCACTCCAGGCGAGAATTCGGTAGGCTAATACTTCACCTCCCTCTTCTCCTCCACCCCTTATGCCAATGGCAAGAAACTATTTAGCCTGGTATGCTGGTAGTCATTTGATAGCACCTATGCCTCTTGCAGTGTGGGCTTCGATCCTGACTTCTACTTTAAAGGTTGTCCCTAAGTTCTCTGGGGATGATTCAAAAAATCCGACAAAACACTTGCAAGATGTGGCTGATGTATGCCTGGTTCATGGAATTACCAATGAGAATCTGGCTTTACAATTGCTCATCGCCTTTTTCAGAGGGAAGGTGTTGGATTGGTATTGTACTCTTTTGGATAATATAGTTGCCACTTGGGATCAGCATGAAGATCCTTTCTATGAGCGTTTCTCAAATAGTGGCAAAAAATCCTCACTATATCACTAGCTGACTCATATAAAGTGAGCTCCCCATGAAGCTTTGTATGATTTCAATGGTCAGTTTCATTTGACTTGGTAGATAGTTCTTGTCGATAGTCGACCACCTCCAGATCTGGCATTCATGTTCTATTTAAAGTCTATAAATGTTGATATTTCTACGATGCTACAAGCTCTTGGCGGGAATACCTTACTTGATGCATACAGCCTTGTCGTCACTGCGGAGAACAATATTATTGCTGCCACAAAATTGGTGCCAAGACCTATCATGCAATTATTCCCAAAATCGACTATAGCAAAACCAGAGGTAGCTTCATCAAGAGTTCCTGCAACTCCCTAGCCTATGTATGTGTACCCGGGAATGACATCGAGCATCGCTCCAATGCCTAAACCCCTGGTGGATGAAGTGAACCATGAAAAATGAATTAAATAGTATGAAGTTACAAAAATATAGCTACCAAAAGCCTACTTACCAAAACTACCAAGGCAAGAAAGTTCCTTTCCAGCCGAGCCAGTAGCAAGATAGATCATGTAGTAATACCCAAGCTCAAAAGAACAATCAGGTTGTCCCGATGACTATACCAATGCAGACCATCTATCCTAATTCAAGCAAGGAGATAGTAGTAGGACAAAACAATCTTACCAAGGATACTAATCAATGGTGCTTCCCTTGCAATGATGCGTAGATGCCTCATAATTGTCTATGGGGGAATTTACAATAGAGGATAATTGAGAAACATAGTCAAGGCATCATTCCTGATCACAAAGGTCATACACATGCCTCTCAGCAAATGGAGAATGTAGTTCTCACTACTCAAATGCAAGGAATGTCTGTAGAGAAGGAGCTCGAAATAGCTCTGGACTAGGCACTCTTTTCTTGGATGGAAGGAGAAGAGTCAACATTCCTGAATGAAATTCTAGTGACCCAAGTTTTGCAAGTACAATTGGATTACAATACTCATTCCAAGCAGAGGCTCACTGGAGAATTCACACCTTTGTAGACTAAAGGGTCACCTAATTCAATGCCTAGTCCATTGGAAAATATACCATCAGTTCCACAGTAGTCTAAGGTGGTTGTTCCCAGTACCACGAATCCACCTCCTCCAAAGATAAGAGCTCCCACGACCACCTTGGCTATTTCCAAATAGCTAGATGTACTGACTGCAAGACAAAAGGAGCAAGCTACCATAACTCATCAATCACAAACACCATTCAACATGGTGGAACAACTAAAGAAATCCTCTACTAGTGTTTCTTTGTGGGATATCCTGGCCATCCCGAAGAAAAAGCTTCTATTACAGAAGGAATTATTGGGAGAAGAAGACATGAAGATTCTTGAGCAACCCTCAGAAGATAAGATATCCAAGCCAGACTTGGATAGAGTTCTAGCAAATCAACCAGAAGAAAAGCAAGTTGAAAGAGAGAGTAAGCCTAAACCTAGGCCTTTCTTTCTAACACTTATCATTGGTAACAAACTACTGCATAATTGTATGATTGACTTTTGTGTTAACACCACTGTCATGCCTAAGAAAGTAGTTGAAGCTCTGGGACTCGAATACGATCCTTTGAAGAAGGGATTCATGCAACTCAATGGGAACAAGGTTGAAACCATCAGAGTAATCAAATGATTGCCTATGACATTTTTTGCTTATCCCAGCATTATTGTGAATCAAGGTATTGTTCTCATCGACGTCCCTCCTTTGTTTGGGATATGTCTATCTCGAGAATTCACTACAAATTTTGGAGGCTACCTAGCATTAGACTGGTCACACCTGATCCTAAGAACCAAACATGGAGAAAATATTAAGTTATTGTAAAAATATTTTCATTACAAACATGTGGCTGATGAAGCCATGATCAATTTTGAGGAAACACATACCTCAATCACTTCTAGAGAGATGCTCAATGTCAAACTCCTTGAGGAAGAAGAAGCAAGAAACTCTTGGATGAAGAAAGACGAAGCTCTTTTAAATGAGTTCATAGACACAAATCATTTTGGAAACTATCATGCAACTAGGCTAGGAACATACGTCATACATGAAGAGGACCAAATAATTCCTAGAGTGACTAAAGATTCTGGAGGTTTAGGGTCCTCAGAGTTATGGACCTTGCACTTTAACGAAGCAAGATGCAGAGTAGTATTTGGCACAAGAATATGTTTAATATCTCCATCCAAAGGAAATACCTTAAGTTCTTACCACTTTTAGTTTGCATGTTTGAACAATGAAGTAGAATATGAAGGCCTTGTCCATGGCTTGAGTTTAGCAGAATGAATGGGTGCAAAGAAAATACGGGTGTTCAGATACTCAGAATTGGTGGTCAACCAAATTCGAGGGCTTTCTGCTGCCAAGAATTTTTGCATGTGATCATACCGACATAGGGTCTAGGACCTGATTGAAGGCTTTGAAGCATTCAACATCCAAGCTGTACCTAGAGAGCTAAACTTCGAAGTAGACTGAATGGAAACTGTGGGATCTCAATTTGAGCCAGCTTTTGAGTTAATTAACAACAAACATTCAGTATGAGTGATCGTGCAGTGTGCAGTCCCAAATAATGATCAATTCTAACAAGTTTTTTATAGTGATACTCATATCGCGTCATTTCTCTAGTTTTTTGGAGAATTTTCCAACCAATTACAGCCAACGATTGTTGAGGCCTATGAGGATCAAGTAATCTAGCTTAAATCGAACAAGCTCCCTAGGGGTCTAGTTACTCTTGAGACTAATTGTGATTTTGATGATGCAAGGAAAGACAAGAGAAAGCTTGTAGCTGATATATACCAATTTTCACATTGGAGAAGATAAAAAGCTTAAATTCAAAAAAGGAGTCTCGCAAAAGAATAAAGAAAGGTTGAAACATTTCTACGAAGAGTATCCAATTGTGGTAGCATGGTCATATGATGATCTTAAGAGATATGATCCCAGGATTATCCAACACACCATTGAGCTACTAGAAGGAGAAAAACATATGCATCAAAGGCAGAGGCCAATAAATCCAAATATCGAATCACTAATGTCACAAGAATTCAAGAAGTTGATTGCATCTCAGATAGTGTTCCTGATCAAACACAACACTTCGGTGTCTAACCTGGTGTCGGTCTGGAAGAAAAACAAAGATTCGACTTTGATAAAACCCTAGAGGTTACTTAGCTATGTGCATGGGTCCCCCAATAGCGAACTTTCCCATAAGGCTGCTACCTGCAAAATTTTGCATCAATAGGCACATTAACCAATTTCCAGATTGGTCTAGACCCATAAGAGTGTATCTCATTATGTTTCAAAATGAAGGGGACCAGGACAAGCACAACCCAAGATAGATCATCACAACACAACACCCGGAGCATGCCAATCTGGATCACCAAATCATCAAAAATGAACCTTAATCAATCAACCAAGATATGTTGACATCAATGAAAACCATTAATGACAAAACTCAAAATCACATTCCAATAGTTTTAGGATTTTCAAGGCATGTTCCACTTCCTGGTGTCGCATGTAGTCTTTTGGGTCTTTCCCTCTACACATTTCATGTTGATTATTTTATCCTTGGCCAACTTGGAGATGTAATATTTTTGTTGGTATAGGTCAACATGTGATGTAATAAATATAATATCATGTATTGATTATAAAAATAGTTGACCTAGGGTGATGGATAAGTGTGTGATGCATTATGAAAATTGTGTAAGAAACTGAAAGAGAAAGAGCAGAAGTTGTAGATCTTGTCTGGTTTCATCTTGATCATATCTCTGTGATAGAAGGGAAGTGAAGAAGTTTGCGTAATTGTTTGTTGGAGGTAGTGAACCAAAGGAAAGAATTCTTAATTATTGAAAGTAGTGATCTACTAAGTAGCTAAGAAGACATTTATAGAAGTAATAGATAAGAATTGCAATCATCAAAAGAGAAGTGACAAAGTAGAATTGTAATCATCAAAAGGTGTGATCTTAATTTTCAGTTTCAGACAATGGAAATATTGTCATTTTGAAATATTTCTTGAGTTCCTACTTAGTTCAGGGAGTTATAAATTCCTTGGGTTGTAGCCCTAAAATAAAGTATAATCATGGAGTTGTAGCTTCCATTGGAGTGGACCTAAAATATATAATTGGGGAGTAGTAGATTCCTTGGGTTGTAGCCCTAAATTGTTTTTGTAAATGGAGTTCATATTGTGAGGCTAAATTAGGACAGTAGCTCTTAGCATATTTTATTACTATTGTTTTTCTCTTGTGGGGTTTTCAATGTATATCTAGTGTTGTGTTGTGTTTTGCATTATCTTCATCTTTCATGTTCCTATTTATGCAGTAGAGTTTGAAGTGTCTAATTATTTAAAAGGGTTTGAGATTTTGAATAGAATACTTATTCACCCCCCTCTCAATAATCTTGTGTGTTCAACAATTGGTATCAGAGCCTGGTTCCTTAGAAGAAGTCTAACATCTTGAGGAAGATCCAGGATGGTACAAGAAGGCTCTAACAAGGTGCCTAGGTTTGATGGACATGAATTTTATTTTTGGTGATTCAATATGGAATCCTATCTAGCCTTCTTAGGGCTTGGTGTTTGGAAATTAGTCAAGGATGGTTACTTTATTCTTGCTACTCCTTCAACTGATCAAGTAGAGATTAGGGTCTATAAAAATAATGTAAAGGCTAAGAATGATATCTTGAGTGGGCTAGTAGATTATAATCCTGTAAAATTAATGCACTTCAATTCAGCAAAGGAGGTCTGGGAAAAGCTTAGTGGCATCTATGAAGTAGACATCAAAGTAAAACACGCCAAGTTGTAGATCTACAAAGGAAAGTTTGAAAACCTGAAAATGTTAAAGGATGAAGATATTGTAGGATATTTTCTCTAGGTAGATGAAGTGGTCAATGCAATTAGAGGGCTTGGTGAAGAATTGGAAGAATCAGTGGTGGTAAAAAAGGTATTGATATTTCTTCCTAAAACCTATATCCCTAAAGTATCTTCTATTGAGTAAGATGGAGATTTAGATAGACTTTTAATGGATTAATTATATGGTGCCCTTACTACTTTTGAAATGAGATATTATGACAAAGAATAACCAAAGAAGGAAGCAACTTTCAAATCTAGTAAGAAGTACATATATGAAGCATCTAATCACAGTAGTGATGCTAATGAAGAAGAATAATTTTTTTTAAGGAAGTTGAAGAGGGGTACCAAAAATTACAAAGGTAAGCTACCTTTCAAATGCTTTAAGTTGTAGTAGTGTAAAAAGTATCCTTTTTCCCTTACTTGGTTTGATAATTGATATTAAAAATGAATTAATGGTATCTTGGAATAGTGTTGTAATGTGTTGTACACATTCACATCATTATAGACCCTTTATTTGTTTAAAACATGCTTTAATTGATCCTTTGCAAAGGTTTTGTGAAGTTTTGTAACACACTTTCACACTTTTCTATGATATATTTACTTAATTAAGCTTAATGGGTCCCTTATTAATAAAATGTATTCAAATGGGAACCTATTTTAAGTGTTGTAAAGTGTTATAAAACACTTTCACATTTATCTAGGGTTATATTAATTAATTGTGGTTAATTAGAGTAATTAACCCCCTTTAATTCAAATTGAAGCCTTATTTATGACACCTCCTGAAGATCTATCTCGACACCCATAATTTAAATAATATAACATTTAATTGGGCACAAATTAGGTCCTAGAAAATGCTGCTAGGACCCATTCACACTTGGTGGTGAATGGGTCCTCCCTTAATAGAACCCCCTTTCTAAGTTGATCTAAAATGGGTTTTTAACATAGCTTCCATCCCTTGAGGTTAGGTCCTAGAAAAATGAGCTAGGACCCATTCGCCCTAGGTGTAAAATGGGTCCTCCCTTAATGAAGAACCCCTTTTCAAATTGAATTCTTGTGGGAATTTAATAAAGCTTGCTTCCAGATCTGGTGTCAACCTTAATTGTTTGAATTTTGGGGCTAATCTCTTAATTTAGTATAAATAAGGGGTTAATTAAAATTGTTTCTCCTAGAAATTCAATCTAAGCATCCTAGCAAGTTTATGAAGTCATCTAGCATTCAAGTTTACAAGAATTAGAGCATTTACAAGAGAATTCATAGGGAATATACAGGTGGATTTCAAGAGTCTATTGCAACAATCCAAGATCATGTCATTATGACAAGGGTTTACTACATTCATGTTGTTGAGCTAAAGAAGTGGATGTAGCATTGAAGATCTACTTGCAATAATTTTTCATATCATACTAAAGGATCCAAGATCTACATTCTTCATGGCCACTACATGCTAGATTGTAGATTTGTATTACAAGACATCTAAGGTGGCATTAATTACATATTTCATGTTTCATGCTTCAATTCATTTATTTAATAATTTGGTTTAATTACCTACAAGGGGTTTGATCGAGGAAAACCCCCATTCACTAAAAAACAATTTTTTTCTTCCCTTGAATGTGTGATTGCAGATTTATAGGTTGAAGATCAAGTGGAGCAAGTTTGGAGAAAAATTGTCAAAAATGTCAAGTTGCAAAAGTTGTCATTCAAAGTGAAAAATCAAATATTTGAAGCTATAGAATTACCTACAAATTTATAGAAGCTGATAACTAAGAATTTGAGAGTGCAAACATGAAGGAATAAAACCTTGATCACAATTTCAGAAACCCTAACAGGGACCCATTCGCCAGTGAAGGTGAATGAGTCCTATGTAACCCAAAACGAAGAATTTTTTGACAAGGTACACACCTTTTTATGATCTAATAACTTCCCTCATAGTTTCTATAATAGTTAGGTATCATTTCTTATTGTAGAGATTTAGTGGTATAAAATTAAGTGGTCTATCCTCTTGCTCATGCATTTGGATTCACCCTATTTTCCACCATAATCATTAATGGTGAACCCAATGTATTGACCATTGTAATTTTATTTTATTTTTGAAGTCTCTCATTGCATCTTAGGTTAGATCTTGCATTCATTAGCATTGAATTAAGATCGCATTTAGGATTACTTATTTTTCATTGAAATCTTGCATCTCATCTAGGGTTTAGATTTTTATTATTTTGCATCTCTCTAAATCTGAACAAAACAAAAATAAAATTATTCATTTTACATCTCATTTAGATCTCATAAAATTTCATTTGAAAACAAAAAAAAAAGTGCCTTTCAATTTAGACATTGCATTTTTACATTGTATTTATGGAAAATCTAAAACTGAATTTCACTGTCTCAAACCTAGAATTGAAAGATATTATTGAAAGCTTGCAAATAATTTAAAAAAAATTAAAAAATACCTAACTAGGACCCATTTTACCTTACTGGTGAATGAGTCCCTGATCAGGTCCTGTCTGTACCTTCTAGCAACTAAAAACACATAAAAATTCCCTTTTAAATCCATAGAAACATCTCAGAAATATCTAACCAAGACCCATTCGCCCTTACTAGAAAATGAGTCCCTATTAGCTATTGATCTACATTTTCTAGACATTAAAATCTTAGTTTCTAGCTTTTGTTTGGTTCTATTACTTTCTTGTTTCAAATTATTGATTGTCTATTTCATCAAATTAATTGCATTTAGCTTAAATTGCTTGATTTCCTTGCATTGTTAAAATTAAAAATTGCATTCAAACATTTAATTTTCATCTTATTACATTGTGTAATCAGTAAGTTACTATGTTTGCATCTGAAATTTTGAAAATGGAGAACTGTTTAGGCAATGTGTGGAAGTCCTTGTTCTCTTTGGTTGATGTTTCAAGTTGTGTTTTTGGCAATGACCCTAATGAAATTGAACTTAATCATTCTCACACAACTCCTAATGCATGTCCTCCTCGTGATGTTGACATCATTGGAGAAGATGATGCTAGCACGAATGAATTCGTAAATGATTTCCTTAACAACCTTGAGTCTAATGAATCCTTTTATCCTTCCATGAAACAACCAACACAACTTGAGATGTTTGGTCTTTTGCATCCTAAAATTGAGTCACAAGTTGAGCCTAAGTTCCCTACCATAGGTAAACCTAGCTCCTCTAAACAAGAAAACATTCAACCATGCTATGTCAAAAAATTAACCAACAGATCAATCAACCTTGAAGAGACATATGGAAAAGGGTTTACAATCTTGAGTAAACAAGGATGTGATACAACAATCGAACATGAAATTCATCAACTCCTAGAGAAAATACCCATTGAGAATACCAAAGGGTTAGCATATCAAGATCCTCCTCCCGACATAAGTGATCTAATCCCTAAAAAATACCTAATGCTTCGTAATGATGGTAGGATTTTCTTAGATCCTCCTCTTGATATAAGTGTCCTTCCTAAAGAGCAACCAATACCTCCTAAGGAAAATGATAACAAAGACAAGATCATATCGAAACCTCTTGACCTAATTCCATCTATAGAAGTTGGTGAATCAAGCAAGAAAATTTGTGATCTCAAACATTTTCCAAATGAAAAATCCTTAAAAATTATTCTTTGTCATGGTCTCATAAAATTACCACCTATTAAAGAACGTCAACACAAAAATAGAACAAGCACAAGCATGTCTCACTACCTATACCATAGAAATTTTTGAAATCACACTAATTAGTGTAAAGTATTAAAGAAAATATTGACAAGCTTCACTAATCTCAAATATTCTTGTGACTTTATAATTGAATAACAATAGTATCCATTCCGCTCCTTTCCATGTAATATTTATAGAATCTTTAAAAAAATTCACTATTACATGTTTTTACACTTATTGCAAATCATTTTCTTTAATGCAAGGAGCTCATTTTCATCACCTATCTCAGCTCATTCTTTCCTTGCACAAAGTGGGGGCAGGAATTTGATGGACTTGTCCTAGTAATGCATTTTTCATTGTCCCTTTGGTTTTTCTCACCTTCCATTCATACTGGTTGAGATTGGGAGGTGAGAAACCTGCTTTAGGTTGACTTGCTTGTGCCTTACTAGTATTTTTCATTTTCATGTTTTTCTATATGTGATTGCATGTGTGTAATGTGATCCCCTATAACATTTCATTTGATGTATTTGCATTTTCATTTTTTTCTATATGTGATTGCATGTGTGTAATGTGATCCCCCGTAACGTTTCGTTTGATGTATCCTTCTCTCTTTTGTGCATTCTTCTATCTGTACATTCATTTTTCTCTATGTCGTAAATTTTTTATCATTTTTAGTTTGTCTTGTGTTTTCCTTTTGGGGATGATGCAAGGCATCGAGACATTTATGTCTCTTCCATGTTGACCCAAACATTTTTCTTTATCTTTTTCATTTGTCTTGTATTTTCCTTCAGGGGATGACGCAAGGCATCAAGACATTTATGTCTCTTCCATGCTGACCCAAAATATTTTCTTTATATTTTTCGTTTGTATTGTGTTTTCCTCTTGGGGATGATGCAAGGCATCAAGACATTTAGGTCTCTTCCATGTTGACCCAAAATTTTTTATTTTTTTTTTCACTCTCTTTGTGTCATTCTTCCAATTCTATGAGTATTTGGGGAATAATGATAGTTCCATGCTCTATGACAACATTGTAGCAAAGACATACTGACCCCAAATCCATAGATCCCTTATGTATTTGTGGGGGCAACCCTTCTTTCCTATTTCATGACGTACCTTATTTTAGAAACATATGACTTGGCATAGGGTTTTCCCAGGAAAGCTCTCATGTCTTGGGATGAAACATTGGCTACTTTAAAGAAATTTCTCATAGTGATGGTGTAGCAACTACTTTAAATTGGGGGCATACATCAATGACATCTTTTGGAAAAATTTCATGGCATGATTTTTGTCTTTTCTTGTGATGTGTCCTCTTCTTGGTGGTTTCATTGGGTTTGATGTCATCCAAGAGTGTATGATCTACTGACATGGAATGATGCAAATGAGGCATCCCATGGGTGATGATTTGACACTTTTGACTTGTTCTCTCTTGGAGACGTTAGGTACAATGCTCCCTAACAAGAAGACCTTTACATGAACAAATTGAAATCCTCTTTAACAAAATTTTACATAACAAAAATTTTTACAATAGCATTACATTGTGGTGCCTTATCGAAGTTGTCAAGAGGATAGATTTGGTATGGTATGAGAGGCTAATATGATTCTATCATTTTACACTTCAATGGGACAACTCACCTAGTGGATAGACTAATGTTCCACCACCCTAGAGTGAGTAGCGTATGCTATGGATAAACAAGCCCCATTCCACATCGCGTTGTGCTTGATCCTTTGTTTTTCTTTATTTGGCCTTTGATAGGGTATGATTATGTATCATTTTTACTACTGCATACTTAAGTGTATTGGATGTCTACTTTAGTGCGAGTTCGACATGGGGTCATCTTCTCACTAAAGTGGGGGAAAAATGTAGTAACAGAAAAGTATCCTTTTCCCTTACTTGGTTTGATAATTGACATTAAAACTTAATTAATGGTGTCTTGAAATAGTGTTTTAATGTGTTGTACACATTTACATCATTCTAGACCCTTTATTTGATTGAAACATGCTTTAATTGATCCTTTTCAAAGGTGTTGTGAGGTGTTGTAACACACTTTCACACTTTTCTAGGATTTATTTACTTAATTAAGCTTAATGAACCCCTTCTTAATAAAATGTATTCAAATGGGAACCTTATTTAAGTGTTATAAAGTGTTATAGAACACTTTCAAATTTATCTAGGGTGACCTTAATTAATTGTGGTTAATTGGAGTAATTAACCCCATTTAATTCAAATTTAAGCCTTATTTATGACACCTCCCGAAGATTTATCCCGAAACTCATAATTTAGATAATATAACATTTAATTGAGCAAAAAATAGGTTCTAGAAAATGGTGCTAGGACCTATTCACACTAGGTGGTGAATGGGCCCTCCCTTAATAAGACCCCTCTTTCTGAGTTGATCTAAAATGGGTTTTTAACATAGTTTCAATCCCCCAGGGTTAGGTCTTGGAAAATTGAACTAGGACCCATTCAGCCTACATGGCGAATGGGACCCCCTTCTCAAATTTAATTCTGGTGGGAATTTAATAAATTTTTCTTCAAGATTTGGTGTCGGCCTTCATTGTTTGAATTTTGGGGTTAATCTCTTAATTTAGTATAAATAAGGGGTTAATTCAAATTTTTTCTCCTAGAAATTAAATCTAAGCATCCTAGCAAGTTTATGAAGTCATCTAGAATTCAATTTTACAAGAATTAGAGCATTTACAAGAGCATTCATAAGGCATTTCAAGGCAGATTTCAAGAGTCTATTGTAGCAATCCAAGATCATATAATCATGACAAGGGTTTAATGCATTCATGTTGTTGAGCTAAAGAAGTGGATGTAACATTGAAGATCTACTTGCAATAATTGTTCATATCATACTCAAGGATCCAAGATCTACATTCTTCATGGCCACTACATGCTAGATTGTAGATTTGCATTACAAGATAGCATCCAAGGTGACATCAATTACATATTTCATGTTTCATGCTTTAGTTTGTTTATTTCATCATTTGGTTTAATTACCTACAAGGGGTTTGACTGAGGAAAACCCTCATTCACTAAAAAACAACAAGTTTTTCTTCCCTTGAATGTGTGATTGCAGATTTACAAGTTGAAGATCAAGTGGAGCAATTTTGGAGCAAAATTTTCAAAATTTTCAAGTTGTAAAAGTTGTCATTGAAAGTGAAAAACCAAATATTTGAAGTTAAAGAATTACCTATAGAATTCCAGAAGCTGATAACCAGTAATTTGAGAGTGTAGACATCAAGGAATAGAAACATGATCTCAGTTTCAAAAACCCTAACAGGGACCCATTCGCCTTTGGCATAGTTGCTATAACAGTTAGGGATCATTTCTAATTGTTATTGGCATCTTATTATACACATAATTGTAGTGATTTAGTGGTGGAAAATTAAGTGTTCTATCCTCTTACTCATGCATTTGGATTCACCCTATTTTCCACCATAATCATAAGTATGGAAAGGTTGGTCATTTTTCTTCTAAATTCCCCTTGAAATAATTGGAAAAGATAAACAAATAATCAAGAAGAAATAATTTCAAACAGAGTCTCTACTCCAAATAAGATTCCTTCTCTTCAAAGGATTATGAATCTAGTGGTCCAAATAATGAGGATGAAATCCCATTTTTGGTTGCTAAGAATATTGAAGATTCAAGAGTTGTGTATACTAATTTTCATGCAAAAGATGAGGAAAAATCAGGTGATTAGTAGTGGTTGTTCTAACCACATGAAAATGGATATGAACAAGTTTATCAAACTTGTGAAGTGGAATGGAGGCATAGTCAAGCTTGGAGATAATACTTCAGTATATATCTATAGAAAAGTTATAATAAGTATCGATGGAAAGCACAAGACAAAATATGTTCTTTATGTTAAAGATCTCAGGCACAATCTTATTGATAGATGCATAAGACAACTAATATTAGGGGTGAATCAGTTGTACATTAAAAGCATTGAATCCCTCATTAACATTCAAACCCTTGTTAACCTTTAAACCCTTATCATGCATTAGCATAATGTAAACATATGAAACAATAGTGAAAAAACATCCAAACACATAAGAACACCAAATTTATGTGGAAAACCGAAGAAGGGAAAAACCACGGTGAGTATTAACTCACATATATGAATGACAACACCAAATTATAATAGGCTCACTGTCAAGGGATTGCTTCCTATAAAAGGAAGAAAGTGTCATTGTCGGGTGGCTCATTGCTAAGAAGAAAGAAGAGTGGCTCATCGCTAAGAAGAAAGAAGAATAGAATAAATTATTACAAAGAGATTCACTATCTCAAGTTAATAGGAGAAATCCACTAATAAAACTTTGTTCCATATGCAACCTTTGGCTCACTACCTCTAGTAACTTCAAGTACACTAAAAATGTAGACACCTTTTACTCACTACATTTAGAGTCATAGACATTAAGCTCACACTCAAATCACCAAAGTTAATAAAATTCACATCTTTAACACACCTTCTACAGATCCACACTCATTTCCAACAATTCACTTTTCTTATATACCATCCATGACATAAAAAATCTCAATTAGGTTGGCCTTAATGAAACATATGTACCTAAAGCATGCAATATCAAAATAGGTCAGCACCACAGAGGAAAAAGGTGAAAAAAAACCAAACCAAGGGTTAACTAGGACTCCAATCCACATCACCACACTACTCGACAGATCCACAATCCATGAGTTACTAATGTAGGAGCATCCTTGGTTCTTTGCAATTATGCATCAACCAAAAATATCTTCACTCAGTTTTTGTTCTTATTCAATTCAAGTTGGCAGATTCAATATTTCATCATGTTTTCTCACCAGACCTTGTGGATCTATGTTTTCATCATGGACATGTTCATTTTCCTAATTCCAAGATTTCAGAATGATTGGATCTTGTTCTGACAAGTTATTGCTTTTGGATTAAGTGACAGTTTCTAGAATAGAGTACTAAAATAGTTTCGAGCTTAACGACTAATTTGATCTCTTGTGGATCCTTCCCATAACTTGAGGATCCTTGCAAGGTGTTCAAAATTGTTCTGTGGAGTGTCCATGACCTTATTTTTAGGTCCACACTTCATCATATGCACCTGTTGAGGAGAAATTTGAATTTAAGGCTGATCTATTTGATGCACATGTTTCCTTCATCAGAGATTGTAATGATCCTTGGTCGACACGGATGCTTCTAGATTTTGGATGTGATATAAATTATTGTAATAGATCATTAGGATAGCAATTAAGAAGAATATGAAATTTGATTTGTAATATTTCGCATGCATTAAGGAGCATGTGGGAATATTGAATTTTGAGCATGTTGTATTAGGCCTATGAGCCCAATCTTTAAACCCGGATGTTGCCGGCTAGATATAATTGAATTTTATAATAATACAAATCTTTGAATTTGCATTTTCTTCCATATTATGGTTAGCTTCTATTCTATAACTCTTGCTACAGGGTCCAAACTGTTCTCTTCGAGGACCCTCCTATCGTGACTACACCAAATTGGTATCAGAGTGAGATTCGTTCTGTGAGAGATCGTCAAAGTTTGTGAAGTCCTATTGAAGATTTGTTGTGGGGTGGTGGACTGAGGATTCATTCTGCAACTGTAAATTACTTTTGTAAATATTGAAGGAAGAATAAATGGTAGAGGAAATGGATCATGTGGAAATGCAGACCCAACTATAATGGAGATGTTGAGAGGAATGGTTGCTAGATTGGAAGTAGTAAAAATGGCCTAGAGGAGAGGTCGACTAGTTGATGATGTGAGTGATGAAGAGGTAGAAGAACATGAAGAAGAGGAAAGAGAAGATCAACCTGGCCTTGATCAAGGAGAAGAGAGGTTCACAAGAGCCCTAATCCGCGTAAACACTAAACCAGATTTCAATCCACTGAATTATTGTGGTAAGTTGGATTCAGATGAATTGCTTGATTAGATAGCAAAGATGGAGAAGTACTTTGATTTTGAAGGTACTATCAAAGACAAGAAGGTGGAATTTGAAAGGACATGCATCCCTTTGGTGGGAACATTTGTAAACAAATAGGATAAGAAAAGGAGAAGATAAAATCATGGGATCAGATGGTGAATATGTTGAAGAATTTTTTTATACCTGTAGACTATTAGATAAGTTTGTTCTAAAATTTGAAAATTTTGAAGTAGAAGGAGTCAAGTGTGACAGAGTATACTAAGGAGTTATACAATTTGAATATCAGATCTAAACATTTAGAGGATGAGATTGAGCAAGTAGCTAGATATGTGAATGGTTTGAGGTCATCTATACTAGATGAGATAAGTTTGATTAAGTTGTTGAGTGTGGAGGAGGTATATCAATGTTCCCTAAAAGAATAAGAGAAGTTGAATAAAAGACATGAGCAAAGACAAAGAGGAAGCGATGGAAGATTTTAGAGAGGAATAATTTTTACTAGAGGAGAAAGAGGACCTTTTGCAGATTAGAATAAAGATAAGGAAGTTAGTAAGAATGATAATTTGTACCATAGAGATGATGGAAACTCTTACCGAAGAGGAGGATATGGTGGTTACCAGAATGAGGGTTATAGAAAAGGTGATAAAGGACAGGAAAAAAGAGTATTCAGGGAAACCTATCATAAGTGTGGTGGAGAAGGATATAGAGCATTTGAATGTAATCAAGAAGAGACAAGAAAAAGGATAGAGAACAATAGAAGAACAACCTTTACTAAGGAGGATCATGTTGGATCATCTAAAAAACTAGAAGAAGGAGAAGTGTTGGTGAACAAAAGAGTATTGTGTCAAAGTGATATGGAGCAAGAACTGTTGCAGAGAAAGAATTTGTTTTGAACCAAATGCAAGGTATTTGGTAAATGTTGCAAAGTAATGAAGCTCAAAGAACCTGGTTTTTGAAGAAATGGTGACCAAATTGAAGCTGGAAAGATTGAAACACCCAAAGCCCTATCAAATAGCATGGATTCAAGATGAGCATAAGATACTGGTAAGTGACCAATGCTTGGTGAAATTGAAGATAGGAAATTATCATGATGAAGTTTTGTGTGATATCATGCCTATGGATGCATGCCATGTTTTGTTGGGAAGTCCTTGGTAGTATGATAGACAAGCTATTCATGATGGAAGGAAGAACATATATACCATTATTGAAAATGGGATGAATACTTTATTTCCATTGGAAGATGTTCCTAAAGTTGAGGTTTGTATGAGTGCTAGAATTTTTTTGGTTGATGGAAGGAGATTTCTTGATAGACTAGGACATGAGAACATGTGCTATACCTTGGTTCCTAAGAAGGTTGAAAACTTGAAGCATGTAGAAGAAAAACCAGAGGAGATAAAGGAGTTGCTAGTAGAATATGAAGCTATCATTTCAGATAACATACCTGATGGATTTCCACCTATGAGGAGTATTAGTCATTACATGGATCTGATTCTTAGAGCTAATTTTCCTAATAAATTAGCACATCGGATGACACCAGTAGAGAATGAAGAGTTGAATAGACAAGTGCAAGAGTTGTTGAGGAAGGGCTTGATCAGAGAAAGCTTGAGTCCTTGTACAGTACTTTTTGTGCTAGAACCTAAGAAGGATGGATAATGGAGGATGTGTACAAACCCTAGAGCCATTAAAAAAATCACAATGAAGTATAGATTTCCCTTGCCCTAGATGGATAATATAATGGATTGTTTGAGTGCAGATAAATACTTTACAAAGATAGATTTGAAGAGTGGATATCATCAGATCAGAATCAGAGAAGGGGAGGAGTGGAAGACAACATTCAAGACAAATGAAGGATTGTATGAGTGGTTAGTGATGCCTTTTGGACTAAAAAATGCGCCAAGTACTTTCATGAGGTTGATGAATGAGGTATTGAAGAAATTCTTGGGTAAGTTTGTGATTGTCTATTTGGATGGCATCTTGATTTTCAGTAAGACTAGAGAAGAACATTTGTTTCATATACGACAAGTTTTGCAGAGGTTGAGAGAAGAGTAGTTGTTGATAAACATTAAGAAGTGTAGTTTCATGAATGGAGAATTGGTATATCTGGGATTTGTGATATTTGTGAATGGATTGGAGATGGATCTTGAGAAGGTAAGAGGAATTTTTGAATGACCTACACCAAAAAGCATTGGAGAGGTAAGATTCTTTCATGGATTGGCTAGTTTCTACTGAAATTTCATTAGGAATTTCAGTTCTAGTTGCAGTCATATGACAGAAACAATGAGAGGAGATAAGAAATATTTTAGGTGGACATATGGAGTAGACATAATTTTTGAGTTGTTGAAACAAAAGGTTACTAAGCAACCTGTGTTGGCTTTACCAAAATTTAATAAGGTATTTCAGGTAGACTATGATGCAAGTGGAAATGCAATTGGAGTAGTATTAAGTCAAGAAGGAAGACCAGTAACTTATTTCAGTGAGAATTGTATGATGCAAGGAAAAGGTATTCAGTGTATGACCAGGAGTTTTATGCCATAGTTCAAGCCTTGAAGAAGTGGAGACATTACTTGTTGCCTAAGGAGTTTGTGTTGTATATAGATCACCAGGCATTACAGTATTTGAACAGTCAAGGTAAGTTGAATTAGAGACACATGACATGGGTGCAATTCTTGTTGAGTTATACTTTTTTTTTTAAACATAGGAGTTTAAAGTCAAATAGAGTTGCTGATGCTTTGAGTAGGAGAAGAAATTTAATGGAAGGGATGAGAGTGGAGGTATTAGGCTTTGATGAATTGAAGAACATGTATGAGGAAGACCTGGATTTTGCAAAACCTTGGAGAGCTTGTAAAGAACCAATATTGGAGGATAAGAGTCAATGGTTGGATTATTTCATTCAGGAGGATATGTTGTTTAGAGGTAATTAGTTGTGTATACCCCAGAGTTCAATGAGGGATAATTTTGTGAAAGAAAAACATAGTGGAGGATTGGTAGGACACTTTGGAATTGATAAGATAGTAGCATTGATAAGCGAGAACTAATTTTGGCCATAGATTCATAAGGATGTAAGGAAATTTGTGCAGAGTTTGTCAAGTTGTGAAAAGGATTAGTCAGAATGTTGGATTGTATAAACCTTTGATAGTTCCAGGGAGACCTTGGGAGGATATCAGCATGGATTTCATACTTGGTTTTCCGAAGACATAGAGAGGTAATGATTCTATATTTTTAGTGGTGGATAGATTTTATAAAATGACACATTTCATACCTTATAAGAAGAAAATGGATGTAGTACATGTACCAGACTTTTTTTTCAAGGAAGTATTCAAATTGCATGGGTTACCTAGGAGCATTATTTCAGGCAAAGATACAAAGTTTGTTGGTTACTTTCGAAGAACATTTTGGAAGAAGTTGAAGACAAATTTAAAGTTTAGTTCTACTTTTCACCCATAGAATGATGGACAGACAGAGGTAGTAAACAGGAGTTTGGGGAATTTTTTGAGATGTGTGGTTTAAGAGAAGACCGGGAGTTGGGATTTAATCCTTGCACAAGTAGAATTTTCTTACAATAATTCAGTGAACAAAAGTACTGGAAAAACACCTTTTGAGATTGTTACTAGTGTATGCACACAAAAATGGTCTGGAGCATCATATTAATTAAATACTTGTTATTTAATTAATGATCTTATTTTCCTCTACTATTATAAATAATTTGTAAAATGTATTTATATGGTTCATAGTCTAATTCTTCTTTTTCAAAATTCACTTTCTTTCTAAAATTAATTAAATGGATAAATTAAATAAATTTGTTATTTAATTAGTTTCCCATTTCCTCTTAAATTTGAATTTTTAAATTAAAATTGGAATATTCTTCTAAAAATTGGTTAAAATGCACAAATGAATTAATTTTGGCATCTTCCTAATTTACCATCTTCTTTTAAATTGAATTTTTAATCCAATTTAAGCACATTTCTACATATTTCCTCTAACCACCTCCAACTCACCTACCACCTCATCATGTGTCACAAAAATAAATTTTATAAATTGGAAAATATGAAATATCTTCAACAAATTTGCAACCAATTTGGAACTAACTAAGACACATGGCTCCTCCTTCTCTGTGATTCCCTTTAACACTTGGAAATTTGTCTTGTTGAAGGGAACCATCTCCCTGATTCCCTCTAACGTCCTGATGCTCTATCGTTGATGTCGCAGGATCACAATCCCGAACATCCATTGTTTCCACATCACCTTGAGCCTTAGAAAATATATAAATAGGACCCTTGGCTATAGCTTTTCAACATGAAGATTTGGAAAAGCTTATGCTGCTGAATTTTAGTGCATTTGAGAGAATTTGGAGAGCATTTTAGCTTAGTTTTGCATTTTAGCTCATTTTAATGTTGTAATGGAGATTTTATTTGGATATTTTAGTTCATTCCATATTTCATTTAGAATTTACATTTGATCACCATCATCAGTCTCAAAATTTAGTTTTTATGCATCAAATATTGGAAAATCCAAAAAAATAGGCATATAGACTTCATTGTAGCATCTCGTATCTTGAGTTGTCAATCTTTGTAGGTTAATGTGCAGCAATAATAAGATCTGAGAGCATAATTTGCAGGATTCCTTGGGATTAGAGAACCATGGAATGAATTAGAGGATAGTTGTAGCTTTATTTTTGCTATTTAAATTTCCTTTTAAGTAATACATTGCATGAAGGTGTGTTATATTGACATTGTAGGACATATTTTATACCACACATAAATTGGCGCCCACCATGGGGCCTAGCCCTGTGATTTAATCAATTTTTTCTTGAGTTTATTTTGCAGGTTCCGTCAAAATATCTAGAATGACACATTTGAATTTTTTTGTAGCGCATTTGGCTCCTATTTTGGCGCATCTGGTTACCTATTTCAGTGCATCTGGTTGTTCTTTCAGTGCATCTGGCTCTTGTTCTAGCGCATCTAGTTTCTTTTTCAGCGCATTTATACTTTGCTTCAACGCATCAAGGAGTCTAACCTTAATTCTATCATTTTTTAGTTTCAGCGCATTCGGTTTATATTTTAGCATATTTAGTTGTTCTTTCAGTGCATTTAGTAGTTTAGCACATTTAGTTTGAGTTTTAGCACATTCGGTCTCTCTAATGGTGCATTTGGTTTTTACTCTCAAATTTCTAGATTCGTAAAACTAATTAATATTTTTCTGTGTTGTAGGAACTCAATACGCAGTCAGAGACTTTGCAGAAACACTTAAAAGAACATTGTCAAAGATAAAAAGTTGAAACTACTAACGGTTGGTTGTAGGGTTAAATCTAGTTATTACTTTTCCTTTGGTTAAGTTAGGAATCTAGCATAACTAGGAGGGTTAATTTACAACCATTTCTATTGTGTTTGGAATGGTCGGTGAGTATGTTCTCCCCTTAATTGGCTGATCAGAAAGCTAGACCCATTCACTTTATTTTCATTTTTAACCTTAGAGGGCAACAACCCTATCTATTCTTTGGTGCAGCAATAGTCATTGTGAAGGCACCTACATTTTTGCAATTTTTAGTAGAAATGATCAAATTGCCATGGGATATTCATGGGTGTTGGAAGTTTGGTTGGCCTGAGAAGTGAGTGCACTGTAAGGGGGAGCTCGTGCATCCAAGCTTCTGGATTCATTCACTAAGAATATGCAGTTGGAGTAAAATCCATGCGGGATCCAAAGGAATACAATCTTACACAACCTAGGAAATGTGCTTGTCTAATGTGTTTACCAATGTTTTTTTTTTTTTAAATTTAAACAAACATCATACTAACATATTCAACTATTGATTCAGAAGAAAATCCAACTCAAACAGTCCAGATTCACTATCAAAAATCAGAAAAATCAATCAAACTGTCAAAAACCAGAAAACATTTTCTAGTTTAGTGCATCCAGTGCTTGTTTTAGCGCATTCAAACCATTCTCCAATGCATTCATTTTCTATTTCAGTGCATCCCACATTTATGTTCCCAACATATGCTCTTTCAGCACATCCATACCCTATTTTAGTGCATTCAAACCATTTTTAGCGCATCCATACCCTGTTCTGGTGCATCCAAAACTTTCTACAATGCATCTAAACCATTCTATAGCGCATCTGAGTTTCAACGCATCCATACCCTATTTCAGCACATCTCGTGACTGTTAAAACAGAAACCCAAATTTTACCTCTTTTCTGTCAATCAATATCCAGTTCCAATTTTCCCCCTTAAACAATATCTTTTCATCATCCTAAAGTTTATGTTGAGGGATTGGAAATCAACCAAATTTTTCAAGAAATCCCTTGCCAAGAGGATCAAGAAACCAAATAAGCACCTTAGCTTTAAGAAACTTTTGAAAAAGAGATGCTTCTTGTATCGAAGTAGGAAAGTATTGCTCGATTATCGAACCTTCATCCATCGGTATCACGACTTTGATAGAGGGTATACTGATGATTTTTCTTTAGAGACTTTATCCTCACAAGATTATTATCAATGAAGAGCTCTTTCACAAAGGAATAGTCATAGTCAACCAATTCTCCCTTCTTTCATTCTTCAACTAGTAATTCAATATTCCAATCGTCCCAACCAATTTCTGCAATAGATCTCGATCTTGTCAAAACTAGCATTCTCAAGCGAAAATCCCTCATCTAATTTTTGATCTAACATCTCAAATTTCCTTTTTCATCACATCAAATTTCTGATTTATCAACTACATTTCACCATCAGGATTTATCATCCTTCATCAGTATTCATCATCCTTCATCTCGAAATAAAGCTTGCTTAACCATTTTTTTTTAATCAACCCTTTTGGCACTCTTAAACTTTGATCAAATATTTAGAGCATCATCATCACTTGTATGCCCATCCAAACAAGATCTCAAAAGTTGAAACTCCAAGAAAAAGGAACTGAAACCCAAGATACCATGGCTGACCAAGAAGAAAACCCCTGTCATAATATTTGTTCAACTAACACTGATGAGGTAAATGAAGAAGATTTCCAACAAGCCCAACAAGACCCAAACTTCCATAAATTTTTAGAAAAGGTTTTTGAAAAGGATGGAGAAAGATACCTTTTGATGTTGGAAAACAAAGGAGTCAAGTTACCTGATGATTTTGATATTAACAAATTGAAAATAAATCCAAAGAAAGTAGAAACTGAGACCCAAACTAAATCAAGCAATGAAGTGAAAACCAATGATCCCATGGACGTTTTGAAACAACAAATCCAAACTCTTCAACAAAAAATGCAAAACATGCAAACTGAGACTACTAAGAGATATTCTATACAAGATCTATGTCCCTATCCATTCGATCAAAGCATTAACATGATACCATTCCCTAAACATTACGAATTTCCCAAATACAACAGGTACAATGGGAAAACTGATTTGATAGATCATGTAAGGGAATTCTGAACGATGAGTCTTGAGTTTTCCCATGAGGATACATATTTAATGAGATCATTCCAACGTAGTTTGGGAGGTCAATGCATGCAGTGGTTCTCACAATTTCCTTTGGGGATCAAGTCTTTTGAGGAATTAGTAAACAAGTTCATTACCTAATATTCATATAACATTCAACATGAAATCACAATGAAAGACATTTGTAATGTGAAACAAAAGAAAGGAGAATCATTCCTCATATTATTACAAAGATGGAGAAGGTTATTCACAAGATATCCCCAACCCATACTGGAAAAGGAAAAGATAGAGGTATTCATTCATAACCAAAATGCTGACACGAGTTATAGACCTAACTTACAATGCCCTCCAACCTTTGAGGAATTGATTGAAAATGGAATCAAGATTGAGGAGGATTTAGTCAAGTGATGAATTCTGAAAATCTATAACAAAAACAATCCATGCAATTCCTCCAACAATGATAAAATAAAGTTTTGCAAAAAAGTATAAAAATAATGACAATGATGCCTCTACTGAAATGCATAATGCCAAATCAGTTTTCAATTTGTCAAGAAGTTCCTCAAACACAAATGAAAAGATCACCCAAACTGCTGATCAAACCAACAATCAAAATGCTAATTAGGGGAATAATCAAAACAATCAAACATCATCATCCATGAATCTACCTTATCAAACATCAAACAATCACAAGAAGTTTATGCCTTTGGGTCAATCACATGAACCTACCTTGAGAGAACTTATTATGGAAAATCTCATCAGTTTACCTGATACTCGAGGTTTCGAACCCAAGGTAAAATCGTCTTGGTGGAATGACACTCATTATTGTGAGTTTCATCAATGTAAAGGTCACCTCACCAATAGTTGCATGCAACTGAAGCATAAGATACATGATTTGACCGACAATAAAGTCATAAGAATCAAGGAACCTCAAACAAACACTGACCATGGTGTATTAAAAAATCCTTTTCCAAATTATGACAAAGGAGAATCTTCTAACAACAATGGAAAATGGAAGAATGTAAACTATGTTCAGGATATCATCATCCCTAATATTTCAGCCATTGAATATAATACAAACAACATTGATCAATAACCCACCAGGTCCTATTGCAATCAATTATCCAATCAACAACACCAATATCCTTTTTAATCAAATCCTAAATATGCCACAAGACATGGTTGTAATAGACAATCAAGTAAATGTCATGAAAATCAATGGAAGACAAGATAGTGTGCATGCAAACATGACCACAAGGGCTCGAAATAAATATTTTTTAAAGGGAAACACTTCCAAAACACCTACTGCTACATCTCATCATACAAAATTGTTGATTTGCTTTAGAAAATCCCTGCACAAATATCAATATTGCAGCTCCTAAAAATCTCTCTTGCTCAAAAGGAGATTCTGGAAAAAGCCTTAGTCGACACAATAGTGCCAAATGATTTGGAAGTCTGTGCTTTCTAGGCCATGGTGGGACACCTAGTCGCTCCTCGCTACTTATCCTTTTTAGAGAATGATGATGTATCCCTCACTCATCCTCACAACACGGCCCTTCATATCGAAGTTTTGATCCATAAAAGTTGCGTCAAGCGCATCCTTATAGACGAAGGAGATGGAATTAATATCTATACTTTAAAACTTGTCTAGGCACTAGGCTTATCTAAAAATGCAATAGATCCAAGAAAGAATATCACAATCAAAGCATATGATTATGAAGAGGGAGCTTCAAAAGGTCTAATTATATTACCCATTTAGGTGGGGCCAATCTAGAAAAATGTGGTCTGTCAAGTTTTGGATAAGGATTTAACATATAACATACTGTTGGGTCATCCATGGATCCATGAAATGTAGGTCGTACCCTCAACATACCATAAATGTCTAAAGTTTCCATTCAATGTCCAAGAAATCACTATCCCTGCTGATTCAAATAACCCTCAAAATGCAGTTCCCTCAAGGTTGTCCAAGATGTATTTCTGCCTTATAAAAGTGAAGCTCCTAATTCCACTCCTGATGTATCCAATAATTTGAGTCAAGATAATCCTTTAACCACATCCTCCCATGAAGGAAGTCAGTCAAGTTTATCATCCAAATAGTAAAAAAAAAGGAAGAACCCACCTCCTCTACATCTACCAATTTTGAAGCCCAACTTACCCTAGCCAAACAATTTGAAGATAAAGTCCAAATCAAAGAAAAAGGTGTTGGTGAATATTCCATCGAACAATCCCTCTGCCTCTCATAGTTAATGTCACCAAAATCCTATGGTCAACCATCAACCTCATCCCAAACATCATCACAACCAGTCACGCTTTTTGATGGTCGATTCGTAAAAGCAGGCACCCAAGTAGAAGAATCTGTTGACAAAGATGTTTTGAACTAGCTCTACAAAGATGAAATTGATTCTCAAGCTAAAACAATAAATGTCCAAACCACTTAGTATGGCAAAGGATTCTCGATCCTGAAGAAGATGGGATACAACGGATAGGGACCTATCAAAAAAATAAAAGAGGGTATCATAGAACCTATCCAACCCATTATAACCAATCCAAAAGACAAAACAGGGTTAGGATATAAAGAACATTAGAAGGATGAAGAAACAAAGGAAGACCTAAAGCAGAAAGTTGTTGAATGGATTCTATAGCTCTGAGCTAGTGACCACTATGAAATAGATTCAAATAAATAAGAGTGAGATTCAGTGTCAGAAGAATCATGTCATGAAAATAATGTTGATGTAATACATAAGTATACTCCCATGCTTGAGGATGCACAAGGCTCAAGAATTAGACCACTTGAATTAGAATCAAGCAATATCGATGGTTCGAGTGAGGATGAGTAGACTCATAGTGAGATGGACCCCTTGGAAGAGAGCAATATTATAGACGTCAACTTGGCTCTAGTCTTGTTCGACGACAAAATTGATATTAGGAAATTTATGGCATCTGACCTGAACCTATCTGATGACACCCTACCATTATTGCATCTTGAACTAATAGATTGGGACCAAACCAAACCTATCAATATCCCCACCTTTTCAAATGATGAGGCCATCATAAATTTCCTTTGTGTTGTTAATCCTGAAATAGTCTCCACCATTAAACATCATAGAGGAGCTTCACAACAGGAGAGTTCCAAGTTTCCCAGCTGAAAAATAAATGAAACAAAAGAAATATCTGATGGTGAAAACCATTCCATGGTAGTATCAGATCTAGAAATAGTAAAAATAAAGAGCACATCCGATGGTGAAAACCTCCTTGGGGTGCCAAAGGATGGGAAATTTGACACTCTCCCTGAGAACTTCTAGGAGAGATCAAAAGTTCTAATTGAACCAAAATAGTCCATCAATGTTGGCAGTGCAAAAACAATAAGAACTCTTCATTTGGCAGAATCATTGACATAAATAGAGAAGCCCAGCTTTATCAAGTTCTTTGAAGAGCGACAATTCAATTTTTCCTAGTCATATGTAGACATGCCAGGGATAGATCCTGACCTCATAATGCACCATTTATCCCTTCCTTCAGGAATCAAACTGGTCAAACAAAAGTTGAGAAAAATGCATTCGCACATTGCTTTATTGGTGAAGGTTGAACTAAAGAAGTTATTAGATGTCAGATTCATCAGGCCCATATACTATGTAGAGTGGATATCAAAACCTAATGGTAGCATAAGGATTTGTACTGAATTTAGGGATATCAACAAGGCTTTCCCAAAAGATGATTTCCCCTTTCCTAACATAGACATCATTGTGGACTTGACAGTGGGATATGACATGTTATCACTGATGGATGGATTTTCTGGATATAATCAAATAAAGATAGCTCTTGAAGATCAATATAAGATAGCTTTCACTTTCCCATGGGGAAATTTTTGTTGGAACGCCATGCCCTTCAGGTTGAAAAATGCAGGGACCACATACCAAAGATCCATGACCACCATCTTCCATGACATGATGCATACTTTAATGGAAGACTATGTGGATGATCTATTGGAAAAATCCTACACTAGAGAAGGACATCTACAGATATTAGAAAAACTATTCACTCGCCTGGAGAATTTTAATGTTTTCCTCAATCCAAAGAAATGTGTATTTGGGGTAACATCAGCAAAGCTACTTGGATATATAGTGTCAAAGAAGGGTATTGAAGTAGACTCCAGAAAAGTGAAATCTATAATGGAGATGCCTCCCCCAAAAAAAATCAATCAACTAAGATCCCTCCAAGGTAGATTCTAATCAATCAAAAGATTTATCTCACAATTAGCTAAATAAGACTCATCCTTTCACTCATCTCCTGCACAAGAATGTTTCTTTTTTATGGGACGAGAAGTGTGAAGCAAATTTCAACCAACTAAAACAATACCTAATGAGTCCTCCAGTTCTAGCACCTCTAGCAGAAGGGAAGCCTCTTTTATTGTGCATTGCCATTATTGACCGATCATTAGGAGCCTTGTTGGAATAGGAAGATTCAATGGGGAAGGAAAGAGAAATTTATTATATTAGTAGAACCTTGAATGGATATGAGATCAATTACACCTCCATTGAGAAAGATTGTCTAGATGTAGTCTTTGATACCCAACAATTGTGACACTATATGCTAACTCACATAGTTAAGCTCATAGCCAAGATTGATCCACTAAAGTATCTCCTAAGCAAAGCAAATATGATAGGAAGACTGGCTAAATGGGTAATGATACTCTATGAATTCAACATCCAATATGTCGACATAAAACCTATCAAAGGGCAAGACATTGTTGATCAACTAGCTAAAGCACCACTTCACGATGATCATCCACTCCATATTGAATTTATAGATGTAGATGTCCTGACAATAACAACAAAACAATGGGTGTTATATTTTGATGGTTTCTTCACTCAACATGGATTAGGAGTAGGAATCCTATTCATAACTCCCCTATGGAATACCATTCCAAAATCCTATTGCTTGATGCTTCCTTGCACCAACAATAGAGCCAAATATGAAGCACTCATTATCGGAATCAAGATAGTTGTGGAATGGAAAATTACAGAGCTCCGAGTTTATGGGAATTCACAACTAGTTATCAATTAGGTCAACAATGATTATCAAACCAAAGATGACAAGCTAATGCCTTACAAGAAAATGATTGATGAATTTAAGAAGTAATTTTGTCGACATCAAATTTGGTCAAATCCCAAGGAGTGACAACAAGGTTATCGATGCTATGGCTACTATTGCTTCTTTGCTACAGATTCTAGAAAAATGTGGCCACTATGAGTTCATGGTGGAGCAATTGTTTACCCCCACATATGATGACTCTGAGTCCCAAATTATTTTCCACGTAGACAATTCCAATACCTCCATCTATGAAAAGATCTATGCTTACCTAAAAGATGATATTCTTCCTCCTGCTCTTTCCCGCAACTAGAAACAAAATTTCATTTGCCAATATGCTCATGATACTATAATAGCATATGTAATTTACCATCGACGTCTTGATGGAACTCTTTTACGATGTCTAGAAAATGATGAGTCTGAAACAACTTTAAGTGATGTCCACGAGGGTATTTGCGGCAGTCATTCAAGTGGCCTAACCCTATCCAAGAAACTCCTCTATTTCAGATACTACTAGCCGACTATGGAGAGAAACCTTTTGGTTTGTCAAAACATGTAGGAAATGTTAGATACATGGTAATATTATTCATGCATCGGCATAGGAATTACAACCCTTTGCATCAACATGGCCATTTTGTAAATGGGGGTTGGATCTTGTGGGTAAAATTCATCCACCATCATCCAATGGACATAATTTCATTATCACAACCACATAATACTTCACAAAGTGGGTTGAAGCTATGACTCTGATCAACATCACAAGGAAGCAGATCTCCTCATTCATCCTGAAATACATCATTTGCATATACGATATCCCTCAATCCATTGTCACTAATAATGGAAGACCTTTTAGGAATCAGGATATACAAGAACTCTGTGAAAGATTCCATATCCAACATCAGTTTTCTACACCCTACTACCCTTAAGGGAATGACCAAGCTAAAGCCTCAAAAAAAAATCTTGAAAATCCTAAAGAAAACCACCAATGATGCCAAGTGTGACTGGCATACCCAACTGAATCTTGCTTTGGGGGCCTATCATACAAGCATTTGAACACCCACGAGAGCCACACCATACACACTTGTCTATGGATCTGAATCAGTATTGCCAGTCGAGGTTGAGATACCTTCACATCGCATGTCTTTGAAAGGAATCATCTCAGATGAAGATTACCGTGTGTCTAAATTGCAGGAGCTTGAATTGTTGGATGAACGTCGTCAGCTGGCAGTGAATCACCTAAAAGTCTATCAGCAGAGAATGTCCCAAAGCTACAATCACAAAGTCAAACCTAGGACATTCCAAGTCAATGATCCGGTACTAAAAGAAAATCCCTAGAATCAACAGGACTGGGAAAATAAAGGAAAATTTGAACCTAATTGGTTAGGTCCTTTTGTTGTGGTTTCAGTCTTGGGATTGGGGTCATATCAGTTATCTACACCTGAGGGGGATCTATTTGAAGAAATGATGAACAACCATCACCTATAGAAGTTATATACCTGATTCATCTAGTGCATGTTAAAAGTCCTGAAAAAATCATAAAAAACAAAAAAAGTCCTATAAAAATCATAAAAAGTCTTGAAAAAATCATAAAAATTTGAAAAAATCAGAAAAATAAAATAAAAATCAGAAAAAGAGAAAAATACAAAAAAAGGGAAAAATAAAAAAAATGGTTGTCTTGATGAAAACCTCGTAAAAAGGCATCTTGGTAACAACAAAAAAATCATAAAATCTGAAAAAATGCAATAAAAACAAATGGTGAAAACTTGGTAAATAGACACTATTTGTGATGGGTCGGCTTCTCCATCTTTTTGAGTGTGTATTGACCATCCGCTTCTACCATCCCTACGCATTCATGCATATCTTACAAGGAGCTTCATGTCCATATTTGGCTAATGCGATTTTCTCACTCTAGCTTGGTTTTCATTGTACATATCCATAATAAATTTGGTTTGTTCTCACTTAAATCCCGATCTCACTAGGGGAAAATCAACATTGAGCTTAACTCATAGGTAATCAATCAGAAAATTGTAATATCAAAACAATAATCACAATAACCATTCAAAATTTGAGCATCAAAAAATCAATCCAATCCAGTCAATCAATCAAATCAAACATCAACATCAAATCAAATCATTTCATTAATAAAGGACCATCTTTTGAATCATGGTTGGAACACCTTAACAAAAAAATTCAAATGATGTATCGTGATTGTTGTTATCATTTCTCGGGAGTACCTCGATGATGTCACAAACTAGAGGCACTATGATCAAGAATGATATTTTTCCTTGTCTGTTGCTTTTGAGTGAATCATTACTATTGTGAAAATTGTCATGGGACATGCTCTACAAAGTATCATTGATGACATTCTGAATTTTCATAGGAACATGATTAACTCTTGTCTATTTACACAAGTGATACTCAGGTCATCTTGGTCTAATTATACTTAGATGCTTGTGTTATCTTGCATTATCAAATCTCAACAAAAGTTGTATGGAAGTTGTACTCATGTCATCATGGTCTATTTTATGCCATCGATGTTTGTACTAACTTTCAACATAATAAAATTCTCAATGATGACAATATGCACAATGAATAAGAATGACAACATTGCATAGATAGAATTGCATTTCATTTTAGTCTGCATCTGCATTATATATTTTCTAAGCTGGTCATTCTCAAGATTGATGTTATTTCTTTCTCTAGGGTTGAGTATACTTGACATAACAAAAAAATCATTCATTTGTATTTTCATTTCATTCCATATCATACATTCATTTGCATTTGAAAATTCCAAAAATAAAGCATAATACCATCATCATTCACACTCCATATCATCACATCAAGGTCATAATAAAGGAATTTCTTAAATTCATTCATAATTCATCCATAGTCATTCATCATACTAGCATCATAAGTTCATTCAACATCATGATCTATTTGCATTCATAATCATAATCTATTTCACATATTTACATAGAAAATACCAAAAACATGGAAAAGTGCATTACATTTCATCTGCATCATAACATTCATCACATAGTATCATAACATAAAATAATACATCCATAAATCTACATGTACCACATTTTCATCCATAAAACATCCATATCCATATATAATCATCCATTTGCAATTCATAATAAAACCATTTGCATCCATACATCCATATACATATGAAAAATAATTAAAATCACATTTTATGTCATTTGCATCCATATCATACATCTCATACATGCATCATTCATAAACATAATAAAAAACCATTTGCATCCATACATGCATCCATAACATAATCGTATCAAACATGGAATAATCATATAGAACATAAATTAAATGCATCCATCCATAACAAAACATCAATACATAAGATCATCAAATGCTATTGCATATCATATAACCACATGAAAATATGTCAAGTATACAATGATATAAATCTGAGAAAGTGATACATAAAAAATGTGGCACAAGCTCGAGTCTCTGAATCACAGTATAAATTCAAGTATGCCCAGGAGATTTTGTGGTATTGCCACTTGATGTGGCCGGTCTTTGTCCAACCCTTGATGGCCCTACCCTTGATGGTCCTATCCCTAGTGGAAGTGATTGTGTGACACCTCTGCTAGTAGTGTGGGAGTGTGAGCATCCAGATCTAGATCTTGTGTAGCTGACTCGCTATGCTACTGGTATAACCTCACGGTATCTATCTCTATAGTATTTTTCCTCCTTGGCGGAATCTCTGAGCTCTCTAACTAGATCTACAGTACCTATACCCTATGCAGTGTTCTGGATCCTATTAGCTACTACCATAGCCTATGCCTCTTGTCTCCTTATGGCATCTCTCTTTGCAGTCAAAGTAGCTATCTGAGCCTGTCGATGTACCATTTGTCCCTAAATCTGCACCCAAGTTGGAACCTGAGCCTGAACTTGGGCCTGGGCCTGGGCAAGCTCTCTCTAAAGTATCTAGACCTATGCCTACAAAGTCTAAACTTGTCCCTATAGCTCGATAATCTGTGCCTATTTTCTTTGCAAGGGAATCCACACTATTAGTGGTCATTGCCCGCCTGGTCCTGACCTCCGCCTCTTGGGGATAACCCCAAAGTTTGGTGTACCACCACCTCCTATAGCTCCTCCACCATCATCTCTAGCTCCTCCACCTCCATCACCACCATCATCCCCTCCACCATCACCACCATCATCTCCACCATCTCCACCTACCCCTCCTCCTCCATCTCTGCCTCTAGGCTGCACAGTCGGCCTTGCTCTCCTCCCCACCTCCAAAATCAGTGTCAGCTCATCAGACTAGAAATTCATGGAAATGGATGCATATGAAAATACTCCACATAGTCTTCCACCATTTGAGCATCGATGACCTCAGGATGGTACTACCAAAAAATCAATTGTAGGTTGTAATACTCTGCACAACCTGCATCATAGTCAATTGTTGGTCCCCACTCTGGTATGTCCTACCTCCATCGCGCATAATGCACTACCCCTTATGGCATCCCCTAGATGTGACCATATTGTATGTGCACCCTGCCAAACATAAACCTTTCAAGAATGTAAGGTGTCTGGCCTATTAGATATCTACTGCAAAAAGTGAAAAGTAACTCTGCACCATCCTCTGGCCATGGCTCACAATCCAAATAGGGTCACCATATCACAGTATCTAGGTCATCTAGGACCCATCTCCAATACTCTAACTTTCCTAGCTTATGCTGGACAAGTGGTCCTGAGTACCCAGAAACACACGGTCATCCTACTAGCTGCACCCTATCTCCCACTAGCCGTGTAATAATAATATGCTCCTAGGCCCAGAGCTATAAAAGTGTGAAGTTGACTGACAAATTGCCTACTCGAAGATACACCACCTCATGCAGATCATGATATAAATGTGCCAACATCCATGAACCCCAAGCATATCTCATGTCATGAGCAATCATGCTCTCTAGCAATCACCCCCAGCCAACTGAAAGGCCCTTTGACCTATGGTTGGGGTAGAGAAATCCTCCAACAAATCTTGCTAGCACACATGGTAATGGCTATTGAGTCATGTAAGTGTGTAATAAGTGAACAAGATTAAAACACTTCTTAATACGAAATTATATCAATAGACAAGTTAAATGAATCAATTCAAAGGAATTATCTATCAAAAGCGTCATATTGCTCTCTATCTCCAAAGATTTATTAAATCCTGATTGCTCTCAGATTGTTTAAGCAAATAAGACTGTTAAAATGATAATTCAAAGAACCAGATGATGGTAATGCAATGTTAAATGATAAATCAATTAAACTAGCATGATATTGACATGACACAAATAATTGCAGCTACAGGAGGCAGCCATGGTTGAAAAATTTATTGCTTGATACTTGATGTGTGAATTCTTGATGCTTGATGTCTGAATTCCTGCAGAGTAAGAGTGCACAAAATAGATTATCTGGATCCTTTCTTGGTTCAATGAGGCTATATTTATAGATTTCCTGGCTGTAGAAATGCATAGGGAAAGCTTTGAGAGGCTTGGATTCAATCTGGAGAATTGAATGGTGAGAGATGGAGGAGATTGAGAGAAAGATGGAGATTGTCTCTACCCATAAAAACACCAGGCAAGAGAAGAGGAAAGATTGATGGAGGAGGATTGAGAGATCAAATTCCAAATTTGTCTCCAATTTGTCTCCAAAACTTCCTGTGAAGTTTCAATCAATTAATTTTGACATATTTTAGACATGGTTTAGACATAGGATATCTAATTCATTTTTGAGGAAATGTAGATTGGAATATTCCTTATGCTCTAATTCAAATATTTTTGATTTATTTAAATTAGGAAAAGGGAGATAAATAATTTAATAAAATGAACTATAGGAGTTGTTTATTAAATTAAATAGAAGAATATGGAAATTAATCAATAAAGTGTTTTGATCTTTATTTAATTAATTTAAGATGGATGTAATAGATTGAAATAGGGATTTGATAATTAAATCAAACAAAGTATTTAATTAAGATGAGATTTTAGAAGAATTTAAATGTGATGTGAATATGAACTATTTAAATAAATATTTCTATTTATTCAAATAGTAGAGGAAATTAGGAAATTGGGATAATTAATCAAATAATTTTTATTTAATTAATAGGAATTCTCCAGACCATTTTTAGGTGTATACATTTTGCCCCTCTTTGAAGTGATGTGTTTACACGTTGCTTTGAAAAAAAATTTGCTGCTACTGCCAGGATCAATGATATAAAAAAAAAAATTATGTGTGCCCTAGACATGCCCCAGACATTGATTTTTTGATGATGGATGATAATATGCCCCCTCAGGAGATAAATTAATAATATGATGATTTTTAGAATTTTCTGAATTTTTATGATTTTCTGATGATTTGATGTGATTTGATGAAGAAATAATTTATCTCCCGACAAATAATGAAGAAATCTAGCCCGTAGATGAGTTTTTAATTAATTTCCTGATAAAATTAATTAAAAGATAATAATAAAAAACCCCCCCAAAATACCTTTCCAAAATTTATAAATACTCCAAAAGGTCATTTTCTAATTCATTTTCATTATTTCATTTAAAAAAACCTTTGATAGAGACTTTTATACTAGCTAGAGCAAGATGCCTATCCCCTTCCACACTCACCGATTCGAGCGTGTTCGACATCACCAACAACTGACCGCGTATGGACCTCTGGTATGTACCCCTTGACCTCCTCGTAATTCGCATTTTTTTTTTAATGCTTTTTAGACCTTTAGGCATCATTTTTCTATTTTAGTGCTTTCAAGACGCGCTGTAGCGCTTACAGTCCGATGTAGCACTTGCAATAGGTCAAGTAGCGCTTTGATTTTTAGCGCTTGCATTAAAAACTCTAGTGCTTCTAGTTTATAATGTAGTGCTTCTAGTAATTTAGTGCTTAGGAGTCTAAAAATAGCACTTTGAAGCCGGATTTTAGCACTTCGATTCGGTGGAGTAGCACTTTCAAGGTCTGTTCTACCGCTTCTGGTAAAGCGGCGCTTTGATGGACTATTTTAGCGCTTCGGAGCGCTAAAATAGCATTTTTGGGATTTAGCGCTTTCATCCCTATTTTACCGCTTTCATGTCAGAATTAGAATGTTTGACTTAGTGAACCCTGATTTTGTCAATTGTGATCATGTCCATTCTTTGGAGTGGTATGATTTGATAATCCAAATTCATGATGTTGGATTTGGATGATGTAAATAAAAATAACTCTCATGATAGGCGAGAATAAATGTTATTCTTGATGATCCTCATGATAGGCGAGGAAATTATTCAATATCTGATAAATCTCATGATAGGCGAGATCTAGATAATGTTTTGATGAACCTCATGATAGGTGAGGTTTGTTGATGCTTTGAGAACTTCATGATAGGTGAGGTTTGATGTTTTCCTATGAATTTTGATCGAAAATTTATACCAATTTGTGATAGACTTGATAGTAGAATGACTTTTGATTTTATTGACATAGTTCACTGATTTGTGGATTTTTTTGTTGTGATGATAGGAGCATCTGGGTACTCTCCAGATGCAAGAGAGGTTTCCTCAGATGACAGACTTGATACCTCATCTGACACCAGATGAGCTTTAGGTGATAGGTCATTGTGGCTTTACGAGCTTGCTTTATATGCCCCAGATTAGGATTAATCGAGGTATGCTGACTACATTGGCTGAGAGGTGGCATAGTGACCACAACACCTTTCACCTACCTACTGGCGAGATGACGGTCACACCTGAGGATGTGTGACGTATTTTGCGGATTCCATTCATGGGTGATATTGTCATATACGATTCCCATGGGACTAGAGGTAGAGATGCTCTTCATAGAGTGTTTCAGGATCAGACTATTGCGAGTCCGAGCGTTCGGTGGAGGAGGATTGCCGACTCTTACACGACACTACCAACAGTGCTAGCTAGATTCATTGGAGGTTTCTTTTATCCTGATCACAGGTCAAAAGGATTCCTCATTGGCTGGGGTAGGACTCTTGAGAGCAAGATGGTACATGGTACCAGATATGCGTGGGGGATGTGCATGTTGGCACATCTTTATCATGATTTACACTCGGTCGTGTATCTTGGAGCGAGGAGTTTATCAGTAGGGATGACCCCTGTTACAGGTGTGAGCATGGGAGCACTTTGCTATTGCTCGGCCTTTTCCAGTTGTAGACAGACCGGTCGATAGACCATATGTTTTTCGATACAGTGGTCGGTTTACATAGGCCTGAATGGGCAAGTTAGAGCATTGGAGGCGGGTGTTCGATGATACAAAGACTGTTATCTGGTGCGCATACTTTGACTGTGAGGAGTGGGATGAGGATGGTGTAGTATTGGGATTCCTTTGTGATTCCATGTATCTTATCAGTTGTACTCCATTTGTTCTCAAGAGATTTCTACTGCGCCGAGTATACCGAAAGTATGGCATTGTACAGTGTATGCCACAGGGAGTTGCTCACTATGTGAGGTGACGGATGGATATTCCTGATTGGGGTCTGTGTCTATCTTATGATGTGATAGTAGAGGGGTACCCGGCACTACAGCCATCACCCTGGGACATGCAGAGAGACATTGCAGTGGCATCGGTTACTGAGGATTATGCCGCATTCCTAGCCTTGGTTCCACATGCATGTATCACCCTTCCTGATGAGCCAATACCTTTACCTATGTAAGAGGATGTGGTAGAGGGTCTTGCAGATAGTGGTGGTGGAGAGGATTCTTCATCAAGTAGTAGTTCAGAGAGCAGCAGTAGTTTAGGTAGTAGCAGTGATGATAGTGATAGCAGCAGTGGAGGAGATAGAGGGGAAGGACCAGCCATCAACAGTGCTCCTTCTAGTAGGCCTCACAAGAGGCAAGCCATGATAGTGCCAGAAGTGGATCATCAGAGATAGATAGCAGGTCTCCAGGCACAGGTCCAGACTTTATAGAGGCAATTGGTACAGACTCAGGGTTTGCTTGTGCAGACCCAGACTCAGATGCAGGCATAGGCTCAGGCTCATGCCTAGGCTCTATCACAGGTGCAGGGATAGTTGACTGTCGTACAAACACAGGTGGCCACTCTGACAGCTGAGCGAGACAGTGCTTGGCAGATTGCTGAGATGGCATAGGAGACAGCAGAGACTCTCCAGAGAGTTATTGATGGCACTTCGGTCGCAGAGTATATGAGAGAGGTCCTGCGGGTTCGCTGAGAGGCAAAGTTCTACAAAGGCCGATATCATGATGTAGTTCCTGCTGAGTGCTGAGTCGGTTATGCTCCATCGAGATATGGGCGGACACATACATGAACAGTGAGCGAGGGGGTGACACAACCTTTACGCAGAGATCCCCAAGATCCTAGTCCTTCTAGGGGTGGTACAGGTCCTTCTGGTGGTGGTGCAGGTCCTATTGGGCCAGTACACTCTAGCAGTAGCAGATCGTAGATGCTATTATGAGCCTTCATGATGTATAGTATGATGCAACTCATTGTTTGATGATGTATGTTTAGACTAGACTTCATTGTATACTTGACACTTTGATATATATATATGAGATGCAGTTGATGTGATATGATAATGGCTTTATGATTTCTATGTGATGGATATTTTTATTATATGATTTTGTGATGATTTAATTCTAAATGTGATGATGTATATGAATGATTTTTTATTTTAATGCAATGATGTAATTGTAGACACTGAAAAATGTCCTAAGTCTATGAGCATCATTTTTCCTAGTCATCATCTTTCAATAATTGAATAATTTTAATTATTCAATTATGTTCGATCATATTCCTTTATTAATTAAATAGTTTTTAATTATTTAATTGATTCACCTTCTCATCTCTATCTTGATCAATTAAAATTATTTAATTGCATCACTAATACCCCTTTCTTCAATAATTAAATAAATCATTATTTATTTAATTATTTTTTATCACATGTCTATAGTCAGATAATAATAATTATTTGACCTTATATTTTTCTATAATTAAATAATTAACGAAATTATTTAATTATGTGTCATTCTTCTCCTTTAAATAATTGATCCTAATCAATTATCCATATTTAATTTATATCTCCTCCTTTAATTAAATTTATGAATTTAATTAAATCTCCTTTTTCATTTCCTCTAAATAAATGATTTAAAATAAATTATTTATTTGCCACTTGTCCTTCTCCTCCATTTTCGAATAAATAATTTAAAATAAATTATTTATTTGCCACTTGTCATCCTCTTCCATTTTCGAATAAATAATTTAAAATAAATTATTTATCCCTCTATTTTGGTCAAAGATCCCCTGTCATTATTTCATGTCATAGTCTGCATGTCCTGCATGTCTGTCATAGCCATCAGGCATCATAGCCATCGGCGTCATATCTTTTCCATGCATGGCATATTCTGGTTGCATCAATTCTCAACCGTAGATCTTGGCATCTTTCTAGAAACTCGATCTTGGCCATCCATTTCGTAACTTCTCTCTCATGAATCCTCATCCGTTGATCTTAAAATCTTTCTAGAAGATCAATCTCATCCATCCATTCGAATGGTTGTCTATAAAAGCAACCCCTTCCCCTCCATTTTCAATTTAACAACTAATTATCTCCACCTTTCTTGCTTACTATTTGCAGGTATTTGCACAACTTCAACAACAAATCTGAGGGCAATATTGGCATAAGAAGAAATAGGAGAGACAAGAGAAAGAATCAACTTCAAAAGGGAGTGTTTTATTTTATTTTCTTTTATTTTGATTACTCTCTTTGTTTGTATTCTCTTTTTTAGATTGGGATAATAGTTTAGAAGTGTTGGTTGTCACTTTATCTAATACTATTTGATTTTCCCCATTCTTACATTGGTGAACCCGACGTGAAGTTTTATGGGGGTTGGAAGCTTGGTTGGCCTGAGAAGTGAGTGCAATGTAAGGGGGAGCCCGTGTAGCCAAGCTTTTGGATTCACACGCTAAGAATAAGTGTGGTTGGGGAAACCCACATGGAATCTAGCGAATATTGTCCTTGGTTAACCTAGGGTTGTGCTTGTCTTCATTGTGCATGTTTTCAAATTTTCAAAGACAAGATATTGTGTTTGCCAAGTGTTTTTCTAAGACATTGAGACAAATAAACACCTTTCACGGACTTGGAAATGAACATTCAACTTGAAACAATTCCAAATTTTAGAGTCTAAAAGCCAAGACCAAACTTGTCCAATTTGATATCAAACAACCTTTATCGAAAACCAAAAAAAAAAAAATTGCTCAAATCTTCCATTAGTGACATCTTTAGTTGCATTCACCCATAGGTTCATCCTTTCATATCATATCCTTGGTAATAGGGTAATTATCATTCCACCATTCCTTAATCTTGGTCTTAGGTACATTGGCACTTTGCATCCTTATATCCTTGAAAATCACAAAAAAATAGCATAGTTTCATATCCATTTTACATTGACACCTTGCATTTTCCATCCAAAGGTCACAAGTTTTTTTATGGTCCTCACTAAGTTTTCTTTATCCATCATAATCCAAATTCATGACCATGTCTTCACTTTACCTTGATCTTCTTCGTAGTCAAGCTGAATATCAATCAATCCTCAATCGTCAATACCAACCACTCACATACCCTTCTTACCAACAATCCATAAGCCTTAGTCCTTCATCCATCTACCCTCACTATCAAGAGTCCCTTAGCACAATCCATGCCATTGATCCCCCAAAAATGTCCATTAATCATCCTTATCCTAGCCTTGACAAGGGAAACCAACCTTCCACTAGTCCATTCCAATACTCCACATCCTATCATAATCCATCATCCACTAGTCCATTCCAATCCTCCACATCTTATTCTAATCCATCATCCACTAACCCATTTTCATCCACTCCATCCCAAACTACAATACCATCTAATAAAAGCACATTAATTAATGCTCTCCAAGGACAACTAGCAAAGGAACTTGTTCAACTCCTAAATGAAAACAAACTTAGGAAATCCAATCACATTGTTGATCCTACACCATCCAACCATTTGTCACCATCATGTCCTCCATTGCCTACCAATACTGAAAAACATCTTGCTATTGAAGCTCCATTATTGCCATTTCAAAATCTCGGGTCTATCGAAGAAAATCATATCCTTGTCCAAAATCAAATTCCATTGCCTAAACTTGAGGATACATGTCAAAAAGAAAGTCCAAAGCATGACATCACAACTTCACTTTCATATCAAGATCAAAGCAGTCCATCTCATGATCCCATCCTTAAGTCCATCCAAGAAGTCCTTCTAGATAATCATGGCATCCAAAATACACCTATCCTTGTTCAAGAGTCTATTCACAACCATGTTGTCCAAGATACACCTATTTTTGACCAAGATCCTACCATTGAACAAGAAATCCAAAATGATCCTCTTATTGACCTTTATGCCATTCATGATCAAACATTTGAAGATGATCCCATCCGAACACAAAACACCTCCATTTCCCAAAATGAGACACTTGCCTCCTTTGGACACATAGATAATCAAATCAATGATATGGATAACATCAAAGAAGAGCATAAAGCAACTACTATTGATCAAATCAAAGGAGAACACAAAGAAGCTACTATGGATCAAGTCAAAGAAGAAGATACAAAATCTATGATAAATCAAATTGATATCCCAAATGATCGAGAAGAAACAAGCATGACGAATGACAAAGCCAAAACATCCTATCAATTAGGAGTGTACACCTTTGTCAAAGCAGGATTTCTTGTAGATGAGGAGATTCCAAGTAACAAAAACCACATACAAAATGATGGGTTAGCATCTTGTTTTCAAAATAAAAAATACCTCATCGGAAACAAAATCTATCAGAGCATGCAGTATCAAGGAAGAGGACTAGGTCTACATGAGCAAGGAATTATAGAACCAATACAATTTTATGCAAATCCTAGACATCAACGTCTTGATTATTCTTCAATCAGAGAATCAAATGATGTTAGTGGTACCTCCTTGATATTGGGGGAGACTTTATCTAATATGAACATCAAAATGGGGGCCATGAGTAGTCCTTGTCATAAGGTTGTTTCCAACACTCCTTCCATCCACACCATAAACCATCATTCCAACATGAATAAATCTTCCATTTGGAACCAACAAAAAGAAAATTATTATAAATCCAAAATCCAAAATCAAATGTCAAAGGTCATTGAGTCAAACAAAAATTCAAGAGGACAAATGAAGTTAAAATGGATCCCAAAGAAAAGAGGATCAAACAAAGAAAATATTTCAAATCCAAAAGTCGATCAAAATATGGAGCCACAAGAAAAAAGGACTCTCGCATATAGTAAATGTCCACCTCCTTTAAAATGGTCATCAAGAAAGGCATATAAAAGTGTTGGTTCCAAACACTATCCTAATCAAAATTCCAAACTCCATCATCCACCATCCCAAGTTTGGAAAATAAAAATTGCTACATCCAAAACACCAAATATTCCATCCACACCTACCATCATCCATCATAATCTTGCATCTCGCCTAAAGTCTAAAAGTTGTACTTCACAAATCCATCGCATCTTGGCAGCAACCCTTTATTAGAAGGACTCCCATGGTACTCTATCACGATGTGCATATTCTGATAAGGCCAACACTAGTATCAGAGAGGATCACAATGACATCGATCAGTTGTATGCAAGTGCTATGATCTTGACAAGACAATTACTCCATAAAGGTCACTATTGGCATATCATGACACCATTATCTACATCAACACCATCAAAAGATTCAGAACAATCAACAGTCATCCAAACTATCAAATTGATATAAAAAGTCAAAAAATATGTCACTTTGATGAAAACATGGCAAGCAGGCGTCTTGTGTGACATCATCAAAAGGAAAGAAAAAAAAAATAGTAAAGAGAAAAATTTCGTCCAATAGTGAAAACCATTTTTATGGCACTTTGGATAAGTACCATGATGAAAACCTGGCAAATAGGCATCATGTGTAAGAGAAATTATCTATGTGGATTATTACACTTGGGGGCAAGTTGTCTCATCTTCCATGCCTTTCTCATGAAATTTTCATCTATCTATCCAATCCATATCATTTCCATCCATTTTCCTGCCTAGCTTGATCTTGATAAGAAATGGGGTACAAACATAAATCATGCTTTGGAAAGTTTTTGGACATGTCTATCCTTTGGTCATACACTACCCATGAAATATCATGTCATTTCCTTCATAAAATTTATCCAAACCCATATCTTGGAGAAAACAAATTGTTCCTATGCAAAATACTCCTTAGAGATCATATCCTAATTCTTCCATCCAATAATCCTCATGTCTCTTATCCTTTGCCAAAAGCAATCCATTATCTTTTCATACCTATTGTTGGACCTGGTTTCCCTTGTCGTCGGTTTAAGGATCCAAACTCCCTTATCCAAGTTCCCTCCATAATCCCATCTAGTCCTAAGGTTAGTCATTCAAAATGCAATGAATCTAATCCATACAATCTTGCTATGTAACCTAGCACATCATCCAAAAAATTTATTGGCTTTGTTCCTAGCCCTGTTGCGAACCTTGATCCTTTAGTCACATAATCATCATCCTCATGTTGTTTCAGGATGTGTCCTTCCCCTATCAAACAACATTGTCATCGTCATCATCACCTATCAATTGGTTTTCAGCTTGACTAGGGGCAAGATCATGTTCATCCTTGGGTCCTTGTGCATGCCTTTTTGGTTGATTGTGGGTATCTTTCACATGCATTTTTCATGATCGCTATAGTTATCATCCATAATAAAGTCTCATTCATCCATAATAAAGCTTCATCATCCTTCCCACGGTCTAAAGATCACCAAAATTTAGCATCCTTTGCTTTCATATCCATCTAACTGGGAGCAAATCCTTGACTTACATCTTCATGGTAAATAATACATGGTATCGACTCTTTAAAACTTTCAAAATCCTAAAAATCATAAAATGTCCTGAAAAAAATCATAAAAATCATAAAATGTCTTGAAAAAATCCTAAAAATCATAAAATGTCCTGAAAAAAAATCCAAAAAAATCAAAACATTTCAAAATCCAAAAAAAATCAAAAAGCTTCAAAAATCCCAAAAATAGAGTCTGAGTCTGAATCAGTTTTGCTAGAGTGGTCGAACTACATTGCCTCTGCGTGTTTGCTATGTAGGCAAGACTCATCTTAAATGAGCCCCCGAGGCATTAGGTCAGTCCCTTTAGGTTGTCCAAATAAAATCATGACCTAGTATTTTGTCAAATAAGACAAATTCAAGTCGTGTCGAACTACGAGGTCTGTGTGCACTGCTACATAGGAAAGGCCATCTATCGATGAGCCCCCGAGGCCCCCTAGGTCAAGTCCTTTAGGGTTCATTGAGTTGGGTCGTGTGCTTGATCCGAGAGCAATCATCATTCAAACTACATCAAGAAACAACAAACAAATTAAATCTTTCATCAATCAATTATCCTATCATCAACTCAATCAAGTCACTAGTCTTATATCGGAATGGGGCATCATGTCATTTGTCTCATTTGGTCTTATCTCTTGTCTTTTATCTGGATACATCCTTCCTGGGATTGGACTTTCTCAACCTTGTCATTCACCTTAAGCAAGATGTGTCTTTTTTGCAGTCAGGGTGTCATGTCAACACTTGTCACTTGGTCAACTTTATTAGATGTGTCCTCTCCCTAAATAGGATGTGTCCTTCCTATGGTTGGGTATTGTCACATCGCTTGGTCATATTCATCAATATTTGTCAAACAATCAAACAATCTTGTCAACTTTTTCAATCAATTTTTTCTTAATCAGGATGTGTCCTTCCTGAAATCGAGCATTATCATTATCAATCAACTTTGTCACACCACTCAATTTTATCTGCTTGGTCAATCAATCTTGCCTTCATCAAGATGTGTCCTTCCTGAAGCTAGGCATGGTCAATTAAATCATTTTATCAATCCTTATTAACCTATCAATCAACTCGATCATCGTGGTCAACCTAATCAACCAATCAAACAATCGTCATTATCATTGGAAAACACTATCTTGACAAAAAATTTGTTGTTCTGGATTTTCTTATCTTTTCGATTGGTTTTGGGTCATGTTACTAGTCTCCTCGAGGATGTCCTATCAATGGATTTAAAGGGACAATGATGGATCATGGCCTCTTTTCTCTGTTTGATGCCTGTGGTTTGTCTTGGCAAAAAGACTGGGACAATCGGGTCCCTAGTATGAGCTGGGGCATTCCTTGTCTTTTTTTGATTGTTTGTCTCTTCCAAATGGTCACCTTGCACACCTTGGTTTATGTCATACCATGGTGTTTGTGGTCCATTTGTGACATTTTTGATGCCCAATGATGATAAATATAACAATGTAAGCGTGAAAGTTGGTTCCCTTATCATTTCATGTTTATCTTTTTTCCCCTTTTCACTCTAACATCCCATCTCCCTTTTTTTTTCCATGCTAACATCCATCTCCTTCATGCTAACATTTCTTCCATCTTTCATCCTCTAGTCTTCTCTTCCATTTTGAGAGCACATTCCTATTCTTTGAACCTGCATGTCCTCTCGAGGGGGCATACCACAACCCTCTTGGTCATCCTTCCCCTTTCTCTTTACACTGGGGCATATTTCAGAATTAAATTTCTTTGACACAATGCGATGAACTAAATTATGTCAAAGAGGGGAAAAATGTAGACACTGAAAAACGTCCTAAGTCTATGAGCATCATTTTTCCTAGTCATCATCTTTCAATAATTGAATAATTTTAATTATTCAATTATGTTCGATCATATTCCTTTATTAATTAAATAGTTTTTAATTATTTAATTGATTCACCTTCTCATTTCTATCTTGATCAATTAAAATTATTTAATTGCATCACTAATACCCCTTTCTTCAATAATTAAATAAATCATTATTTATTTAATTATTTATCTTTTATCACATGTCTATAGTCAGATAATAATAATTATTTGACCTTTTATTTTTCTATAATTAAATAATTAACGAAATTATTTAATTATGTGTCATTCTTCTCCTTTAAATAATTGATCCTAATCAATTATCCATATTTAATTTATATCTCCTCCTTTAATTAAATTTATGAATTTAATTAAATCTCCTTTTTCATTTCCTCCAAATAAATGATTTAAAATAAATTATTTATTTGCCACTTGTCATCCTCTTCCATTTTCGAATAAATAATTTAAAATAAATTATTTATCCCTCTATTTTGGTCAAAGATCCCCTGTCATTATTTCATGTCATAGTCTGCATGTCCTGCATGTCTGTCATAGCCATCAGGCATCATAGCCGTCGGCGTCATATCTTTTCCATGCATGGCATATTCTGGTTGCATCAATTCTCAACCGTAGATCTTGGCATCTTTCTAGAAACTCAATCTTGGCCATCCATTTCGTAACTTCTCTCTCATGAATCCTCATCTATTGATCTTAAAATCTTTCTAGAAGATCAATCTCATCCATCCATTCGAATGGTTGTCTATAAAAGCAACCCTTCCCCTCCATTTTCAATTTAACAGCTAATTATGTCCACCTTTCTTGCTTACTATTTGCAGGTATTTGCACAACTTCAACAACAAATCTGAGGGCAATATTGGCATAAGAAGAAATAGGAGAGACAAGAGAAAGAATCAACTTCAAAAGGGAGTGTTTTATTTCATTTGCTTTTATTTTGATTGCTCTCTTTGTTTGTATTCTCTTGTTTAGATTGGGATAATAGTTTAGAAGTGTTGGCTATCACTTTATTTAATACTATTTGATTTTCCCCATTCTTACAGTAATGATAAATGCATGTGTAGAATATATGATATAAAAAAATGTATGAATGATGAAATGATGAAAATTTAATGATGAGATGATGATTTGTAACTATATGGTAAATGATGATGATGTTTTTTTTTTGGATTTTATGTCAAGTATACTCTGTCTTATTTGTAGATTAGATAATCATTGATTGGAACCCTTTATGCAACAAATACTCTGCAGATAATGAATATGATGAATGCGATCTAATTTTAACATGCAACTATATGCAAAACAATTGTCATTTTAACAGTACTTTATGCCTTTATTGTCATCATAGAGCTTTATTGGATGTTGAAAGTTAATACAAGTGTCGATGGTTGTGTTAATCCAATGACGACCTAAGTATTACTTTCATGATTTTTGATATTACAATTGAACACAAGCATCTAGGTATAATTGAACCGAGATGACCTGAGCGTTCATTGTGTAAATAGGCAGAGATAATCATTTGAGTGTGTGAATTCTAAATGTCATCGGTGATACATTTGCATAGCACATCCCCCGACAATTCACACATTTATATGATTAACATACAGAAAGTAGACAATAAAAATATCATTCTTTTTCCTTGTTCCTCTAGTTCAAAACATCATTGAGTTACTCCAAAGAAATGATAATCAAAAAGTACAATTTATCCATTGTTTACTTAGAGTGTTTCATTCATTATTCAGATTTTAGATCATCCATCCTAATTTTGTGATTTTTGGATTTTTGAGATTTTGACTAAAGACCTAACCTAATAACCTATCTTAGGGGTCTCGGGGGTTGATCAAAGATTAGCCTTGGCTACGTTACACACGCAGAGACCACGTAGTTCGACTGACACAGACCTATGTTTTTGGATTTTCAATAAGATTTTTGACATGTTTTTGGATTTTTGAAAATGATACGGATGGTTGATGCCTTTCTAATGATGATTGATATTGCGCTTTGATCTTTCTTTTGATTTTTTGCCATACTGTTGGTGCTTCTGGTGAATTCGATATGTTTGTATTGCCTATAGTGATATCCAGATGTTGCCCCAAGTTGTGGAGTGATACTTGACTATTTGAAAAATGATTTTGATATGGATGCAAAGATGGCAAGACGACTGACATGATATGAAACAGTATTGACTGCTAGACTAATGATCTTGATATTTATCCAAATAGATGGGAAAGCTGATCTTAGAATCACATATGACGCCTGTTTCCAGGTTTTCACCATATGCTTTGATTACACCCTTGTGTTTTTGTATTTTTCTCATTTTTTTTATTTTTTATTTTTTTTGTATTTTGTATTTTTTATTTTTTTTGTATTTTTGTGTTGCCAAGATGCCTGTTTGCCAGGTTTTCATCAAGGAAACAATCTTCAGAAGTTTGCCCCGTGCACTAGGAGATTTAAGCATATAATTTTCTGAGATGAATACTATTGATAGGTTCATCAAATAGACCCCCTTCTGATGTTGATAGCTGATATGCTCCTGATCCATACACTGATATGATGACAAAGGGACCAAGCCAGTTAGTCTCAAATTTTCCTTTCTTTTCCCTATCCTACTGATTCCTAGGGTTTTCCTTTAGTACCAAGTCACCAACCTGAAAGACCCTCGGTTTTACCCTGTGATTGTAACTTCTTGACATCCTCTATTGATAAGCTGTTAGATGATTAACAACTTGTTGAAGATGCTCATCCAACAATTCCAGTTCCTGCAATCTAGATACCCTGTAGTCTTCATCAGAAATGATACCTCTAAGTGATACACGAAGGGATGGAATTTCAACTTCAATGGGCAATATGGCTTCTGATCCATATACCAAAGCAAATGGTGTAGCTCCCGTTGGTGTTCTGATGCTTGTTCTGTAGGCCCATAGTGCAGGGTTAAGTTGAACATGCCAATCATGTCCAACATCATTAACCGTCTTTTTGAGAATTTTGAGTATGGTTTTGTTTGAGGCCTCTGCTTGGCCGTTCCCTTGAGGATAGTATGGTGTTGAAAAATGATGTTGGATGTGGAACTTATCACATAGCTCTTGGACATCTTGATTCTTGAAAGGTCGTCCATTATTTGTGATTATAGATTAAGGGATTCCATAGCAACAGATGATGTAGTTCAAGATAAAAGAGGAAATCTGTTTCCCAGTGATGGTAGTAAGAGGTACTGCCTCTATCCATTTTGTGAAATACTTTGTAGCTGTAATAATGAACTTGTGTCCATTATATGAAGATGGATTTATTTTTCCTACCAGATGTAGGCCCCATTGACAAAAAGGTCATGTCGATGTGAAGAGATGTAGTTCTTGTGCTGATGCATGAACCAGATTACTGTGAACTTGACATTTTTTACATTTCTTGACAAACTGATATGATTCTTTGTCCATGCATGGCCAATAATATCCCAAATGGAGGAGTTTCTTAGCTAGAGTTATTCCACTCAAGTGAGTACCACAAATACCCTCGTGAACTTCTCGTAGGGCCATTTCAAATTCATTGCGTTCTAGACATCGGAGTAGGGTACCATCAAGACCTCGACGATAAAGGACATCTATTATTAAAGTATGTCGAGCGGATTGGTGGATAAAGTTTCATTTTTGGTTCCTAGAAAGATCTGGAGGAAGAATATCATCTTTCAGGTAAGCATAGGTTTTTTCGTATATGGAGGTTTCAGTGGTTTCTAGATGGCATATGGTAACAAATTCTAATTTATAATGGGAAAGACATGATACTTGTTCTACCATAAACTCATAACAAACACGCTTCTTACGCAATTGTAGTAATGAAGCAATTGTAGCCATAGCATCTGTAGCTTTGTTCTCTGCCCTTGGAATTTGATCAAACTTGATACTGACAAAGGACTGTTTCAGATTATCTATTTGCTGCTTGTAGGGCATCAATTTTTCATCTTTTGTTTGATACTCATCATTTACTTGATAAATAACCAGTTGAGAGTCCCCATATACCTATAAATCCATGATTTTCCATTAAATTGCTATCTTGACCCCAATAATCAATGCTTCATATTCTGCCACATTATTTTTACACTGAAACATGAGTCTATATGATTTTAGAATTGTGTGTCCTTGGGGAGAGATGAACAAGATCCCTGATCCTGATCCTCGTTGTGTATACGATCCATCAAAATATAGTATCAATTGTTGGGGCATTGCTGTCATAATGTCTACATCTGGAAATTCCATTATCATTGGGCGATCATCTAGTAGAGGAGCTTCACCTAGCTATTTAGTGATTGCTTGTCCCTTGATTGCCTTTCTCTCAACATATTGAATGTCAAATTCACTTAGGAGCATAACCCATTTCACCAGTCTACCTGTTAAGGCAGCTTTACTTAGTAGATACTTCAAAGGGTTGATCTTTGCAATTAACCTGATTGTATGAGTCAGCATGTAGTGTCTTAGCTGTTGAGTTGAAAACACCACTGCTAAGCAAGACTTCTCTATGAATGTATAGTTTATTTCATAGCCATTTAAAGTTCTACTAATGTAGTAGATGGCGTGCTCTTTCCCTTCATAGTCCTCTTGTGCTAATAGTGCCCCCAAAGAGATATCTATTGTGGCAATGTACAAAATGAGAGGCCTTCCTTCTATTGGTGGTATGAGAATGGGTGGTAACATTAGATATTTCTTGATTTGATCGAATGTTGCTTCACACCTCTCATCCCACTTGAAAACTATATTTTTATGCAATAGATGATTAAAAGGATGACTTTTGTATGCTAGCTGGGAGATGAATCTTCTGATTGATTAAAGCCATCCTTGTAGTGATCTGAGCTGACTGATATTTTTAGGAGGTGGCATCTCCATTATTGCTTTGACTTTTGTTGGATCCACCTCAATGCCCTTTTTTGAAACATTGTATCCTAGTAGCTTTGCTAATGTGACCCCGAAGACACACTTCTTGGGGTTTAATCTGACATTGAATTTCTCCATCCGTGTGAAGATTTTGTCTAGGATATGTAGATGTCCTTCCCTTGTAGTAGATTTTTCCAAGATGTCATCCACATAATCCTCCATGAAAGTGTGCATCATATCATGGAAGATTGTCATCATTGCTCTTTGATAAGTGGCTCCTGCATTCTTTAGACCAAATGGCATGATGTTCCAGCAGAAGGTTCCGCATGGACATGTAAAACCCATATTTTCCTGATCTTTTGGAGCTATTCTTATTTGATTGTACCCAAAGAAGCCATCCATGATTGATAACATGGCATGCCTTGCCATCAAGTCCACAATGATGTTTATATTTGGCAGTGGAAAATCATCCTTTGGGCATGATTTATTGAGGTCCCTGAAATCTGTGTAGATTCTGATGCTATTGTCTGGCTTCAAAATAGGTACTATGTTCGATATCCACTCAACATTATCTATAGACCTTATGAATTTAGCATCCAATAATTTCTTTAATTATGTCTTTACCATCAATGTGATGTGAGGATGCATTTTTCATAGTTTTTGCTTAACAGGCTTGATTCCTATTGGTAAAGACAAATGATGCATAAGTAGATTTGGATCTAAGCCTGGCATATTGGAATATGACCAAGCGAAGTTGATGCTTCTTTCTTTAAATAAATTGATAAATTTTGGTCTCTCTTGTTCAGTCATTGATTGTGCTAGATGTAGAACTTTTGCCTTCTCTTCCGTGCCAATGTCCACCGATTGTGTAGGTTCAACCAGAACTGATGATCACTCATGATAATGTTCTGGGAGAGTATCAAATCTTCCATCCTTCAGTGCCTCAGAAAGGTTTTCACCTTGGATGCATTCTTTATTTTTACTTTTTCCAGATCTAATGCTGCCATAGAATGGTTTTCACCATTAGATCTATTTTCCCTGTTTTCAATTTTGCAACTGGAAGATTTGACACCCTCCTACTAAGTCGTGCTGTTATGAGTATTATAGATAAAATTTGTATTAGGTTTGATATGACATAGGAAATGCACAATGGCATCATCATTTGCAAATTTTGATATAGTCAAAGGTTCTATAGGTTCCCAATCAATAAGTTCTAGATGGGTTAATGGCATGGTATCATTGGATTTATTTAGGTCAATGGAGGTAAGGGTGAGGACAACAATATTGTCATAATTGTCATTTGGGATATCGAGATCCATGATGGTACCCTCTTCGAAATCATCTAGTTCACTCAAATTTTTTTCATCCTCACTAGAGTCATCAATATTTAGTGATCCCATGACGAATGGTCTAGACCCAAAGCCTTGGCCCTCCTCACATGTAGGTGCATATTTTTGAATCACATCGACTAGAATATCAACGAAAAGTAGATCACAAGGTAATGCCCACTCATATTCATTTGAGTCTATTTTAGAACCATCTCTAAAGTGAAGGATATTTTCTACAACTGTCTTTGTTAGCTCCTACTTCCCTTCTTTAGAATATCATAGTCCTGGCTTCTCTTTTGTGTGGAGAGTGAGAGGTGTGATAGGTTCTGTGATTCCCGCTTTTCTTAATCCCATGGGTCCTTGTCCTTCATAACCCATCTTTTCAAGAATGGCTTTTCCTTTTCCATAGTTGTCTATGTTGATGTTAACATTTTTGATATCGATCTCTAATGTTGATGGTTCTTCATCCTTGTATAGCCAATCTAGGATTGCTTTGTTGTCTGTTTCTTCTACTATGGTTCCGGATTTTACAAATGTTTCTTGAAGAATTGTGCCAAGTAAAGATATTGGAGGTTTTATCATTGATGGTTGACCATATGTCCTAGGAAATGGCATTAACTGTGATAAGTTAAGCAATTGCTGCATTGAGTACTGTCCCATTCCTTTATCTGTCAACTGAACTTGCTTTTGAAATTTGTCTGATAGAGAAGTTTGTGGATCCGGATTTTTTGTTTCAACATGACTTGTTTCTTTTTCTTTACCTTTCTTTTCCACCCACTTGGTAGTGATATTGGGACATTGTTCTTCTTTTGATGAATTTGAACTTGAAGCTTCCCTGTTGTGAGGGACAAAGGTGTCTTGAGATATTCTCAATGTGTCACAATGTTGTGGATGATTTAATTAGTAGCTATAGTTACCTCTTGTCTGTTTACTTGAAACTTTGGGCATTGATGGTATGTAGAAGGTACAGCCTTCATTTCATGAATCCAGGGTTGTCCTAAGAGTATGTTGTATGTCAACTCTCTTTCCAATACTTGACATGCTATATGCTTCATCATGGGTCCCACTTGAATGGGTAATACAATTAAACCTTTGGACGATCTTTCCTCCTCATCATATTCCTTAATGGTCATTTTCCTTCAAGCATCAATAGCATCATAGGAATATCCTAGTGCACAGACTAATTTGAGGGTGCAAATGCTCAAACCAGCTCCCCCATCTATTAGAACTCTCTTAACATGATGATTATGGATACATACTTTGATATGCAATGTTATATTATGCGAATGGTTTAATGAGACATCATCTTGTTTAGAGAATGACAAACAATGAGGGGTAGTCAGATGTCCCACCATAGCTTGGAATTGACAAACATCCAGATTCTTTGGTACAGTTGTGGCAACTAATGCTTGTTCGAGAACTTCCTTATGTGATGGTGACAATTTAAGGAGTTCTAGTATAGATATTTGTGCGGGGATGTTTTGCAATTGATCGACAATATTATAATGAGATTGAGGCGTAACTGCATGTTGAGATCCCACTCCTTTTAATACTACCTTGGCTTGCCCCCTAGTCATGACGTTTTCCGGTTGATGTTCTTGATTCTCTTGGGGGGTGTTTTGCATGTGATCGATAACATTATAATGTGATGGAGGTGGAACTGCATGTGTTGAGCCAATTCCCTTTAACATTACCTTGGATTGTCCCCTAGTTAGCACATTGGCTGGTTGATATTCTTGATTTTCTCTAATTTTTAAGACATTTATTTGATTATCAGAGTTTTGCACACTTGGGAGTAAATCCAAAGAGGTAATGTTGTTGGTTTCATTTTCATCAATGTTATCACTAATTGTATGATCATTTTTGACTTCAGATAAACAAAGGATTGTTTTGTCATAGATATGATTGACGTTCTTTCCTTTATTGTTCGAAGAGGATGATGCTCCTTTGTCATAATTTGGCAATGGATCTTTGAAGGCCGAATGATCGTTGTTATTTTGAGGTTCCTCCACATACACTTTGTTGTTGTCCACCAAGTCTTGTACTGCGTGTTTCAACTCCATACAGTCATTTGTTTTGTGACCCTTGTTATTATGAAAATTGCAATAATTAGCATCATTCCACCATGATGGTTTGACTTTTGGATCCCAGAATCTAGCTTCCCGTGCAGTGAAAAGACCTCTGGTAACTAATTCTTTCATTGTTGATTCCATTGTTTGACCCAAAGGTGTGAACCTTCGCCGATTTGACGGTTTTTGATATGACTGTGGTTTTATGATTTCATTGCTTTGTATGGTATTTGACTTGACATTTTTCTTGTTGTTCTACTTCTTTGGTGTGGATGCAGTCAAGTTGAAAAATGGTTAGACATTTTGGGGATCATTTGTTGTCTCATTTGTGTTTCGATTCTTTTGCCAAAATTTTGGCTTCTCACCGCTTGAGTATTGATTTGAGGAGTTACTTGTGTTGTTTGTTTTATCATTAAAATGCTTGATAACTCCTCTCTTGACTAATGCCTCTTCGATTTTAAGACCATTTTCTATCACTTTCTCAAATATTGGAGGACATTGTAGTTCCAATCTATAACTCATTTCTTCCGTCAAGTTTTCAATGAATAATTCCATCTTCTCTTCTTCAAGAATGGATCTAGGATATCTAGCGAACAAGCATCACCATCTTTGGAGAAAAGACAAGAACGTTTCTCCTTTGTTTTGTTTTAGATTGTAAAGATCTTTGATAGTAACATCGTGTTGGATGTTGAATGAGTATTGAGAGATAAATCTGTTGACGAGTTCCTCAAAAGTTCTGATACCTGGTTTTAACTTCAAAAACCACTCCATGCATGATCCTCCCAAACTCCTTGGGAATAATCTCATTAAATAAGTTTCCTCTTGGGAAAACTCAAGACTCATTGTTTTAAATTCTCTGATATGATCTATTGGATCCATTCTTCCATTATACTTATCGTATTTTGGGATCTCACAATGTCTCAGAAAAGGTATCAAGCTGACTATTGCGTCAAAAGGATAAGGACAAATGTCCTATATTGCATATCTCTTGGTGGTCCCTTTCGTCATATCTTGTATTTGTTGCTGTAACATTTGCATCTGTGATGTTAAAGTAGCAACTGGATCTATCGTTTGTGTAGGTTGTAGTATCTCAGTCTCATTCGTTTCCACTATTTCCTTCAAACGGTTTACATCAAAATCTTTTGGAAGTTTTGCCCCTGATTTGGCTAACATTAAAAGATATTTTTCCATAAATATATGAAACTTGGGATCTTGTTGAGCTGCTTGGATATCTTCTAGAGTTATTTCATTCTTATCATTTTGGTTCAGATTGTTCCAAGGATTTTCCTCTGCCATTGCTTGGGATTTTAAAATTTCTTGTTCTAAGAGTCTCTGTTTTTGGGACCTAGTGAAGATTGGCATACAAATTTTAACCCTTTCTTCTGAAATGTTGATCTTATTTGCTAGAAAATGTCAATTTTAAAATTTTAAAACAAAGTCAAATAAGATGACTGATCTTATTGATGAGACAATGCTAAAAATTTGATTACTATACTTGGTTTCATGATGAAGGATGATAGTATCCTGATAATGAAACTTCAGTGTAGTAATTGATTGTGTATTTGATTTTGACACTTGTGATTTGCAAGATCTTGTTTCAGTTCATAAGATTGGAAATTTGTATAAACCTTTCTGATTTCAGTCTCTAGACAGTGATTCTGATGAAAAGAAAAAAAAAATTCTGGTGAAGCAGTAGATAAAAGACAAACGAACTGACTGGTATGAATTTTGAACTCTTTGTTTTAGAAGCGCTAAAATAGAGTACATAAGCGCTATTTCCCAAAAGTGCTAGAATAGAGTCCAGAAGCACTGAAATAGGTGATCGAAGCGCTATTTGGACAAAAGTGCTGAAACAGTGCCTAAAAGAGCTGGATAAAATGACGGAATCGCTACTTCTCGGAAGCGCCGAAACAAAGCCCAGAAGCACTGTAAAAAGTGATAGAAGTGCTATTTTGACAAAAGCTCTAGAATAACGACTGTAAGTGCTAAAATAGTGCCCGAAAGCGTTGTTTCACAAAAGCGCTAGAATAGTGACCCGAAGCGCTGAAACAGGTTTTCCAGAATGCTAAAAAAAGACTTGTTAAGACTTTCTACTGCAAAATTTGATTTGATCTTGTGGCATACTATATCAAAGATTGTGGAAGATAAGAAGGATGAATTCGTTGACTACAGTTGTGGAATTGTGTGAGAGCTCTCCTCTGAAAGAACGCTCATGAGTAGAGTGGCTCTACTGCGTAATCTAATGTGTGACCCCTAGCAAAATCGTGATATCTATGGATGAATGTTCTATGTTGTAAAAAGAGTTTCCGATTTTGATATAGAAAATGTTGTTTTCTCAATTTATTTCTATAACCGAGAGGTTTCTTGGGTTTTGTGACTTTGATTTTTCTCTTGAGAAACGTGGTGGACTTCCACTTTCGCAAAATGGATTTTCTGATTTGTTTTGACTTGACATATTCAAGATGATCTTTAATCTAATTTAAATGAATTTTTGAAAACACGGCAAGCAATTTTGAATAAGTGTTTTAAAACTGAAAAGATCGTGTATGTTCAAAAATCATGAATGATCTTTATTGATTTTGATGGGTTGTTTTAACAATTGTACACAAATCAAATAGACTCACACTTAAGGACAAGTAGGTCATCATTATACTCACAACCCACATCTTGAATTACGTTGACTCACACAGCAGTGTCACCCCCTAGAGGGCGCCCATGTTTTTTTCATTGCCAGGCGCGTACTCAAAGTGACGGAAGTGGATACCGAATCCCTTGAGCAAGCGGTCCTTGGTAATTATATGGTGAGTGTCTTGGGGGCAGATTCTTCCCTCCCCTTGCACCATGAGTATGACAATGTATGGATACTGACTCGGCGAGAAACTACTCTATGGTTCGTAGATGGGTTCTGTTTGGTGTGACAAATAGATAAACTCCCTCAAGAGACCTCCCAATCTTTAGAACAAAGATTTTGGGGATGGTTATCTTGCTTACTACTGTCAAGTTGGACTTTCATCAACAACTTGCATCTTTATTATAGTGGGTTGGAAAATCTGGCTTTGGTTGTTCCCACTTGGTCGTTCCTGTAGGGTGAGTACTTTTTCCCACTACAGCAAGCCTGCTAAAGGATTTAATAAAGCATAAATGACATGAAATAAAAGTGAATCTGGCACTTTGGTCACCCAATTAAGGGGAGAGCATAAGCCTAATCACCACAAACACATCATATACATTTGTTCTATTTTAAAAGCCCAAAAATAAATTTTCTAATCTATGTGAAGGTGATGCTTCATAGAAATCATGATGTTCTTTTTAACTTCTACTGTAAGAATGTAATGACTATCCTAGGATTGATATATTTTCTTTAAGAAAAACAAGAAAGTGACTATCCTAGGATTGATATATTTTAGGAACTTTGAAGTGACTATCCTAGATTGATCAATTTTAGTCCAACTGTGAATAAAAATAAATTTTGGCCGCGGATGCGTCGAATCAGATTGATTTTACAAAAGCACTAGAATATTGCCCCGAAGTGCTAAAATAGTGACCAGATGCGCTAAAACAATGACCGAAAGTGCTAAAACAACAACCAAAAGTGCTAAAACTTTTAACGGAAGCGCTACAAGAAAAACACGCTGAGAACCTGCATGACACTTTCTAGAAAATTGATAATTTTGATAAAATTGGGGTTAAATCCCTACGGTGGGTGCCAAATTGTAAGTGTGTAATAAGTGAAAAAGATTAAAACACTTCTTAATACGACATTATATCAATAAACAAGTTAAATGAATCAATTCAAAGGAATTATCTATCAAAAGCATCATATTGCTCTCTATCTCCAAAGATTTATTAAATTCTGATTGCTCTCAGATTGTTTAAGCAAATAAGACTGTTAAAATGACAATTCAAAGAACGAGATGATGATAATGCAATGTTAAATGATAAATCAATTAAACTAGCATGATATTGACATGAAATAGATAATTGCAGCTACAGGAGGTAGCCATGGTTGAAAACTTGATTGCTTGATACTTGATGTGTGAATACTTGATGCTTGATGTCTGAATTCCTGCAGAGTAAGAGTGCACAAAATAGATTATCTGGATCCTTTCTTGGTTCAATGAGGCTGTATTTATAGATTTCCTGGCTGTAGAAATGCACAGGGAAAGCTTTGAGAGGCTTGGATTCAATCTGGAGAATTGAATGGTGAGAGATGGAGGAGATTGAGAGAAAGATGGAGATTGTCTCTACCCATGAAAACACCAGGCAAGAGAAGAGGAAAGACTGATGGAGGAGGATTGAGAGATCAAATTCCAAATTTGTCTCCAAAACTTCCCATGAAGTTTCAATCAGTTAATTTTGACATATTTTAGACATGGTTTAGACATAGGATATCTAATTCATTTTTGAGGAAATGTATATTGGAATATTCCTTATGCTCTAATTCAAATATTTTTGATTTATTTAAATTAGGAAAAGGGAGATAAATAATTTAATAAAATGAACTATAGGAGTTGTTTATTAAATTAAACAGAAGAATATGGCAATTAATCAATAAAGTGTTTTGATCTTTATTTAATTAATTTAAGATGGATATGATAGATTGAAATAGGGATTTGATAATTAAATCAAACAAAGTATTTAATTAAGATGAGATTTTAGAAGAATTTAAATGCGATGTGAATGTGAACTATTTAAATAAATATTTCTATTTATTCAAATAGTAGAGGAAATTAGGAAATTAGGATAATTAATTAAATAATTTTTATTTAATTAATAGGAATTCTCCAAACCATTTTTAGGTGTATACAAGTCACAATCAACTCCTACTAGGATATCTCATAACCTGTAAGTCCATCATCGTGAAACATCTATTGTAGGGTGTCTGTCCCTCCCTGCTCCTCAACATCATACATAACCAAGGCCCCCACAATTGGTATCCTCAATATCTAATGTACATCCTCTGGGGTCACTTCCAACTCTCTCATAGGAAAATGAAAAGTGTTGTGGTTTCTATGTTACCTCTCTATAAGTGTTGTCAATAGCCCCCAGTTAATCTGATACTGGGGCATGTCAATCAGTGAAGTTAACCTGCACTAGTCTATAATGGAAAGATCTACCAGAGTCAATTGTGGGATCATGTCCCATGTCCCTAGAAAGTGCTCACAAAACTAAAGGTTCCCTAAGCCACCCTCTTAGAATAAAATTAAAACGTCAAGTCAGCAAATCATTCAATCAGCCTATCAATCAAGCACATCATCTAATTAGTTCAACTCGTGTGAGATTGTGATCAAATCTCGAGGAGAACCTAACCTATCATTTGATTCTCATTTATCATGAGATCGATCAATCAACCTATTCTATTCATTGTTCCTCACCTGTCATGAGGATGATCAACCTATCCTATTCATCGTTCCTCACCTATCATGAGGACGATTATCAATCAATAGATCAATCAACCTATCATATTCATCATTCCTCACCTATCATGAGAACGCTCATTAACCTACCAATCAACATCATCCTATCATCAGCTAACGTGATCATAAATCATCAAAATCTAGGAGGAATTCCTCAAAAACATCAATTTTAGCTGGATGGGCTAAAATAGGGTTTATATGCACTGATTTACCAGATGTGTTGGAAAAACTACTAGATGCGCCAAAAGAGAGTCTTGATGCACTATTTCATCGATGCACTAGAAAATGGATTCTATGCACCGAAATAGAGTCCTGATGCACCATTTCCTAGATGTGCTACTTTATCAACCCTATGTGTGACTCTATCCTATGGATGCGCCATTTGTTGGATGTGCTAATTTATTGACCTAATATGCTGAAGCGAGTTTTGTATGCGCTAATCTAATTATGGGGTCCTAACCTAATGGGATGCGCTATTACAAGATTCCTATGCACTAAAGCGGGTACCCTATGTGCTAAAACGTGGGAAAAAATCAAAAATTTAAAATAAAATTTAAGCGCAAAAAATCAAAATTTGAAATTCAAAAAAAGGTTTTCAGGGTACATACCGGAGGTCCATATGCGGTTGGACGCTGGTGATGGCAAACTTGCTCGAATCAGTGTGTGGCATGGAATTATGTCCATCTTCGCTCTGTAGGCTCTCATTTTTGAAAATGCTTAATATACAAATGAACTTATCTTTTACCCTTTTTACCCTTTTTAAAGGTTAATTAAGGGTTAATTATGGTGGCATTTTATTTAATTTTTCAAAAGGGCCTTTTCATTAACTAATCAGTAGTGTGGTGAATCTCTTCTAATTTTGGGAGATAAATTAGGTCATCCTTATCAAATCTATCGATCATCAGCACATCATCAAAATATCATTTAAATCATGATTTTTTTTCAAAAATCATCAAAAATTGAAAAATCCCTAATTTACCTCTCGAGGGGGCATCCTTTCATCATCACTATAAAATCAGAGTCTGGGGCATGTCGAATTTTTTTATCATCACAGTCAGAAAATTTATTCTTTAAAGCAATGTGTTTGCGAACATCACTTCAAAGAGGGGAAAAATGTATGACCACAAAAATGGTTTGGAGCATCATATTAGTTAAATACTTGTTATTTGATTAATGATCTTATTTTCCTCTACTATTATAAATAAATTGTAAAATTTATTTATATGGTTCATAGTCTAATTCTTCTTTTTCAAAATTCACTTTCTTTTTAAAATTAATTAAATGGACAAATTAATTCAATTGGTTATTTAATTACTTTCCCCTTTCCCTCTTAAATTTTAAATTTTAAAGTCAAATTGGCATATTCTTCTAAAAATTGGTTAAAATACACAAATGAATTAATTTGGAATCTTGTTAATTTACCATCTTATTTTAAATTGTATTTTTAATCCAATTTAAGCACATTTCTACATATTTCCTCTAACCACCTCCAACTCACTTGCCACCTCATCATGTGTCTCACAAAAATGAATTTTATAAATTGGAAAATATGAAATATCCTCAACAAATTTGCAACTAATTTGGAACTAACTAAGACACATGGCTCCTCCTTCTCTGTGATTCCCTTTAACACTTGGAAATTTTCCTTGTTGAAGGGAACCATCTCCCTGATTCCCGCTAACCTTGTGATGCTATGTCGTTGATGTCGCAGGATCGCAATCCCAACCATCCATTGTTGCCACATCAACTTGAGCCTTAGAAAATCTACAAATAGGACCCTTGGCTACAAATTTTCAATATGAAGATTTGGCCAAGCTTATGCTACTGAATTTTAGTGCATATGAGATCATTTCAAGAGAATTTTAGCTTAGTTTTTCATTTTAGCTCATTTTAATGTTGTAATGGAAATTTTATTTTGGATGGTTTAGTTCATCCCATCTTTAATTTAGAATTTACATTTGATCACCATCATCAATCTCAACATTTAGATTTTAGTATCATTTCATCATAGGATCATTTAGTTTTTATGCATAAAATATTGGAAAATCCAAAAACATAGGCATGTAGACTTCATTGTAGCATCTTGTATCTTGAGTTGTCAATCTTTGGAGGTTAATGTGCAGAAATAATAAGATCTAAGAGCATAATTTGAAGGATTCCTTGGGATTAGAGAACCATGCAATGAATTAGAACGATAGTTGTAGCTTTATTTCTTCTATTTAAATTTCCTTTTAAGTAATACATTGCATGAAGGTGCGTTATACTGACATTGCAGGACATATTTTATACCATACAATTGGAGTTCATCCTAGAGGTATATCAGAGTTGCAAGACATCAGTAAGGAAGATAAAAGGAGTGTAGAAGTAGAGGAATTTTAGAACATATGAAGAAAGTGCATACTCAAGTAACATAGCAGTTGGAAGATATGAACCAGAAGTATAAGGAGTGAGCAAATCAAAAGAGGAGACATAAGGAGTTCAAAGTTGGAGATGAAGTGATGGTGTATTTGAGGAAGGAAAGATTTCCAGTTGGCACATATAGTAAGCTCAAGATGAGGAATTTTAAACCTTGTAATATTTTGAAGAAATTTGATTCAGGAAATGCCTATGAAGTAGAGTTACTAGATGACATGGGTATATCACCTATATTCAACATTACAGATCTACATCAATACCATGAAGCAAAATTCAATGAAGATAGTAAGAAAAAATTGGAGAAACAACTTCCTAATAAACAATTAGATGAGATAGAAGAGATTTTGGATGTCAGAGATGGGAGGAAAATGAGTGGAAGACAATACAAAGAATATTTTGTGAAGTGGAAAGATAGGCCAGTGGAGGATTCTTATTGGATTTCTTAGGCTGAGGTAGATTGTATTGGTTTTCCTTTAGCCCCATCAAAGTGAGGGACTCACTTTTCAAATAACTCTAGATGTCTGATGCAGGAGCATCCTTGGTTCTTTGCAATCCTACATCAACCAAAAATATTTTCATTTAGTTTTTGTTCTTGTTCAGTTCAAGTTGGCAGATTTGGTATTTCATCATGTTTTCTCACCAAACCCTACGAATCTAAGTTTTCATTGTGGACATGTTCATTTTCCTAATTCCAAGATTTCAGCATGATTGGATCTTTTTCCAAAAAGTTATCACTTTCAGATTAAGTGACAGTTTCTAAAATAGAGCACCGAAACAGTTTCGAGTTTAACAACTAATTTGATCTCTTGTGGATCCTCCCCGTAACTTGTGGATTCTTGTGAGGTGTTTCGAATTATTTCATGGAGTGTCCCCAGCCATAATTTTAGGTCCACACTTCATCATATGCACCTGCTGAGGAGAAATTCAAATTTAAGGCTGACCTATTTCATGCACGTTATGTTCCCTTCATCGGAGATTGTAATGATACTTGGTCGACGTGGATGCTTCTAGATTTTAGATGTGATATAAATCATTGTAATAGATCATTATGATAGAAATTAAGAAGAATAGGGAATTTGATCTATAAGATTTTGCTCATAATAAGGAGCATGTAGGAATACTATATTTTGAGCATGTTGTATCAGGCCTGTGAGCCCAATCTATAAACCCGAATGTTGTCAATTGTATGTAATTTAATTTTTTAATAATACAAATGTTTGAATCTACATTTACCTCCATATTTTGAGTAGATTCTATTTTATAACTCTTGTTGCATGGTTTGGATTGTTCTCTTCAAGGACCCTCCTACCGTGACTGCACCAGGTACCTATACAAATAGCGCTAGCATGCCAAGCTAGCCAAACCTAAACTAACACTATAAGTGACCACATACATGTTTCTCCAAGTCACACACACCACACAAAAATACTTCACAACATCCACACAACATCACAAAATACTCCAACATCATTAGAATGTTTTGCAACTCTACACAACCACCTAAAATAAATATCACTTTCATTCTATGAAACTAGACACACTGGCATAGACAAACAACTTACTAACTAGCCTTGTGGAAGACCTCAACACTTAAAACCTCAACTTACTAACTTACAAACAACTTACATTCCAAAATATACAAGACAAGAAACCTCACTATGGAGAAATGTGGAGCAATCTCATTTCTCCTAGACAACCTTCTACATAGTCATACAAACTATCAAACACAACTTCCACTATCATATGATAAAAACTTATAACTCTAGATATAGAACCTCTTAACACCTCTAATTATCATATCCAAACTACACAAGCATATCTTGAACCATAAATAAATGCGGAGCACAAAAGTTAACACATCTCTATCACAATACACACTCTTTTATTCAAATTTTCTCAAAATCACTTGGAAACCAAGTTAACTAGCTACATCAACAACAGCAACACAACATCTACAACACCAAAAATATCCATACTATTAGCATCGATAACTAGCTATTTACATCAATGACAACACTAGTAGCATACTTGCAACAATATCCCCCTTTGTCATTGATGGCAACACCGACTCTAAAAAACCATCAACAACAAAATAAATGAATAGAAACTCTACAATATCTAGACATCAACTCTACAAAAATCAACACTCCCCCTGATTGGAGTACCTCTTAATCTTCACAATCTCTCTTTTACTTCTACTTCATATAATTCTTCTCCCCCTACCTAAGGAGTTATTCATTCTCTTGTTCTCTTATGAACACTCTCTCCCCTAATATTTTTTAGACCATATTCTTTCCTACAATATTCTTTTACACTATATTTTTCAACCAACTCTCCCCCTTTGAAATCAATGACAAAGTGAAACATTTTTCCTTTTTTTCAACACTTACATAAAAAATTTATTTTCTACTCTCCCCCTTTGACATCTACATACATCACTTTGACACAACTTGAACACAACACCAACAAGAAAATTTCTCTCACTTTCTCCACTACTCTTCTCCATACAACTCTCACTACTACACATACTATACTACACATCCTTCATTGCTCTTATTTTTTAGTTATCTCCCCCTTAGGGGCACAAAATATTCCCCACTTGATTGAACCAACCAAAAACACTACTACCTACTCCCCATGAGAGGTAGCCTTCAACATTAGTCCAAGAACAAGAATATAGCTTGAATGCTCACTTGGATAGATGCACCAACATATGCATCTAGTTGAAATGAGGGAAAATAACCCCTAACTTCTACTAGATATACCCATAAGTATCTTTAGGAAGATACTTTGTAAATATATCTACAACTTGATCCTTTGTAGGACCATAATCTAACTTCACCTCATTCTTTGTAAATTTCTCTCTTATAAAGTGATACCGGATAGAGTTATATTTTGTTCTTGAATGCATTACTAGATTCTTTGAAATATTGATAACACTTGTATTATCACATATGATATAAATAGGTTCATCATATGACACTCTAATATCCTTAAATGTTTGTTTCATCCATAACACCTATGTAAAACATGATGCTACTGCAATATACTCTACATTTGTTATAGATAATGACATTGAATCTTGCTTCTTACTCAACCCTGAAACCAATATGCTCCCAAGAAAGAAAGTACCACCAATTTTACTTATTCTATCATCTATATAACCTACCCAATCTACATCCTATATGCACTCAAGGAGAAAATTGTATCCTTGGGATACCATAAACTAAAATCTGGAGTGCCTTTTAATATCTAAATATCCTCTTTACTACCGCAACATGAGATTCTATGGGATATTATTGAAATCTTGCCACAAGAAATGTTGAATACATGATATCCAATCTAGTAGTAGTTAGATATATCAATCCTCCAATCATTGATCTATACTTCCTCTGATTAACCTTAGGAGATTCATCATTCTTGCTCAACTTACAACAAGTAACCATGGGAGTACATGTCAATTTAGAATCCTCCATTCCAAACTTCTTCAACATTTCCTTGACATACATTGATTGTGAGATGAAAATACCTTTTTTCTAATTGATTGATTTGTAATCCAAGGAATAAATTCATCTCCCCACACATTGAAATCTCAAACTCTTCCAGCATATCCTTAGAAAACCTCTTGCACATACCTTTATTTCCTCCAAATATGATATCATCAACATACACTACCACAATCAATATTTTTTCTCCTTCAACCATGAAGTAAATATTGCTATCTATAGTACCTTTCCTGAATCCTTGCTACAACAAGTATCTATCCAATCTTGTATACCAAGCTCTAGGAGCTTGTTTGAGTCTTTATAATTCCTTCTTCAACCTACATACCATATCAACATCATCCTATAATTGAAAGTCCTAGACCTATAACCATTCCTCTAAGTGCTAGATATAAGTCTTTCCATGATTTTTAGATAAGTATTAAAATCATTGATTCAAAAATATTGGGAATATCATCTATATGATTTTGATGTTAATCTATGTGAATTATTCAATTTACTTTGTTAATTATTTACTTTAGAATCATTGTCTAAATATTACATAGTATTTTATACATCATTTTAGTGACATGTCATCTTATAAATTTATCTTAACTATAATATCTAATCTATTAAAATCCACTACTAACACTTAAACTACTTTAGGAGGAAAAGTGACATTACATCTTATGTACTTTGAAGTCCTAATGTGCTACAAAAGCCAAAAAATTCTAATGGCTTCTATTCTTACCATCAGAGTAAATTTATCCTCAAAATCTATTCCTTCCACTTGACAGTAGCCCTTACACACAAGTCTAGTCTTATTTTTGACAACTTTTCCATCCTCATTCAGTTTGTTCCTGAAAACCCACTTAGTTCCTATCACATTCTTGTTTTTAGGTCTTGGGACCAATTCCCAACTTTTATTCTTCTCAATTTGTTCCAACTCTTATTTCATAGCTTTGATCCAATTCTCATCTTTACATGCCTCAATTATAGCTTTAGGTTCTACCTCTGAGAGAAAACAAAATTTTACATGTTCCTCTATCATAGTAGCTTTTCTCCTTGTTAACACACTTTTTTTCTTATCTCCAATGATTTTATTTTCAGAATTATTATTCTACACATACTTAGGAGTCTTAGGGATTATTTATGAAGCTTCTTCCTATTCAATTGTCATTTATTTTTATTTCTCTCCATCATTTTCTTCTTCACTACAAGGGGATTCATCAAATTCATATCCTTCTATAAGTATTGAACTTTGTAGTGGTTCTTCATCAACCTCAACACTTGCACTATCAATAATCTTTTTCAACTTTTTATTATAGAACCGATATTCTTTTCTTGTTGTAGAGTATCCAAGGAAGATTCCTTCATTAGATCTTGCATGAAACTTTCCTAATTTTTCTTCATCTCTTTCACTATAGAATTTTCTTCCAAAAAAAATGAAATATTTCATAGTAGGAGGTTTATTATACCATAATTCATAAGGAGTCTTTGAACTATTTACTCTTTCTTGATCTTTGTTAATAATGTAGACTACAATATGAATTGCTTCTCTCCAATAGACATCTTCTATATTTTCTTCCTTCATCATTTTCATAGCTACTTCTTGAACTATTCTATTCTTCCTCTCCACAACTATATTTTGTTGAGGAGTTCTAGGAGTTGAAAAATTCGTCTTTATTCCATTTTCGTCACAAAAAAAATTAAACTCATTGGAGGTGAACTCACAACCTTTATCAAACCTCAAGCATAAGACTTTTACATCCATTAAATTCTCAAACATAGACTTAAATACTTTAAACTTATTTAGGGATTCTGATTTTTCTTTTGGAAATTTCACCCAAGTAATTCTCGAATAATCATCAATCAATAACATGAAATACCAATCACCATTTTATATTCTTATTCTGGTAGATCCACATAGTTTTGTATGAAGCAACTCCAAAGGACCTATAGTAGAATATTTTTTTGTCTTTAACCTCTTGTTTGTTTTCTTTCCAAACTAACATTCCTTACACATTGCACTGATAGGATTTGTAATCTTTGGCAAATCTCTCATAGTATCAGTAGAAATGATCTTCACTAGACTATCAAGATTGATTTGAACTATCCTTCTTTGCCATAGAAAACATTCACTGATTTGATAGATAAAACACTTAGCACCACTACCTTTGAGATGATAAACATTACCTTCTATCCTTATCCCTACAACAACCAAAGTTTTGGATCTTCCTTTTTTTATTTCACAACCATCATCCTAAAAAAAAGATTATATCCTTTGCTACACATTTGTCCTACACTAAGAATATTATGCCAAAGACCCTTGACATGAAGAGCATCATTTATTTTATGCTTTCCATCAAAACTAATTGAACCTTTTCCACAAATTTTAGTAGATGTATCATCACCAAACTTAAAAGACCACCATCATATTTTTGAAATTTAACAAACTTAATCTTATCACCTATCATATGATTTGAGAATCCACTATCAATTATCTAGTAATTCATCTCTTCTCTTGCATGAAAAGTAGTCACCATAGTTCCTTAAATGTTCTAACCTGTTATTGGAACACTTTCCTTCACACATCTTTCAAAATTAGTAGAATTATTTCCAAAATTTAGAGTCATGAACAAGCATTCATCATTGTTATCATTAGGATACTTTGATTCCCCATCATAAAATACAATAGTATCTTTCAACAAATTTACCTTTATGATCCTTAGGTTTGTCATAATTTGTAACTTTGATTGGAAATTTAGAAGCATAATGACCTATCTTTCCACAATTGAAACATTTAAAGGGTAACTTACCTCTATGTTTTCCAATGCCCTTTTTCAAAATTCTCATAAAATTTTCTTCAACCTCATCAAGATCATCTAGATCTAATTCATCATCCTTCTCTACTTTAGAGACTTTAAAATTATTTTCTTTCTTTATAGCATATTGAAAAAATCTCTCAATTCATAAGAAATTAAAGCACCAAACATATGATCTCTAGAATAATTATCCAAATTATGAGCTTCCTCAATAGTAGAAACTTTAGAACTATAAGTTTAAGGAAGAGTTATTAGTATTTTTTTACAGCTTCACTTTCTTCCAACTTACCACCAAGACCATTGATGGCATTGACTACTTCATCCACTCTGAGCATGTAGGTAGTAATATCTTCATCTTTAGACATCCTTAAGGCTTCAAATTTGGATTTATAGTTCTACATCTTTTCTTTCTTAACTTTATCATCTCCTTCATAAATAATCTCCAAATTTTTCCATATCTCTTTTACAAATTTTAAACTTATCACCTTTTCATGTTTTGAATCAGAAATTCCACTTATGATAGTATTCCTTATTTTCCATTGTTCTCATATTCCTTGATCTGATCATCACTTGTCAGACCATAATTAGACAGTGTATATTCTTTTTTAATTGATTTCTAGACACCAAATCAAAGAGAGACCAGAAAGGAATCCATCCTAGCTTTCTAGTAAGCATAATTCATTCCATCAACATAGGATATTTAGTACCCTTCCTTTGCACCATCCAGATCTACCTCATCTAGTTAAGCTTTCTCTAAGGAACCATGAATCTGATACCAATTGTTAGATCCACAGGAAAATTGAGATGGGGTGCATTAATCGGTTGTACATTAAAATAATTCAATCCCCCATTAACATTCAAACACTTGTTAACCTTTAAACACTTATCATGCATTAGAAAAATGTAAATATATGAAAAAACAATGCAAACACATCCAAACACATAAGAACACTAGATTTGTGTGGAAAACTTAAAAAGTAAAAAACCAAGGTGATGATGAACACATATATATGAATAACAACACTGAATTATAATAGGTTCACTACCCAAGTAAAGAAGAAAAGCTCACAATCGGGTGGCTCACTGCTAAGAAGAAAGAATAATAGCAAAAAATGTTACAAAGAAACTCACTATCTCAAGGAAATAGGATAAATCCACCACTAAAAATTTATTTCATTCACAACCTTTGGCTCACTGCCTCTAGTAACTTCAAGCACACTAAAATTGTAGACACCTTGTTCTTGTTACATTTAGAGACATAACCATTAAGCATGCACTCAAATCACCACACTTATTCAAATTCACATTTTTCACACACCTTCTATAGATCCACACTCATCTCCAACAATTCACCTTTCTTATATACCATACACAACCTAAACAATCTTAATTAGGTCAGCCTTAAAGAAATGTATACATCTAAAGCATGCAATACCAAAATAGTTCGACACCAAACACCTCCATGGTGGAAAGAAGTGAAGGATGGCCATGATAAGAGTTAATTAGGACCCAAGTCCACATCACCATGCTATTCAACACATCCACAATCCATGAGGTACCTTCACAAATAGTGTTGGCATGCCGAGTCTAAAAACTACCACATACACGCTTCTCTAAGTCATGTAGACCAAAAAAAACACTTCACAACATCCACACAACATCTAAAAATATTCCATCATCATCAAAATATTTTGCAACTCTACCACAACTACATGAAACAAAGATTAGTTTCATTTTATACAACCAAACACACTAGCACAAAAAAAAAACTTACTAACCACACTTACTAAATACCTCAACACTTGAAATATCAAGAGAAGGAAGTTACAAACAATATAAGCATGCTCCCAAATCCATAATACAAGAAACATCACTGTGGAGAAATAATGAACAATCTCATTTATCCTAGACAACCTTCTACACAAAAACACAAAATTTCATACACAACTTCCACTTTCGTATGATCTAGAACCTGAAACTCTAGATATAGAACATCTTAACACCTTTGATCATCATATCCAAACTGCATAAGAATGTCTTCAACCATGAAGAAATATGGACCACAACATTGAACACACCTCTGTCACACTAGACACTCTTTTATTCAAATTTTATCAAAATCACTTGGAAACCAAGTCAACTAGATACATCAACAACAACACAACACTAAAACACCTCATCATGAATACAACATCTGAAAAATAAAGAATATCCATACTATTGACCAACTGTTCACATCAATGACAACACCATCAGTGCTCATACTTGCAACACTTCTTACTATGAGTCAGATGTGTATAAATGGATACAATCTCATATTCAATGAAAGAGGATGTGAAATAAGAAAATGAAAGTAGAAAATTTATTGCAAAAGGATCTAGGACTAATGGTGACATATATAGTCAGAGGGATGTCAATGTCAAAACTTATCTTCTGTGAAAAGCAAGTGAATTTTGGCTTTGGCATAGGAGAATGGGGAAGATTAACTTTGACAATCTTGTGAAGATAAAATCATTACAGGTATTAAGAGATATGCCCAAGATAATCAAACCTACAAGTATTGTACATAAGGAATGTTAGTTTGGAAAGTAGACAAGCATAAGATTTAAGTCTAAAGAATATTCCTCCTATAAATCATTGGAGTTGGTACATACTAATTTGTGTGGACCTACCAGAATAAAAGTTATGAAAGGAGAAAGGTATTTCAATGTTTTTATTGATGATTTCTCTAAGATGATATGGGTTACTTTCTTGAAATATAAATCTAATGATTTTAGTAAATTCAATATTTTCAAATCAATGGTTGAGAATGAAATGAATGCTAAAATCAACTGATTAAGGTCTAATTGATTAGGTGAGTTCATAGCAAATGATTTTTTTATTTTTTTTGAAAAGAATGGAATGAGGCATCTATCTACTGCTAGAACTCCTCAATAGAATGTGGTAGTAGAAATAAATAATAGGAATTACTATTCAAGAGATGGCAAGGACCATGCTAATGGAAGAAAATATTCCTATTTTTTATTGGGAAGAAGCAGTTCATACTACAGTATATATTCTCAATAGAGGTTTACTAAGGCTTCACAACACTAAGACCCCATATGAGTTATGGTATGGAAGACCACAAACTATCAAGTATTTTAGAGTCTTTAGAAGAAAATGCTACATTATAAGAGATGAAGATATTTTGGGGAAGTTTGATTCAAGATTTGATGAAGGTATCTTTATGGGATATTCATCTTAGAGTAAATCATACATGCGCTACAACAAAAGATTGGGAAGAATACAAGAAGTTGATGAGAAAAAAGAAACTATAGAAAAGCATAGTAAGAATCCTGTCAAGTATGTTCAAAGGAATAATTCATAGGATTATATTAGTGGAGATATGAATGAAGGTGTGTTGACTATGAGAAGGCTTGCAAATACAAATGAACAAGTAAATTTTTTTCCGTTATCAAAGATAGAACAATTTCTTTTGTTGATGCTAGCAAGGATAAAGGATCGATACAAGAAATGGAAGAAGAATTGAATCAGATTGAGAAGAATCAAACTTGGGAACTAGTTCCAAGGCCTGTGAACAAAAATGTGATAGGAACAAAGTGAGTATTCAAGAATAAGTTGAATGAAGATGGACAATTTGTATGAAACAAAGTAATACTAGTATGTAAAGCCTATTCATAGGTAGAAGGAATTGATTTTTGTTGATGTGTGTTTTTTCACTTTCTCAACAAAAGCAACACACAAGTTCACTACCTCTTTTGAAAGAAAACTTCCTACAACAAGTTGTAGAAAATTATCCCAAGGTCTCTCAGGTGTCAGTTCATCACTTGCAAAAACAACTTAGCTAATTGATGTGATTTGTTGCTAATCACAAAGGGAATTTATGGTTTACTAAGTTGGAAGGAATTAGATCTTCAAATAGAGTTTGTGAAATTCTAGAAATGGGGTGCACTTGCTGTAGATTCAAAACAACAGTCTAAAACTCCATATTCAACATCAAATTTAGATTTAGAAGGATGTTGGAATCTTGTTTTAGCTTCTATTCTCAAAGAAAAGTCAAAAAGGAAAAGAGATAGAAGAGTTCCTAGACCTACAATTAATGATGAACACTGACAATGGAGAATTATACAGTCGAAAGCCTTCCCAAAACTAAGTTCCACTTAACCAAACTGTCTAATAGTCTCATGAAACTAGTACTATTTTCTAAGGTCTGCAGATTTTTTGTTGTTTATTCACCATAAAGCATGAATAAAAGATGAAGTTTAAGTGCAGTAATAAGTTAATGTTCAAACTAGATTTACACTGTTGTTCATCATCAATAAACAACAAAAATCATGAACAAGAAAGGCATCAACACAATAGCGTTCTTCATCATTACTAGACAACATGAACCAAACTACTAAGAGTAACTTAAAAAACCAAGAACAAAAAATTAAATCTATCTAGATCCATTAATTTTGAGAAGATGAATCATGCAACATGTGAGAAACACAAGAATCCACCAAATCCATGAAATTCTATTGAAATTTCTACAGCATGTCTTTACACAACAATTCAACTCTCATGTAGAAAATGAGAGGGGACCCCTATTTATAGTTTTCAAAAAGAAAAATGAGTGGCAAAGATTTACTTTCATTATGTGGCCAAGATTCATTTTACATTAGGGTTTCACCTACCCCCAAATATATTGGAATATAAAATACACCTTTTGTCTCATTCCTATTTTGTCCTATAGTGACTACAGTTGTAGCAGTTTTGTCTTCTAGTGGACTACCTTCCTTTCCAGCTACACTATCAAGAACTCATCATCAATCACTAGTTTCCCTGCCTCCATTTGAAGAGTGGCATAATCCACTAATTTTCCAATTAAATCTTGAAGCTTATCCCACTCCATAATGTCGTATTAGAGATCTGAAAGGATAACTTCTTGAATCTTCCATTGATTTGTTCCCAATGCTTGGTGCATCTGGGTGTGGCCTTGATTACCTGCTCAGACTATGTGAATGCCCTTGCAGTAAAATCCACAAAGTCTAATGTAAGTGAATTTTTTGCCCCTTGCTACATCTTCTTTTGGAATTATGGCTTGATTTTCTCTTGATCCAATTCCAGGGCAGGCATGTCATAATCTATCATCATTTTAAGGTTGTCTTTGTTGTCTATTCTATGTTCCACAACCCATTCGAGGCCTAATTCGACCTCATGCAATAATTTCTCGAGGAAATCCCCTTAGTGATCCAAGCCCATTTTCTAGGTTTCCACCAGCCAATTATCATCCTTTATAAGTTTTAGCTCTTTTTCCCATGTTTGTTCGGGCATCTTCAGAATGGCCTCGAGCTTAGGATATGTAATCTGGTAGAGCTTGGTGAATCTATGACATGTCTTCTCAGTAGCTTCTAGATACTTTTTCAAATTTCAAAATTTGATGATTATTCTACCAACATGATGTATGCCCATGTCACCATTTTATAACACCCATTGGAGCCAATCTATAGTAGCCTCGTTCCACTTCTTCATTTTCTCAATGCAGATGATCTCTTCTTGGGAAAGGAGAGAAGGCGTAGATGATGTAGTGGGAGTATCTTCCTCTAAGGAAATCCATTTCTAAATATAGGCAGTGAGATGCGTCACTTATTCTTTCAACTCCTCTTTAGTGGAATAGTCCTTGTTCATCTGTTGCATAATTGTAGCCACCAACCCCTAGAGTTCATCAAAAATTTACTCTCTGGTGGTTGGACCTAAGCTGATAGTGGAGATGTTATAAATGACATGAGCCTCCTTGTCCATCACTGGGGTGGAAACTTGTACTATTCTTGATCTTGAGGCATTAATCATGATGTGGGATCAGACCCTTGGCTTCTTTTCCTTCTTTTTTTATGTTTGTGCTCAAGCTAGTATTGCCTCAAGTCTAGCCTTAGGATCAATGATTGCAGGGGCCTTTTTTTGTAACTACTTCTCTAGCCAATCATGCATTTGGGCCTCTCCCTTAGGTGAATCCTAATCAATTTCTTCCTCTTTTTGGATCTATTTTTCTTCATGGCTTGGGGCCTCTTGATCTGTTTTCCCTTCTTCATCAAAATCCTCAATTTGAATAGCCTTCTCTTTATTTGTCTCAGCAACAACTATATTTTCTTTGGAAACATCTTCTTCTTGATGGATTCTTTCTTCTTCTTGTTCGATCTCATGGTGCTCAGGCTCAGGGCTCTTCTTTGGTGCATATTCTGACTTTTTTTATTCATTTTCTACTTCTTTCTCTTATTATTTCTTCTTAGAAGGCATCCCTTTCTCTTAGACGGGGCCCTTATCTTGGCCAATCTACGGAGGCTCTTTGAGTATCTCCACATTGAATTCAATGTCTTCCTTTTCTTTAGAGGGAGGTTTCTCTAGTTTGACCTCTTCACCTATATCTTTGACCTAATGGGACAACTCCTCTTCTAGCTCCTGATCTGAGGTCTCTATTATATATTTCACGTTGAGGGCTTCAGCGTCCTCCTTTGAAGATTGTGACTCTTCATCATTAGTCACTAATTTTTCCAAATTTATAGTTAGCCCACCCTCTGGATGTTCAAAGTAGGGCTCTTCAAGCTCCTCCATGATTCCCTTGCCAACTTATTTCTAGTGTTTCTCCATTTCTTCAAATATTCTAACGGTGGCCTTCATCTTTGGTGGCTCTATAGGTGGAGGAGGAACAGGAAAATTGATGACAATCTAAGTTGTCAGGGACTTAATGGTGGGGTTCATGATAACCCCTAAAATATCAGAAGGTACACCTTGCATATATTTTGTAAAGGCTTCCAACAGGGTGAGTTGGGGGATAGTAGCAATAGTTGCAAGCATTAGAGTAGAGAGGATAGGAAGTGAAGGAGGTAGCGAGGATGTCAATGATGGGGAAGCCATGGCTGAGGAAGAATCATGCACTACCATAGGAGTCATTTGTGGGGTGGAAGAGAGGTGGACTGAGATGTCCACAGTGGGTATAGATGAAATAAGCAATTCCTAAGAGGCAGTAGGTGGTGGATTGGTAATGACAATGATAGCGACAAGAGCGGAGGTGGTCGGTGGTGATCGTGGCTTCTTAATTTCTTCTTCTCCTTTATGTTGAGGTTCCTCCTCAATGGTTGGCATCTCAATTGAAAATACCCTTGTCTTCTTTGCTTTCTTGGAGGGTTCTCCCTCTGTGGCCTTTCTTGAATATACCTTATGCTTAAGATGGTGCTCAAGCACATCCTTCCTTTTCCTTGGTTTGGTGGATGGAGGGGATTTTGGTGCTCATTCTATGGAGGTAGAAATAGCTCCACTATCTATTTCACTTTTGAGCTCATCCTCGAGATCCCCATATGTCAACGTTGCACCTTGTACTTTGAGTTGGGAAACCTGGGCATCTACCCATTGCTTGGTTTTGTCTACAACTCGCTATGTTATTATGTTAAGGTCATTGACCTCTCCCTCATTCTAATATAGTAGTGGCAGTAGTAGATTAGCTATGACATTGAACGTTTGATCAATAACTGTGTCATCCTCTTCCACAATTTGGTCTCGAATGGGGAACAAGTTTATTAACTTCATGAATTGGGCAATCATTCATATATAGCATCTCATCCGCACTTCTTTGTCATCTTGATAATTAGCCTAGAAGTCCTCCAGATGTGGTTGATGGGAATATTTCTTTCCCACCTACCTCTTTAGCTTACCATATGGGTCAATCCTCAGTCGAGTTGTGTGGAGTTCTAGATTATACTCCACTATCTTCGTCTTTGAGTAGTTTGTGCATTGGGTGGCGAGACAAGAATACATTTCTTGTCTAAAGGTGAGGGGATATGGGATTTCCACTCTATGATTATCACTCAACAAGGCATGAGTATTCTATAATTTTTCAATAACCTACAGTAGTATCATCCAATCATTGGGATAGCATGTGAGCTTATAGGGCCTATCAGAGAAACCTTTTGCCGTGATATACGTAAAATTTGGGAACTATATGAATAGGTACCCAAAACTTTGGATGAATGCTCAAGCACTGTATGAAATTATTCTTTCAAAGTCTCCCCTAAGAAGTCTGATAATATTCCCAATAAAGGCATCATTCACCCTCTGATAATATTTCTTGAAATTATTGTATTGCAGCTGAGGGTATCTATCATATACTTTAAGGTCCCTTCTTGGATCTAGGTTGTGTGCGACAATAGGGCCTTTGTACCAAAATGAATCAACTAGCATGTACACTAGGTAGGAGGTCATATAGAACTAGGAGGTCCTTTTTATAGCCATCAATTGGCTATGAATGTTGTCATTGATGATTTTCACCAAGTGAAACTTTTTTTTCCATGGATGATCTCCTCAATGAAATAGAACATCCACTCCTATAAGTAAGCAGTAGTGGGGAGGCCCATTACCTTGCTAAGCATAGTAACCAAGTCATGGTACTCCTCGTGGAAGTCACTTTTAAATAGCTCTTGTGGAAATTTGGCTGCACTGCCCTTCTAATCCTTCAACCAATATTGGTTGATCAATTTATTGTATGCCAATAGGTCTACCTTCCACATGTTTTCAACATCTCCCTTCTCCATTTCTTACATCTTATCAAATGTAGGGATGTGGAATTCCTGGCCTATAGACCTAGTAGATAAATTTTCTAACACTCTACCCTCATGGTTGATGATCTTTCTGCTATTGTTATAGCACTCTCTGCATTCCATTACCAATTTTGGAGCAATGAGTGCGGGAGGGAAGCTGACCACCTTGGTGAGGCAACTTTTTCTGATTTTCAAGGCGTTCTCAGTTCTTGGGCTGACTTTCACCCTTTTTTTGAACTCCTCCATATTCACATGTCCAAGGTTGGTGTTGGATATGGTGCCCCAATTAGAGGTGATCTTGGAGGTGATTTCCACCCCATGGAATTGGTGCTTCATCTAGTCTTTGTCTTCCTTTCCCCTTGGTGATTTGGAAGGTTTCTTTCCTTTCTCTTTTTCTGCAGATGCTCTTGATGGTCTCATAGTAGATTCCATAAATCCTATAAGAAAAGAAGTAGTAAGAACATTCATACAACAAATCAAGGAGGCATTAGTTGAATCCTACAAAATAGAGGTCAAATCCATTGATGTATCATCAAAGGCTTGTAAAATCCATTAACATTCCACATTTGGGGCTTGTTTGAGTCAATTATGGCAATGTGATCCAAGGGATGTAGGTTTTCCTAGGTTGAAGGCTATTTTGGGTGCTTAGAAATAGGATGGCATTGGGGGCACAATGACCCAAAGATGGCCACCCACACCCAATGTTTTTCATTTGATGTTTGGGAAGCAATGCCCTCAGTAATGCATTTAGCATGTTGGAAAATCAGTTATGAGTTTTCTATAATCATTCAACTAGTGATTGTGATGCAGGGGCATCCAAAAGATTCAAAGAACATTTAATTACAGAGATTGTCAGTGATGCAGTGATGTTCAGTATGATGCTAGTGATGAGCCTAGTTTATGGTCCAAATTTGGGTAAAATCTATAGTTTATTTTCTGAAGTTGACATGGAATTTGATATTAAATATTGATATTTCTATATAGTTTCCCTCAAACCATAGATATTGGGTTTAATTCCATTTCTGCCAGTTTAATGACATTAGCTTATTATGTGGACTATCTATATTAATTTTGCATGTGGTTGATGAATGTTCTTTAAGGTGGCTATAGATGTGCAATTATTATGCATACTAACATTTCCATGTAGACATACTTGAGGATACTAATTGAGGAATACAACCACCAGCTGGACCTGCAGAGGAATCATTCAAAAGTCAATTGAAGGACGATAGTAGATATTCCCCATGTCAGCCGCATGTAACTGCCTCGCATTGATCTTTCATGATGTTGAGCAATTACGGGCATTACTGTATTGTTGAGTCTACGGTTGGACTTCCATGTCTGATCGGATTCCCTGCATGTGTAGCCACCCTTCCTTTCTTTTCTCTTTTTTCCCTAAATGGTGTCCTCCTCGTTAGTGGGAGTCGACTGCCCTATTTAGATTGTAGGATAAATAAGGTTTGAATTCTCCTTCTTCGAGAGTTTGAAGGTTACTGAGTTGCTAATTATTGATTTTGTGGGATCTGATAGCTTACTAAGAATTTCCATACATGCTACTCTTTTGTAATTGCATTTTTGAATGAATAAGATGAAGTTCTGAGTTGAGCATTTGAGTTTACATTAGTTTTAGAGGATACTCATCCAAGGGGGCCCACTTGGTGAGTAATTCGTCCTTTAGTTTAGTTAGATTAGTCATTAATTTATGTTTAGTACCTTAGTTCAAAATCTTGCACTGACTGTCCCTGCAACCACTAGAATTCTATTCTGTGACTGTTCCTGCAGCAAAAGCAGACAAAGTAGTTCCTTTTTTTTAATTCAAATTTTCATTCTTGTCATGCATATTCAGCTTAGTTTAATTATTGAGTGATTTTTAGTATTTATTTTATTCCTTTCCATGCAATTTACTTTTAGTATTGAATCTTTCTTAGTTGTAGAATGAGGATGACTCATTTGAAGTTGTTTTGATGGTGTTTTTTGTAGAACAACAACTCAGATAGAACATATAGTATCCTATCTCTCTTGAAAGTTTGATCTCTATGAACAATGAGATAACCCCAAGGTCTCTTGGGTGTCAAGTCTTAACAATGTAGTGAAACCACTCACTGATAAATGTGAAAATGTTGGTAATCACAAAGGGACCTTACAAAACAAATTCTGGAGACTCTAAACTTATCATATTTTACAATAGGGTGATACTCGAGTTCCTACTTTAACCACAGTTCAAAGAAATAGCAAAAGATAGGGTTTCAAAAATCCTAAGATTAATATTACTCCTAAGATCAACAATACTAATGATGAAGTACTTGGAATGGACCAACCCCTTAAAACTAATTTCTGCTTAACCCAAGCTATACCTGAAATTTCACAAAAATAGGGCAATCTTCTAAGGAATTAAAGATTTTTAGATTATGCACATTCATCCAAGCCAACCCTAGTTTTACAATTGACATGGACAAATTCCCACAATTCAACTAAGCACACAAATATTAGTTACAGGTTGACCTTGCACAACAATCCCATAATCAAGAAGCTACCCAAAGTATGAACCAGAGATTTCTACAACACTCCAAGCATTAAATCACAAGCACCATTAAATTATTTACTCTAAATCTAAAATGCATTAAGATATTTCCAAGAAATTTGAAAGATAGAATAAGAACCATGCAAGACAAATCAATCCAAAGAAGCCACTAGTAATAGCACAATGTCTTCACTTGTATTGAATCACCAATAATAGCAACAATTTTGATGTTTTGTGTTACAATATTTGCTTGAAAATAAAACTAACTCTGAATTCTAACTTCTAACCAATTGTCTAACCATTTACAAAAAAAATTTGACCTTTATTTTCCAACCACCCTTTCGAAGAGGAAAAATTCCATATATAGAGAGATGCATCCTACGTGACCCCAAGCTAGGGTTACAACAAGTGTCAACCACCAACCAAATCGGCCCTGGATAGGTCACAATAAATCACCACCCTGCATTGAATGCATGAGGCGCCCCTTCAGATCAGCCTGGGATCTCTACAAATCTTGATTCAGATTGAACAAACCTCACAGGTCCTTTTGCCATTAATGTCTCACCCATGTGAGGTAGAAGAATGGTAAAGCACACGCATCATGTGATTTTGGATATGATCCACCGATTGACAGCCAAGCTGGGCATCGAGAATGACTCTGATTGAGTCAAACTAGATTGAATCTGCCATGTCACATCGAACTCAGACGAATGGCCATCGAGCACTATGACCTAATTGTGCACGAGCAATTTTCACTTGCCTATAGCCGCAAAATGTACCTGACCACATCTTGTGGTCCTGCAACATCCTCAAAGTACGCACATTCCTTCCTTCGGCCCCGACAACAACAACCTGCCCGATCCAATCTGCATTAGAAAGGGCCACAATTAATATTCATTATAGCATTGAAAATCCAAGTCAATCCATCACAAACAACACATTCAGTCATCAAAGAGATCAAAACAACCATTAGAATCCCTTAAAAAATCATTAAAGCAGCCCTTATCAAAGTTCAAGATTTTCACCCCTTCGTGGAATTCAGGTCAGGAAGGAAATTTCAGGGAGTTCCTGGCCATGCAGTTTTTAGCAATGAAAGCATAGCCAGCATGCAAGGCTACTCAATTAGCACCCAATATTCAAGAAACACCTGCAAATACCTTCAAATGATCTAACCCAACCAGGAAATGTGCAATCATCAACAATTAAACTACGAATCCTTTCAGTTTTTGATAAATAATAGATTTTCAAAAAAATCTGATAGGGATAGAAATCATCGAAACTAGCAATACTTAGCACATCACGGGAAAATGAAGGAGGGATGGATTTAAAGATTTTCTCAAGGAAATAGATTCTTATGAAGTCAACACAATTATCATGCCGTTGACTGACAATTTTGACCTCCTAACTCCTCCAAAATAATCAAAATCGCACCACCACGAGCCACCCATCCAACCACCGGGGTAAGGTAGTAAACCACACTACCACAAGCAAAGCGCGAAGTCCTCATGGTATGGCAGTGAACCGCACAACCATGACCTGGCTTGAAGAAACTTGCAGTATCGATTTATCACCGCGCTACCACACCAGATCAATAGCCTTCGTGCTATCGCACCATCAAACGCAAACCCCTTGTGGTATAGTGGGGCCACCGCACTAGGGATGAAAGCCCCCCGACGGAAAGGTGGTAATCTGCACAAGCATAATCCAATTGTGAAGCCCTCGTGGTATCAAGGTAAACCACACAACCGTGACCTAGCAGCCCAAAGACACAACCCAAGGACTCAAAGGAGCGAAGGAAACTCGGAAAAAACCGAGGGAGACAGAATTCCATGAAGCACTAAATTTTTTTAAAATAGTGCACAACTAGCCCCATCGGGTTTTCCAAGCAGTCGGGGAAATCTGCTTGAGGGGGAAAATCCCAAAAATAGGGAAAAACCCAAAATTGACCCAAAAACTTAAATTTTATAAAGTATTACCTCAATAGGGGCACTTTACAAGCAATAAAGGCATCAAGGAACATTGCAAAGTAGCACAAATCCCAAGACCAAAGGACCAAAACACCAAAAACTAAAAGCTCTAGATTTTCAAAGACAAGGTCAGAAAGGGAAGGCCACAAAAAATAGCCAAAAGACCAAGAAAAAGAGGGTCCCTACTCTCAGTGGGGCGTGTGTGCAAAACTGCACAACAAATGGTGACTTCGCTGAGGAAATGTTCCAAAGCATTTCAATGAAAAACTAGAATCAATCCAGAATCTCTGGTTTCAACCCATACATTAGGTTACCTATGGACAAGTTTTTAGAAATCACAAACAAGAAAAACTTTCCTATACCAGGGTTGAAGTGTGTTTGTATGCATTCATTTCTTTTCCCTCAACTACAATAGGGGCCAAACTTAGTCTGATAGGGCTACATAATGATTCTAACTCCAAAAGAAACCTAGATAGAGCCTCACTGCCAGTCAGGTGTCCATAGCCCTAGTGAGGTTATCACTATGACCCTCCCTAGCATAGCTCTACTACCAGAAAAGCGTCCATAGCCCTAGTAGAGATACTAGGATACCCCTGATAAGGTGAACATTTATCTTTCACCTTGCAATAAATGAAGCCCACACTCAGGGATGAGAACCACAACATCACTAGAGCAGAATATAAGATTTTTCACCTAGTCAGACCTCACAATGACCATATGCAACCTTGGAAACTGTAAGATTTATGTGTAAGTGTGAGATCCAAATACATTCTAGAACTTGACTTAATCAAGTGACTCCAATTCCAAGCATATGCAACATCAGATGAAGGAATTCCACCAAATGACTCTAAAAAGATGATTAGAGTTTGTAAAATAAATCCCAAAATAGCCCTAGGCAAGCAGCCAATCATATAGATGCAACAAACCCAGAAGAAAGCAAGAAAACCCAAAGAAGGAGCAGGGCAGAAAGAAAAACCAACCAAAACATACCTACTCTAACCAAAAGCAAAAAATGAGCAAAGAAAACAAAATAAACCCTAACCTAACCAAAGAAAAAATACAACAAAAAGGAAACCTAGTCTACCTATGTACAAGGAAAGAGTTGTAAACAACTCGGGACTGTAAATAATGTTCAAATACTACCCATTGACAAGTACTGGGATATTCTCTCCAATGAGAGTTTTCAAATGAAAAGCATTATTTCCCAAAATCTCTACAATCTAATAAGGGTCGAGCCAGAGTCTATCAAATTTTCAATGCTCCCCTTCGGGGTCATGGGCTTTGTCCCAATAGAGAACCAAGTTAGAGATTCTAAAGGATTTCACCTTGGCTCTCTTATCAAACCATTTTTTCACTACACCCTAATGTTTGGAAAAGTTTTCTAAGACCTCATCTCTTCTCTCTTCAAGGTGTAATAGTTCAGTCAGGTGAGCTTCACATTTATCCTTTCCATCATAATATTCATTAATAAATTGCAAGGTAGGGATCTTTAGCTGGATGGGAAATATAGGTTCCAAACCATACACTAATTGATAAGGAGAGTTTCCTAGGGATGTTTTTTGTCTCGTGCAATCTGCCTAAAGAGAAAATCTAAGCTGGGTGTGCCAATCCTTGGGGTTTTTCTCTAGTAGCTTACAGATGACCATCAATAGATTCTTATTGGAAGACTCATCCAAACTATTCCCTTGTGGATAGTAATTAGATGCAAATTTTATGACAATTCCATGATCAAAATCCTAGTTAGAAAACTTCAATGATGCAAATGCAAGACCATTATCACAAACCAGAGTCAATGGGTAACCAAAGCAATTAATAATACCTATCTCAATGAAACTGATTACCACTTCAAAAGTACATTGTTTGCATGCAAGAGCCTCAGTCCACCTGGTAAAGTAATCAATTATGGTAAGAATATACCTGTGGCCCATAGATGAAGGTGGATTGATTGGACCTATAAAGTCCATTCTCCATTATCCAAATGGTTTTACCTCTATAATAGGCTGAAGTGGAAGGGCTGCACGTTTCTCCCTACTTGCCATAGTTTAACATACATGACAAGTCCTCACATGGTTATGTGTATCTTTGAATAGGATAGGCCAATAATAGTCTTCCCTTAGGATCTGATTTGTAGTGGAAGGTGTTGAACCATGGCTTGTGCCATATTTATCATGAAATTCAGTCATTACCCTCCCAACATCTTCCTTTCCTAGGCATCTCAAATATACCCCCTCATGATTTCTCTTATACAAGACAACTCCCTTCATCATAAAAATACCACTCTTCAAACATAGAGCTCTCCTTTGTACTACATTAAGGTGTTCAAGACATTGTTGGTTCAACAGATAGTAGATAATTTCATCATACCAGTCTCCCGGAGACACTTCCTGGAGGTGATATTGCTAAGCTATGAGGTTAGGACCTATCTTAGCCATTGTCTTTGTCAGTCCCTACCCTCTCACCAATTTCATGGGCTTGATCTCAATATCATACTCCTACAACATGGTGACCCACTTAGCTCTACCCTCTCCCAATTCATTCTGCATTAATAACAACTTCACTGCGGGATCAAACACTATAGCAAAGACCTTATTTCTCAAGATATAGTGTCTGAATTTTTTTACTTCTCGGACCAAAGCATAAGCCTTTTTTTCTACATTGGGATATCTTAGTTCAACATCCTTTAGAGGAGCACTCATAAAAGCTATGGGATGCTCATTCCCTTGATCGGATTTTTGGGTCACCATGCCAGCATAGGAATGTTCGTAAGCAAACAAATATATGTAAAATGGTTTGGCATAATCAGGACTTACCAATATTGGAGCCTCAACAATAGCTCTCTTGATTTCTACAAATGCCTCCCTAGATTTTGCGCTCCATTCAACCTTTTCTTCCTATTTCAGCATGGCATTCAAGGGCTTTACTATTTTTACAAATCTAGTGATAAATTTTTTGATAAAGTTGATTTTCCCAAAGAATGACTTAATTTCCTTTTTTCTTGTAGGAGGATGAATTTTCAGTATAGCCTCTACCCATTTTGGATCAATGGCAATACCCTATTCTAAAACAACATGCCCTAACAGCTTTCCCTTTGTGACTCCAAATATGCATTTCTTTAGATTAAGTGAGATGCCAAACTCTTTGCACCTTTGGAATACTTTGCATAAATCTCCAATATGATCACCTTTCGTATTAGAAAAGACTATCAAATCATCCATGTAGATAATTATGCACTTACCTATGATGTCCTTGAAGGCAATATCCATTGCTCTTTGGAATGTAGCTTCGACATTGATTAATCCAAAGGGAATTCTTCTCTAAGCAAAAGTTCCCCATTTTGTAGTAAAGATAGTTTTGTGCCTATCCTCATATTTCATCATAACCTAGTTGTATCCAAAGTACCCATCCAGAAAATAAATCATCTAAGACCCATTAAGAATCTGAAGTACTTCATCCAGGGAAGGAACTGGATAATTGTCCTTTTCTAATGCCCTATTAAGGTTCTTGAAATCAACACAGAGTCTTATTTCTCCATTTTTCTTCCTTACTGGAACCAAGTTTGCAACCTGTAGACATGGAAAATGTACAAGTTCATTTTGGCACACCTGATCCTAATTACTAACAATGCTTCCTCACATTCCCAGCATTTCATCACTTTCTATCTTTTAATTTAATAAATCACTATTTATTGGATTAAGTCTTCCTCTTTCAATGATTAAATTAATCAATTAATTTAATTAACCATTGCATCCCTGTTTAATTAAATAAATCATTTTATTTAATTAAAATCTCTAAAGTCCTCTTATTAAATTAAATAAATTAAACCTTATTTGCTTTAATCTAACATATTCCTTCTTGATTAAATAAATCAAATCATTTATTTGATAAATCATTTCCTTTCAATTCCTGACTTAAATCAATTCATAAATCGAAGTCTAAATTGTCACATCATCTAGTTCTTCATTAAGTTAATCAAAACCATGATTAAGTTAATCCCTCTCCTTAAAATCCTCTAGAGAATGCAAGTTGCACAATAAATCAATTACTTTGATTTATTAATTTGTCTATTTTCCCTCACAATGCATCAAAAGGGAATATTCTCTCATTTGAATTCAAAAAGGCCAAGTGGACTTGGTCCTTCCAACAAGGCATTCAATGTCTCTTACATGTCCTTGACCTTGAGCCAAGTGACATTAACTTCACTTCTCTTCGCCCTTCAACAAGTCAACTCACCATTTCAAATTCAAATTTATGCATTTATCATGCACATTGGCCAAAATGTGCTCATGCCTCATCCAATCACATGTGGACAAGTGGCACAATGCCATTGGATTACCTTTTGTCCCACATTGCTTAATCTTGCTCACTTCTTCCAAATAAAAGTCTATAAATTGGAGACTCTTCTCCTCAATCTTCATCCACAATTCACATGCAAAGTTACTCTCTCCAATTGAGAACTAATTTTGCTCATTTCATCCAAGCATTCACCACATTTTCATATTTTCACCAAGGTTATGCTCAAATCTCTTTGGAGATTTGACCATTTCTTCATCAATCTACATTGCAACATAGGAATTGGGAAAGGGCCAATTGCAACACTCCATTGGCACCAATTCCCCCATGGGATCATCAATCTATTGGCTAGATTAGGATTTACTTTCATGTTATTTGAGTTTGTTCTTCATTTCCTAATATTAGTTTAAATAGGTGGATTTTATGGGGAATCCTTCATATTTGCATGCATTTTGATCTAACATTTAACCATGTTTATTGTTCTTGTGCATTTGCAGGTTTAGGGGTTCACACAACCCATGTTGAATGTCCTATTGGGAATATGATTCATGTTGAGACTTGATTTTGCACCTCCTTCTGAATGATGGGATCCAATAGAGCATTAATTGGCCTTTGTCTTTGCCTGAATTGCTTGACATTTGACTTCAGGGGAATAGTATGTGTAATGATTAAAGTATCATATGTCTTTAAGTAATCATAACTTCATGCGATCACATCTCAATAAGTGTGCAAGGAATCAATAATTCCTATCCTTTCCTTTGGAGTGCACACTTTACCAATAAAAACATTTTTGACACCACCCTGGGTCCCCGTGTTGTATGTTTCACATTGACTGTTGAGAGACTCCCTTTTCACTTGTTGTTTTTGATCTTTTATCTTATCGAGATCAAAAATTCATTCTAATTGCACCATGCCCCTTGGGATAGTGTTAGTTTCTAGGTTAATGACTCCTTCTAGGTCCATTTAAGCCTCTTGAGGTTCTACCTCATCAATCACCTAAGAAGAAAACACATCAAAGCTAGTGATGTAATCAAGAATATGCTTATCATATTCAAATACTTAGAAATTGGTGACATTGTCAGGCACTGAGGGTATTGGAGTGAGTTCCATAGTAAACTTCTCCAACTCTGAAAGTGATAAAGGTTGCAATGTACTTGCTGCTTGTGCCAGAGAATCGACAGTTTAATTCTTACTTCGTGGGATCAGCTAGATGTTGAAGGCATCAAACCCCTCAATAAGATCCCAAAATCTATGTCTGTAATTAGTCATATTTTTATCATGACATGAGCATTGTTTCCTTACTTTCCTGACCACTAACTCATAATATACAAACACTTGCAAGATCCTAACTTTCTTTCTTAAGGTCATTAATAACCCATGAACCAGAGCCTCATACTCAACTACATTATTAGTACAGTGGAACTAGAGTCTATGAGCAGAAAAATAGGTCTTACCTTTAGGGCTGATAAGCTCAAGTCTTGCTCCAATACCTTGCTTTGATTTGGATCCATCGAAACCTCAATGTCCAACAACTATTAGCTCCTGATTGCTTCGAGCTACCTGTGTCCTCACTCTTGCTCGGAGGCTCTTCAGGAGGCCTTGGGCTCTTTCCTTTTAGATTATTTTAAATTTTGTGTATATCCTGCCTAACAACTGGGCCTAGATTAATGCATCTTTATATCTGCTCCACTACAGTTTGGAACAGGAAACATTCCATCTTAGAGTGAGGAGCATTGTGAACTCTATACCAAATAGGAAGAATAAATTCTTTGAACTTCATATTTCTACCCAACTGAATTTGATCCTCCACACACTTCTAGATAAACTCTTGGAAATTATCTAGAAAATTGGGTTGTCTCGCTTCTTGATCATCAAGTTCCTCTATTTTTTCAAGTAGTGTCTCAAAACTATTGACTTCTGATGTGGATCCATTAGAGGAGCTTTGTAACATAAATACTTCTTCTGTATTTGAAACAAGGGTGGCCAGGACATAGTTCCCCATGCTAATTTATGACACCAATATCTCATTCAAAGTATTTTGATATTCAATGATCACATACTTCATTATGGGTTCTCTCTCAATTCTGATCTGATTTGGGACTCCTTTCCAGGGGAGCCACATGTGAGAATGATCTATGTATTTATATCCATTTAGTGTCTTCATAAAATCTTGACCCAAGATCAAACCATAAGTGTCAGGAATATCTTCCACCTGAATATTAAGTACTTGTTGCACTCTATGATCAGAAGCAACTTGCATGGTGATCATGTTTAGTTCTCCCATTATATTTAACTGTATCTTGTCCAATTGGGTGACCTTATGAGAGGCTACAAGGGTAATGTCGAGGGCTCTAAAAACATCAAAAGGCATAACATTCATAGATGCCCCTGAATCCAACAGACAATTGTGCATATTCTTCCCAAAGATACGAACAAAAATCAGAAAGGGAGGGGTTTCCATTTTGCCCTAGATTAAACTCAATTAAGTGTCGACTTGTGCAACTTGGTTCTTATCTTTTTCTTTACCTCTACCTCTAGGTTTTGCTTGACTTGGACCCCTAGAGGCTTATGAACTAGGAGGCATGCCAACCACCTCATTGACTGCCACTCCTTTTGGTCTTGTATTTGAATTGAAAGACCCCAGGACTACATTTCTAATTTTAGGAACCCTTAATAACTCAAAAGCAGAACGACTCACCTTTACTTTCCTGAGTTCTTTAGTCACATATTCACATAATTGTCCCACATTCATGTTAGTCTGGGTCTCCTTATAATGACCAATCTGCTTATCTTTTGCTACATCGGCATGGCTTCCTTTTGACACATTTGGTTGTCCTCCTTTTGTAAAGTATTATGTTGGAACCTGAGGGTAAGATGGATTATTACTGGCATGTGGGTCTGGTGGAGTGGTAAAATTGTTTGGAGGAATATATGTGGTAAATGGGCCTCTAGCTTGTGGATTCCTATTAGGCCTATTCCTCAAATCATACTTTCTTGTAGGTTGCTGAAACATTTGTACTTCTTCAACATCAGCTTCTTCTTCCTCTAAGGGACCATTATCATTCTCAGTTCCCTCATTAAATAATTGAGAGATTTCATCTTCATTGAGCGTTTGTTTAGCCTCCTCATTCAGGCTATTTGACTCCTCTTCTAGTTCATTCTCTCCATCCTTCGAGAAAGGAGCATGGTTCAACACCAAAACTGGGGAATCATAATGATTTGAGGGTATCGATTCCCAACCGGTGGAGTTGTTCTCAACTTCATACTGAAAGATAAAAGAAATGGTTTGAAATTCAGGGCAATCATGCTCAGACTGTTGACTTGTCTTATGAAGCCTGCACCACCCTAACAAAGCTACTTCAACTAGATATACACCACTCATAGGTTTTTCTTGATTGGAAGGTTGATCCAGTGGAGTGGGGACTCCTCCATTATTAGGTCTAGTATTCCATGGCCTATTCTACCTATGTGGTTGTCTCCTTTCAAAACCTTTCCCACATTGTTAACCTCTATCAAATTTCTAACCAGAACCTTGTCCTCTTTCAAAATTCTAATTTTTGTCAGAATTTTTCCATCATGCAACATCTCGGTTCTCCCTATTGTAATCTGATTGCATGCTTTTCTGAGTAGCTTGGAGTTGGTGGTTCTAGTTCCTCAAGTAGGTCACCTCCATATTCAATTTTTTTACTTGCTCAATTAGTTCATCTAACTTTTCCTTATCATGACTACTATAGGGCACTGGATTTACATTGTTTGGAGGGTATCCTGACACTCCTCCAGGTCCCACAGACTGATTCAAAACTTTTGAGTTTTGTAAATATGTAGGGAAACCAACTTGTGGTTATGGATGAAGGGGTTGATTAGAATTTTTCTATGGATAACTAGGCATTGGGTGAGCTTGACTTATTGGATGACCTAGGTGTGGAATCAAAGGTAGCTATAGAATGGGATTCCTAGTGGGAGTGTGATTAATTAGTGCCTGGTTAAGAGCTTGGACCTAGCCAGGGTGAGAAACTGGTCCCAAAGATGGTAGGGATCCTAACAAGTGTTGTCTCAGATCAGTACTGAACTTAACAACCTTTGTATATGTAGTGAGTAGGGTAGTTGGGGGATTAGTTCTCCACTTAAGGAAGGTGGATGTAAGACTGTCAAGGGATTCAAAATAGACTTCTAAGGTAGTGGCATCTTCCACAATGTAAGGTTCATGCAATCTAGTGTATGCACGGTGGAACCTATTGTTGAATGATCCTATAGGCTCATTAAATTATCTCTTAACTTCAATAAACTGCATGTAAAGCTCATTGGCATTGATGGAAATTTTAAACTTCTACAGAAATGCAGCCTCAAGTTCAGCCCAATTATGAATGGATGTAGTAGGTAAATGGTTGTACCAGTAAAAGGCCTCCTCCCCTAGAGAATAGGGGAAAATCCTACATGCAACATCTTCATGATTAATCCCTCTATCTCTCTGACAAGTCTAAAAAATCCTAATATGTTCCTCTATTGTCCTATTAGGATCACTTGTGTGAAACTTAGAGAAAAAATGCTCTAATTTCTTGGGCATAACATTGTAGTTATTGAAGGATAGAGGTGACGGGTTATTTGGCAAGAAAGCCATTGGTGGAGGTGGAGGTGGTAAAGGTTGATTGATAACTGGTTGGGTTTGTTGGATGGAACCAACCTCAGAATCAGATGAAGATGAGGTGGATGAGGGTGAGGATGGTGGAAATGATGGATTGGATGATGAATCCTCCCTTCTTCTGGTCCTTCTTGACCTAGCTGGAGGTGGCAGTTCTTGAAACTCCTCTTCTCCTAGCGTAGATCTAGTTCTCCTTCTGAGTCTCTCAGGATAAAAGGAGATTAGAAAATGCTTCAACTTGCTTATTCAGGCCCTCCTTCTAGTGCCAATCCTATTGATGGTGTTTTCTGAACAACAACAACTTAGACAAAATATATAGTATCCTATCTCTCTTGAAAAGTTGATCTCTATGAACAAAGAGATAACCCCAAGGTCTCTCAGGTGTCAGGTCTTGAAAATGCAATGAAACCACTCAGTGATAAATGTGAAAATACTAGTAATAACAAAGGGACCTTACAAAAAAAAAATTGGAGACTCTAAACTTATTAGATTTTACAACAGGGTGATACTCGAGTTCCTACTTTAACCACAGTTCAAAGAAATAGCAAAATATAGGGTTTCAGAAATCCTAAGATTAATATTACTCCTAAGATCAACAATACTAATGATGAATTACTTGGAATGGACCAACCCCTTAAAACTACTTTCTGCTTAACCCAAGCTATACCTGGAATTTCACAGGAACAGTGCAATCTTCTAAGGAATTAAATATTTTCAGATTATGCACATTCATCCAAGCCAACCCTAGTTTTACAATTGACATGGAAAAATGCCCACAATTCAACTAAGCACACAAATATCAATTACAGGTTTACCTTGCACAACAATCCCACAATCAAAAATCTGCCCAAAGTATGAACCAGAGATTGCTACAACACTCCAAGCATTAAATCACAAGCACCATTAAATTATTTACTCTAAATCTAAAATGCATTCAGATATTTCCAAGAAATTTGAAAGATAGAATAAGAACCATGCAAGACAAATCAATCCAAAGAAGCCACTAGTAATAGCACAATGTCTTCACTTTTATTGAATCAGCAATAATAGCAACAATTTTGATATTTTGTGTTGCAACATTTGCTTGAAAATAAAACTAACTCCTAATTATAACTTCTAACCAACTATCTAACACTTTACAAACTTTTTCTGACCTCTATTTCCTAACCACTCTTTCGAAGAGGCGAAATTCCATATATATAGAGATACATCTTGCACGAGCCCAAGCTAGGGTTACAACGAGGGTCGGCCACCAACCAAATCAACCCTAGATAGGTCACAATAAATCTCCACCCTGTATTGAATGCATGAGGCGCCCCTTCAGATCGACCTGGGATCTCTATAAATCTCAATTCAGATTGAACAAACCTCGTAAGTCCTTTCACCATTAATGTCTCACCCACATGAAGCAGAATAATGGTAAAGTGCACGCATCATGTGAGTTTTGATATGATCCACCGATCAATAGCTGAGCTGGGCATTGAGAATGACTTTGATCAAGTCAAACCAGTTTGAATTTGCCATGTCACATCCAACTCAGATGAATGGCCATCAAGAATGTTGACCTAACCATGCATGATCAAGTTTCACCTGCCTATAGCTACAAAATATACTTGGCCGCATCTCGCGGATCCCATAACATCCTTAAAGTATTCCCATTCCTTCCTTCGGCCTTGACAGTAATAATCTGCCCGATCCAATCTACATTCAAAAGGACCACAATTAATATTCTTTATAGCATTGAAAATCCAATTTAATCCATCACAAACAACACATTTATTCATCAAAGAGATCAAAACAACCATTAGAATCCCTTGAAACATCATTAAAGCAACCCTTATCAAAGTTCGGGATTTTCACCCCTTCACGGAATTCAGGTTAGGAAGGAAATTTTGGGGAATTCCTAGCCAAGCGTATTTTAGTGATGAAAGCATAGCCAACATGAAAGGCTTCTCAATTAGTACCCAATATTCAAGAAAAACCTACAAATACCTTCAAATGATCTAACCCAACCAGGCAACGTGCAATCATCAATGATTAAACTATGAATCCTTTCAGTTTTTGACAAATAATAGATTTTTGGAAAAATCTGATGGGGACGGAAATCGTCGAAACCAGAAATACTTAGAACATCATGGGAAAATGAAGGAGGGATGGATTTTAGAAATTTTCCCAAGGCAAGGAATTCTTCGAAAGTCAACACAATTTTCATGCTATTGACTGACAATTTTGACCTCCTAATTCCTCCAAAATAATCAAAACCATAGCACCGCGAGCCACCCATCCAACCACTGAGGTAAGGCAGTAAACCACGCTACCGCAAGCCAAGCACAAAGTCCTTGTGGTATGGTGGTGAACCACACAACTGTGTCTTGGCTCGGAGACACTCATGGTACCGAGGTATCATTGCGCTACCACTTCAGATGAACAACCCCCGCTCTACTGCACCATCGAACGTAGACCCCTGTGGTATGGCAGGGCCACCGTTCCACCACACTAGGGATGAAAGCACCCTGCAGTAAGTTGGTGAACCGCACAACCACAGTCCAAGTGTGAAGCCCTCGCATTATTAATAAAAAACTATACAACCGTGACCTAGCAACCCAAAGATGCAACCCAGGGACTCAAAGGAGAGAAGGACACTCAAAAAAAATTAGGGGAGACAAAATTCCACAAAGCATCAAAATTTTCGAAGATAATGTAGAACTAGCCCCATCAAGTTTTCTAGGCAGTTGGTGAAATCCGCCTGAGGGGGAAAAAATTGAAATTGACCCAAATACTTAAATTTTTTAAAGTATTACCTCAATAGGGGCACTTTACAAGAAAGATAAGCATCAACGAATGTTGCAAAGTAACACAAAGCCTAGGACCAAAGTACCAAAAATAAAAATCTCAAGATTTTAAAAGACAAGCTCAAAAAGGCAAGGCCACAAAAAAGAGCCAAAAGGCCAAGCAAAAGTGGGTCCCTACTCTCAGTGGGGTGTGTGTGCAAAACTGCACAAAAAGTTCCTAGTGCACATACTGTGCTGACAAATTTCAATTTCACGTCCTTGGTTTGACAATTTAAATGTACCTTGATGATGGTTAAAATGGCTATTTAGGTTAGATGTCCAATCTTTGAATAACACCTATAAAGGCTTAGTTGTTAAGATCATTGTAGGAGGCTGACATTTTTGGTACCTTCATCGGGGATGGTGTCAAACTAGGGAGTTCTTTCAAGCCATTTCTAGTTTTCTTTCTGTTGTAGTATTTTCTGGAGTTTTTTCTTAGTGTTTAAAAGTTATGATTTACTATTCTTTCACCATTTCTTTATGTGAGTTGACTGATGCTGAGTGATACCGCATGCATAGAAGAAAAAGAGATACTTATGGGAGATTCCTTCCTAATAATCTAGAAACATTTCAGCTAGTAGAGCTTCTAAATCTACCCAGAAACGAAGAAGAAGAAGAGCCACACCCATTTGTTGATACATTTCTTGACTTAACCAATTCTGAAGTTTCCCTTGAAGATTAAAATCCAGTTGAAGAACCCTTTACTTTGGAGCTTCATCAAGCAGGCATGGCTAATGCAAATGGAAACAGGCCTAATAAGCAGAACCAACCAGCTTTTATTTTTCCCATTGCTCAACAAAATGAAATAGACAACCTAAAAAATATCCCTGCTTTAGTCCTTCCTAAGTTCTATGGACTTGCCAAAGAAGATCCTAATACATTCTTGTTTGAGTTTGATATACTCTACAGAAGTTATGACTATACGACTAATTCCCATAGGCTTAAGTTGTTTCCTACCACTTTGAAAGAAGTTGCATTGAGATGGTTTATGAGCCTTGGCAGAGATACTATGGAGACTTGGGAGGACATGAAGACTAAGTTCCTTGAGAAATACAAAGAGTATTGTGGGGGCAATGATATGAGAGGAGGAGACATTTTCAGAATGCAGCAAAAGGAAGATGAAAGCCTGGAGGATTTCATTTCAAGGTTTTTGTTTTGTTTGCAGAAATCTCCACATCATACACTCAATGAAGACTCACATAAGCTACTTTTATTGAGAGGAATTAATGAAAGTTGCAATGATTCATTGGACCTGATGGCAGGAGGAGATGTCAATCAAGTTCCTTGGGAGGATTTGAAGAAAATATGCCAGAACTATTCTAGGGCAGCCTCAAAGAAAGGGAGAACTTACCAATCCTCTATGGGTAATTCATCTACCGATGGAGTTTCAAGGATGGATATTACTCTCTTACTAGCATATTTCAAGAAAAATATCATAAACAATCTATCTACTCAGTTGGATACACTTTAGAACAAGAAGAAACATGAGGAGGTAGAGGCAATGCTGACAGAATATCACCCTCATTGTAGACAAACGAAGAAGGATTGTAGATGCAAGATGGTAGCTAATATTGACAGCAAGTAGATTCCACCTGAGTTCAAACTAATTCAGACTAAGGAAGACCAAGTTTACTTTGTTGCACAGAGAAGGCCATGGGCTCCAATACAAGGTATGCCACCAGATCCACTATCTTTTGTTGGGCCATATTTTAATTCCTATTCATTTGGTAACTAGTGGCAGCCCCCATATCCATCCAACTATGGAGGATATCCACCACAGCCTTGGGATAATATCCAAATTCTTGAACCAATTATCAAAATTCTTCACCTTAGTATAAACAACCTCGGGATAATTGGCAACAGTTGCAAGGACCTTGGCAGCCACCTCCAGGAAACTGGCAACAAACATCCAAATGGAGAGGTGGATAACAGTGGCCAAATCAGACAACCAATTACATGTAGCCACCTTTTCAACCCCAATAACTTGCTATAATGCCCCCCCCTACTAATCCCAACCCTATTTCACCTAAACCCACTCACTTACCAGCTCATCCCACACCTAGCCCAAATAATAAACCACAAAAACAACTTGTATACTCTACTGATCAAAATCAATTTCTTGCATACGATGTGAGTTTAAGTAACATGCATTTGCATTCAAGAACTAATTTTCCAACTCCTTCCACATCCATCATCACTGAGCTTCATATGGAAGAATCAGAACCTCTGTATGTTCCCATTCAACCTAGTACGCCTACAAATCCTGAACCAATTCCAGCTAAACAAACGACACAAGAACCACCATTTCTCAATAGATTGGAAGTTTCCAAACAAAAGGAAGACAAGGAGGAAACCACTTTTGACATTATAGACCAGATGAAGCATATATGTGTCCAGATACCCCTATTCTAGGCCATAAAATATGTCCCTATATATGGGCTGATCCCACAATCCTGGTTTACAATTTCAGGGAGATTCTGATTTTTGCTGAAATCACATATTTTTAGAAAATATAATTATTTAAGATTTTAAAAGTTCCATTTAAAGGATTCCAATTGAACAGGGTTTGATCAAACCACCTTAAATCAAACCCCCTTGGATAGAACCCTGCTAGTTTTAAACCATACCTATAACGGAGTCTCCTTTACACCTATCAAAATGTTGATAAAAAACCACATTTGATTTACCTTTCAGGGGATCAAATTAATTCATTTAAAGTTTAATTTTTGTAAGTATGTAGTCCTTATTATAAGCTTCCCAAAAAGTACAATTTTAAATAAATTTAATTTTATTAGTATATTTATTTTTTATTTCTAGTGAATGTAGGTTTTTCACCAAAAATCAAGCTCTTTGTTTTGCACATGTAGAAAAATAGAAGATTATCGAAAAAAATAATTAAAAATATCAGTGCACTAGATATTGAAATCATTGATCCAACAAAAAAATAAAAATGGAATTTCGATACATACAAAAAAAAATTATGTTGTATACAGTCCGCCTATGTTTGAATTATAATTGGTTTGACTGCAAAACTTGATTAAGGAAAAAATATTCAATATAACACGATGAAACCATATTAAAGCACTAGATATCATAGTTACAAATCTAAATTTGAAAAAATTAGAATTTTATCCTTCATGGAAAAAAAGTTATGTTGTATATGATGAGCATCACTCCTTAAAAATGGTGTTTACTGAAAAAACTAGTTTTCGAAGGAGATGGAAAAAGAAGTGCAATTTGATTCCAAAAAAATTAAAAAATATATATTTAAAATCTATAGACAAAAGGTCACAAATCACTAGTTTACGTCATCTTCAAATTCCTCATAATTTAGCCACTAAAGGTTCCCGAAAGTGAAGATTTAGTTAGAAAAAATAAGTTTAATGTCCAGTTTGGCCAAAAATTGTAAACCAGTATTGTGGGATCACCCTATGAAAAGAAATCAAAGAAGCATGCTTCAAGAAACCAAGCAGGAAAAATAAATACCCAACTACAGTTTATGTAGTGGGACAACCGACTGACATCATGATTGGAAAAGTAACTATCCCCAAGTACAATGATCTAGGTAGTCTTCTAGTTGAATTTATTATCAATGGGACACACATAAAGAATGCTTCGATTGACTTGGGTGCAGCAATAAATGTGATGAATAAAGACATCCTGCAACAACTAAACATTGTAAGTATGAGATCCACTCCTATTGTCCTGCAGCTTGTTGATAATTCCACTATTAAGCCTGATAGCATAGTAGAGGACCTTGTGGTGATTCTAGATTCTTGGGAGTATCCAGCCGATTTCATGATTCTTTCTCCTAAAGCTACACTAGGAGGGTATCCTATCATCCTTGGAAGGCCATGGTTAGCAACAACATACACTTATATTGGATGTCATTCAAGAGACATGACCATTTATGATGGAAGGAACACCAAAAATCTTGTTCTTTATTCGCGTGCTCAACCATCCCATGGTGAGGATAATCTTGTATGGCCACCTATAGGTGAAGAGGCCGAAGAAGATAACTCTATGACACGACTTATGATGTTAGGTAGAAGCCCATTCCTATAGCTTCAAGATGAAGATGAAGTGGTATCTAATATAATTTAGAACCATTTTGAGATAGAGGAGGTTCCACCCTCTCATGCGCCTAGTTCTACTGATCCAGTTAAGATGCTTTTGTCTCTTCTACCTGATCTTCCCGAAGCCACTATTTCTGCAGCCACTCTTCATGTATAAAAACTTCCTACAGCAACAGGTATGTTCCATACAATGTTTCCATATGAACTTAAGGTACCATGTATTAATTAAATAGATATGATAGTGTTAACTACACAAGTACAGGTGTCTGAAGGAAAATGTTTGAATATTAACAAAAAATTGGGAGAAAAACAACAGCTGTCATTGACAAATTTTATGAAGGCCCACCAAAATGCATTTGCATGGGATTATCATGATATGAAATTCCTAGACCCTAATATTTGCACCCATAGGATATATATCAAAGATGATTTTCAACCGATTAGGAAGCTACAAAGAAGAATTAACCCTACATTGATAGAGATTATCAAAATAGAGCTACAAAATTCGCTAGATGCAGGCTTTATCTATCATATCTCAAACAGCTTGTGGGTGTCTCCATTGGTGATTGTGCACAAGAAGGGAGGAAAATGGTGAGTCTGTATTGATTATAGGGAACTCAATGTTGCTACTAAGAAATACCATTTTCCCTTTCTTTTTGTAGATCGAGTACTGGACTCACTTGCAGGAAAGTTGTACTTCCCTTTCCTTGAAAAAATTAGTGGCTACAATCAGATTCAAATTGCACCTGAGGACTAGGAGAGAAAACCTTCACATGTCCATGGGGAACATATTACTATTCAATACTTCCCTTTCATTTATGCAATGCACCTGCAACCTTTCAGAGAGTAGTCATCAATATATTTTTAGACATCTCTCTTGACTACATGGAAATATATGTGGATGACTTTACCACCTATGGTGCTGATTTTGATGAAGCATTGGAGAATCTCAGGAAAGTCTTACAGAGATGTGAAGACCAAAATCTCTCTTTAAATAGTCATAAGTGCTTCATGATGATGTAGGAAGGTGTAGTTCTTGGCCACCACATTTCCCACCAAGGAATTCAGGTAGATCCTACAAAAATTGAGGTAATTACTAATTTGCCTACACCTGCAAAACAAAAGGATATTAGGAGTTTCTTGGTACATGCAGGATATTACAAGAATTTCATCAAAGACTTTAGTAAAATAGCAAGACCCTTGTATACTCTCTTAACCAAAGATGTTGAATTGTAGTGGACAGAAGACTATGCCACAACATTTTTCGATTTGAAGGTAGCATTGACTCATGCTCCTGTACTTAAGGGACCTAATTGGGAAATTCCTTTTCACATCCATACTGATGCATCAAACTATGCTATAGGATTAGTCTTAGGATAGAAAGAAGGATACATTGAAAATGCCATTTATTTTGTCAGCAAAAACTTGCAAGGAGTTTAATTCAATTATATAGTAACAAAAAAAGAAATGCTGGTAGTAATCTATGCCCTACAAAAATTCAAGAACTACATAACAGGCTACCAAATATTTGTTCACACCGATCATGTAGCCATTAGATATCTCATGAATAAACCCCTGATCTTAGGAAGGTTAGACAAATGGTTATTGCTGATGTAGGAATTTGACATAATCATTATGGACAAACCAAGGAAGGTCAATTTTGTTGTAGATCTTCTTTCTAGACTGACCACATCAGAAGACAATTAGGCCATAGATGAATCCTTTCCCGATGAGAATCTATTTTCCATTAGTGTGCACACATCCTGGTATGTTGACATAGCTAATTACCTTGTGACAGGGAGAGTTCCTCCTCACTTCTCTCCAAAAGAGAGAAGAGTGCTCTTTGAAAAATATTTTCCTGTTACATGGATTATTGGATGCTTGTTTTATACTGGACTAGATCATGTTATGAGAAGATGCATGAGGGAAGATGAAACATATGACATTTTTCATGCATGTCATGATGAACCCTGTGGAGGGCATTTTGCAGCCAAAAGGACAACAATGAAGATTCTGAATATAGGATACTATTGGCCTACACTCCACAAGGATGCAAGAAGATATGCAAGGAAATGTGATAGGTTCCAAAGAATGGGCTGGCCAACCAAATCAAATGAGATGCCACTCTACCCCCACATAGTAGTCACTCCCTTTGACAAGTGGGGATTGGATTTTGTGGGACCCATTGATCCCCCATCAAATAGTAAGTCTTATATCTTGGTATGCACTGATTATGTAACTAAATGGGTAGAAGTCAAGGCCCTGAAGCATGCAAGAGATAACAAAGTTGCAGAATTTATTTATGAAGAAATTTTCACATGATATGGAGTGTCAGGAGAAATAGTAACTGATCAAGGAGCTCAATTTACCTCAACACTTGTTACAACACTAGTCAATAAATATAACATAAGGCACACAAATTCTACTCCTTATCATCCTTAGGCCAATGGACAGGTTGAGGTGACCAACAGAGAAATTGAAGCCATTCTAACAAAAACAATGGATATTTACAGAAAGGAGTGGGAAAATAGATTATCAGAAGCAGTTTGGGCCTATAGAACCACTTGGAAAACTACTATAGACTTCACTCCATTTGAGCTACTATATGGGAAGATAGCTATGATGCCTATTGAATTCAAACACAAAATTGTTAGAACTGTAGTAGACTTAGGAATGAATATTTTTGAGGCACAAAAAGAAAGAATCATGCAACTGAGTGCTTTAGATGAGATGAGGAAGACAACCTTGCACCACACTGAAGTGATGTAGAATCAAAGAATCAAATGGAATGACAAATTTATCAAAGAGAAGAAATTTCAGCCAGGTGACTGGGCATTTCTTTATGACTCACGATATCAGGACAATGCAGGAAAACTACATATAAGGTGGCTAGGACCATATGAAGTTGCTGAGGTCTTTCCCAATGGATCTATTCAGCTCACCACCATTGATCATGTTAGATTCAAATTACTATTCAATGGTCATCGTCTTAGATTGTATCACAAGCCAACTTCCAAAGAAGATTTCTTGCAACAATTCAACCAACCTGCAACACTCGAGCTTCCTGTAGCCGAACGTAGTGGACCTAGTGTCCATACTTTTGGATAATTAAGGTATGTACTTGTCATAATAAAGACTTCTACTTTTTTATTTCATTTATTCGCCCATCCACCCATCCGTACCACCTTTCTCTCTCTTCCATCACTTCATTCCACCTCACATCATTCCACTTCATCATTATTCTTTGTTCAATTTATTTCCTAAAAAGGAAAATGATACTTTCTCCATGATCTTTGCAATGTATCCTCCACAAATTCAGGTATGTGTGCATTAATTTCTCTCTTAATTAGCTTTTTAGTGTATTCATTTAATCATTGTATGATTATTATGGATGTTCACATAATTTTCATACCCCCTATCAAATCACTACTGCCATCCTGCATGTGTGGATACATGTCCAAATTTAGGTTGGGGGGGGGAAAGGAAAGATGGAGGTACATTCCCACATGCCAGTCCATGACTTGTCTATGTCAACAAATCTAGCTGAGCCAATTTAAAATTTGAAATGAAGGACGACTCGTATCTGTGATGTGACACTAAATTTCCACTGTCATTTCATTTCATCATAACTCCTTTTATTACCTCATCTTTTCCATTATTGACCTTGTCATAATCTTGAATTGCAAAAGGTAAAAAATATAGAGAAGGAAAATTCAGTCAACATTGGTGCAGGGCAATTTCAGCTAACAAGTGCTACAAAAAGGAATTTGTTTTTCAGAGTAGGAATTACATGAAAATAAATTTGCATAGTGACAATGATTGTAGAAAATGGGAGGCAGACTAATTATAAATGAGTCTTCGGCTCATGATACCTTATTGTAGGATGCACAGTGCTTGCCTGAATTTAGAAATAGTGGCTGGTTGGACTACTTCCTAAAGATGGACAGTTTCGATGAAGGTATTGCACTTGAATTCGCCCAAACATTTTTAGAGGGAAAAGCTACAGTAAAAGGACTGAAGGTTGTGGCAACTGAGAAGAGAATTGTAGAAGTTACAGGGTTACCTACTGACGACAAGCATTACCCTATTTTTAGAGACGCCAGGTCAAAAAGGGCCATATTCACAATACATGGTGACCCTCCAATGACCATAGACAAGCAGGGTGCCAAAAGAACATCTCTTCCCAAGCCATGGAAGAAGGAAATCCTATACATTATGAGGTACCTCACTTGTGAAGGTCGATTGTCAAAATTACATTCAGTGCATTTCAAACTTTTGAGTCACATGAAGCATAGAAGAAGGATGACTGTGCCTAACATCTTATACAACCTTCTCTCCATCATGGTGGTTGAAACTAAAAAAGGTAGGGATAACTCTATCTCACACCATTACCTTATTAAATTTTTAGGTGAAAAATCTTTGCATGATGTAGCACCCGAGTTGACCTGGGAGGAATTTGTAAATTTTAATCCATTTAGACCTGAGCAGTTGCAATCTAGGGCTTTACCTCAGAAATGCAATTCTAGCAGGAGATTAAGCATGGCTGAAGCCACCCCTGGTGCTTCAACCTCCGGTGCTATTATGAATCCTCCTGCAGCAAAAGGGGCCACAGACATTAGTTCCTCTGAAATAGGGCACTCCGAAAAATAAAATTCTTCATTGGACTTTGATGATGATATTCCACTTGAAACCCTAGTAAGAACTAGGGCACAAAAGAAGAAGGAAAAATAAGGAAAAGGAAAATCCAAAACACAGCCTATGGAAAGAGAGGTGTCGATACCTAAGAAGAGAAAGGTTGACACTATTCATCCTGCAAGCAAAGGAAAATGTGAGAGCCCTCATAAGAAATCAAAACTAGCTATTGATATACCTTTGTGGAAAAACCCTAAGAATGGAAGGACATCACATGAAAGCACAAAAGCCCCAATGGGGTAGGAAAAATGTAAAATAAAAGGATGTATTTGAAGAGGCAGCAAAAATGACCCTGGTGGATCTTGCTTCCATTACAGAGGAAGTTGAAATTTGAGAACATGAGGAAAATCTAGAGTGCCTACAACAACTATAGGAATAAGAAGAAGAGGCCATGCAATAAGAAGTGGGAGAAGAAATTGTACCTTCGTAGCTTGATCCAATAAGATAGCCTCAATCTATGCAGATAGTGCTATATGGGGTGCAACCATCAACAAAAAACCTAGTAAGAATTCATAATCCTCCTGATTTTTTTGGCATACAATAATTTTAAATTTATGGAAAGAAATACAAAGGTGAGAGGAAGAATAGAAAAAGGAGAAGTGAAGATTGAAAAAGAAAATTCAAGAGAGGGATAAAATTATTGAAGAAAAGAATGAGGGGATTTCCTCTCTAAAAGAGAGGGTGGGAAACATTGCAACCCTAGTGCCATAGATCTTAGAATGCAGAACCCCTCCAAGATTTTATGCTCTACACCTGAAGGAAAAATATCTCTCTTTTCAGCTATCAAGACACATCTCAAGTTTGAATCCCTCAATTGAGACCCCCACTAAATTTTTCAAAGCTTATAGGATTGCCTCCCCTGAAATGAAGAATTTTTTATGTGAGTTTTATTTACATATTTTTCGTTAACTCAAGACCAAGATTGGAACCTATTGTTGTATGTTGGAGATATCTAAGTAAGAGCATTCATCTCTTGGGTGCAAAATGAGATTAGTTGAGGAGAGCAATACAATGCTTATAGGAAGATGGAATCCAATGTCCCTTTGGCCATTAGAGAAAAATTAAGAAAACCCAAGGATAGTTACAGAGACTGGAACCGAATGCTTTTCAAGCCTAGTTATGGTAACAAAATTATGCCTTGGATTGAGGCATTTTATAGTCAATATGAGGTAAAGACAACAACAAAAGAGGACACCATGAAAGGATATCTATCACAGATATGGAACACTTTGAATTATGAGCTAAAGCAGGCTGAACCTCATTCCATCTAGAACTATCATGCATCAATAAAGAGGATTGAAAGGTACATTCAACTTGGGAGAGCAAAGGGATGAGAGAGGCTTCCCTTGAATTTTCAGCCACCTATCCTCTTGTGGCCTATTCCAAATTTTAGATTCTACCATTATGAATTTGCTAAAGAAAGAAAAATATGGAAAAGACTTGACAGAATGGGAGGATTCTACTAGGACCCTAACTCACACTTAGAAAACACTAATATTGGATAACTATTAGTTGCAAATTTTAGAGCTTTCACCAAGTAGAAACATAGTTCTTCCCCTACTAGAGGATCAACAAGACGTTAAGTTGGGGGGAGTGATGAGCCTAGTTTTTGGTCCTAATTTGGGTAGAATCTATAGTTTATTTTCTAAAGTTGACATGGACTTTGATATTAAATGTTGATATTTCTATATAGTTTCCCTCAAACCATAGACATTGGGTTTAATTCAATTTCTACCAGTTTTAATGACATTATCTTATTATGTGGACTATCTATATTAATTTTTCATGTGGTTGATGAATGCTCTTTAAGGTGGTTATAGATGTGCAATTATTATGTGTACTAGTATTGCCATGCAGACACACTTGAGGATACTAATTTGAAGAATGCAACCACTAGTTGGATGTGTAGAGGAATCGTTCGAAGGTCAAATAAAGGATGACAGTGGAGATTCCCCATGTTAGCCACATGTAACCACCTCACATTGATCTTTCACGATGTTGACCAATTATGGGCATTACTACAGCATTGAGTTTGTAGTTGGACTTGCATGTCTAACCAGATTCCTTGCATGTGTAGCTGCCCTTCCTTTATTTTCTTTGCTTTCCCTAAATGGTGTCCTCCCAGTTAGTGGGAGTTGACTGCCTTGTTTAGATGGTAGGATAAATAACGTTCAGATTCTCCTTCTTCAAGAGTTTTAAGGTTATCAAGTTATCGAGTTTCTGATTATTGATGTTGTACGATCTGATAGTTTACTAAGCATTTCCATACATGCTACTCTTTTGTAATTGCATTTTCAAATGAATAAGATGAATTTCTAAGTTGAGAATTTGAGTTTACATTAGTTTTAGAGGATACTCATCCAAGGGGGCCCACTTGGTGAGTAATCCATCCTTTAGTTTAGTTAGATTAGTCATTATTTTTTGTTTAGTACTTAGTTCAGAATCTGGCACTGACTGTCCATGCAGCCACTAGAATTCTATTATGTGATTGTTCCTATAGCCAAAGCAAACATAGTAGTTCCCTATTTGTTGTTCATATTTTCATTCTTGTCATGCATATTCAGCTTAGTTTAATTGTTGAGTGATGTTCAACATTTACTTTGTTCCTTTCCATGTAATTTACTTTCAGTGTTGAATCTTTCTTAGCTGTAGAATGAGGATGACTACTTTGAAGTTCTTAGTGCACATGCTATGCTGACCCATTTCAAGTTCACGTCCCTGGGCTAACAATTTAAATGTACCTTCATTATGGTTAAAATGGTTATTCGAGTCAGATGTCCAATCTTTGAATCATAGTTGTAAAGGCTTAGTTGTTAAGATCATTGTAGGAGGCTGATAGCTAGCTCAGTATATTGAGGATGGGAACTCACAAATTAAAGGGTTTGTTTACAAGAATGTCTATTTTATCCATCGAACCTTTTAGAGGTTTGCATGAAGATTTGATTAAGTTATGAGTTTCTTTGTTCTAACAGTTGTTCAGTTGTTTTAGTTGGTGTTCCTGAAGGAAGACAATGTGATTCTAGTGATTTCAGTTGTTGTGGATATTCAGTAGTGATTCATGGATGCTTCTAGATTGTGACCTATCTATGTTTTTAGTTTGTATTGATTGTTGTGCTCACGATTGGTGATTTTCTCTTGTGAGTTCATGTTTTCATGTTCTTGGGCAACAGGGTGATTGTAGTGTGTTGTAGATATTTGAGGCTGATTGTTTAAGATTTTTTGTGTTCGAGGCATGTTGTTTTGGGTCTCTTCTATGTTTGAGCTGACCTTGGTTGATTCACATTGATAATTGCTTATGGATTTGGACCGACAATTTATACACATTTTATGTTTGGTTGGGCCGACATGTATTGATGTTATCCTTGGATGCGGATATATAAGATTGATTGTTTTGAGAAGATTAAGAATGAAAAAGGAATTTGGAAGGAAGATGTGAAAGATGTACGATTTCTATGTGTGAACAATGTTCTAATATTTTGAAGGTAGAAACAAAGTCTGAAGAATAGTAGTCATGAAGCACGGTGATGAGATGTTCTGATCCGGTAAGATCAACAAAAGTAGAGAAATCTTGGAGCAGAAGGAAGAATTAATGGAAGATTGTTATTATATGAATTATTTTTAATTCTTGGGCTGCAACCTAGCATGTAAAGCCTGAGTGGCATATGTAATGTGTTTTAAGATCATAAATAATGAGGAGCAAACTTTGAAGGCTGGGTTTTTTCCTTTTAGGGTTTTCCCAGTATAATTCTTGTGTTATGTGTTCTTGCTTATCTGTTATATGTATGTTGATTATCTATTAGCTTTCATTGCATATCTATAAGATTTGAGTGTTAGTTGCTTAAGCTATGAGGTGGGATAGTCCCTGATCAAACCCTCCTACCTTGGTATACACCAAATGGTATCAGAGCTGGTTGAAGATCTAGTTGTGAATTTATCAGAGCAAGTTGCAAATCTTGAGTTGGTTGTGAATCTATTAGTTGTTTGAAAATATATTTTAGATCAGGTTGAAGAGCTGGTTATGAATCTATTGCAAGATGGGGGAAGATTGGGAAAAGGAAAAATAGACCCTGATATGTGAAAGGGATACTTTGGAGGAGAAATTGTGTGAACTCGGGAAGTGTAATTCAGAAATGATGGAGAGGATGAAAGAACTAGGAAAATACAAGTGTGATGCTCTTGAAGAAGAATTGGAATTTGAAATAAGGATAAATGAAGAGCTGGAGGAAGAGTTGGATAAGTTTGAAGAAGGATTCATTTTATTTAAGGAGTTTGATAAGAAGAGAAGAGATCTTGAGAAAATTTTGAAAGAGGTGAACAAGGAGAATAGTTTGCAGAAGAAGGAATTATATGACTTGAAGGAACATGCTAACCAGTTGGAGAAGGAGAATGAGAATCTGAGATCTAAACCTGAAGTGTTCAATGTTTCTTGTGATACTGATGATTTATGTGATGTTGAAGAAATTTCTTTAGAACAGGAGATTGAAGATGGAAGTGAGACTAATCTTGTAATTGTTGGAGATGGTATTGGTTTCAAAATCTTATAGAGAATGGGATATGAAGTAAAAGGATTGGGAAAACATCAACAAGGAATGACATAACCTATTGTATCATTAAGGAGAGAAAAGAGTGAAGGCCTTGGATATGACAGAGGTAAGGATTTTGTTGCAAGTTTAAAAAATTCAGATCAGGGAAGGAAAAGTATGTATTGTTCACATTGCAATAGGCATGGACATGAAAAGGAATTGTGTTGGGATTTACACCCTTGTAAGTTTTTTGGATAAAGGAATCATTCTGAGAAGATGTGTTGGAATAAAATAAGAAGGAGAAATCCTAGGATAGATTGTATATAGATGAATTATGGATGGATTGATAGAGAAAAATGGAAACATATTACTTGTATGTTTAGAAGATTGTACAGCTGGAAGAACTCATATGTTGGAAGAAAGGAAGGATCAGGATACAAAGAAAGAAGACCTTATGCAAATCAGAACAAGGAAAATTATTCAAACTATAGAGGGAGAGGTGACAAGAGTCATAATACTTATCATAATGAAGGATACCAAAAGAGTGAAAGATGATTTTATGGAGAAGGAACCTGTTTGCAAGTTTGGATGAAGAAAGAATCATGCACTAAATGTTATCAAGAACCTAATACCAGAGAAGCTAATGAAAGAGAAGCAGTAAAGGATGAAGAGATTGTTTTTGTATATGAAGAAGAGCCTATTGATACAAAATTAATTTATCTAGAGGAAGGGGAACCTTTGGAAGAATCAGATTTAATAGTGGAACTAGAAGAAGAAGCAACAATCTTAAGGAGACTTGTGAACACAAAGAACAGGTGTAAAGCATAACTAGAAAGTGGACTCTACATCATAGAGAAAGAGGAACTGTAGGAACAATATATGCAGAGAAGAAAATATAATATTTGAGTTGTGTAAAGGAAATGCAGAGATCAAAATATGTTGCAGAGGAAATTAAGTAATGATGTTGATGATTCAAGGAAGCCATATGATTGTTCTAGAGGTTGCAAGTATGTGTTAAATTTTAATTGATTAAAGAGAAAAATGAAGAGCTTGAGGCAACTTGGAGGGTGGGATTTCTCAAATCACCAACCCTGAGGTAGTGCAAGGCCTACAATTAGATTGTAAAATCCAAATTACCAAATTACACTAGAGGAAGTTTTGCAGGGTGGACTTGAATAGACCGCTGAACTTGAGGCAGTTGCAACTACTTGTTAACTGATAATTGATTGAAGTAGACATTGATCTTGAGGCAACTTGTGGTGAAGGATTTCTCATATCACCGACCATTGAGGTAGTGCAAGGCTTGCATGTAGGTCACCAAATCCAAATTAAATTTGAGGTCATTTTGTAGGGTGGACTTGAATAGACCATCGATAGTGAGGTAGTTGCAAGTACCTGTGAATAGATTGTTGAACCAATCAAAGATACAACATTGATTTTGACATAACTTAGCCCAAAGTGAAGAGGCTCACTTTTCAAATAACCCCGAGAGTCTCATGCAAGGGCATCCAGAAGATTCAAAGAACATTCAATTATAGAAGTTTCAAGTGATGCACTGAAGTTCATTATGATGGCTAGCTCAATATATTGAGAATGAGAAGTCATGGATTAAAGGGTTTTTTGGAAATCATGTCTTGTTTATCCACTAGAAGTTTCAGAGGTTCACATGAAGATTTGATCAAGTTCTGAGTTTTTGTATTCTAACATTTGTTTCATTATTTTAGTAGGTGTTCCTGAAGGAAGACAATTTGATTCTAGTGATATGAGTTGTTGTGGATCTTCAGTAGTGATTCATGGATGTTTCTAGATTATGGCCTATCTGTGTTGTTGGTTTGCATTGATTGTTGTGCTCATGATTGGTGATTTTCTCCTATGAGTTCATGTTTTCATGTTCTTGACTGACAGGGTGATTGTAGCGTGTTGTGGATCTTCGAGGCTGATTGTTAAAAAAATTCATGTTTGAGGCATGTTGTTTTGGGTCCCTACTATGTTTGGGCCAACCTTGGTTGATTTGCATTGATAATTGCTTATGTATTTAGGTCGACAGTTTATACACATTTTATGTTTTGTTGGGTCGACATGTATTGATGTTATCCTTGGTTGCAGATATATAAGATCGATTTTTTTGAGGAGATTAAGAATGAAAAAGGAATCAGGCAGGCAAATGTGCGAGATGTGTGAGTTCTATGTGTGAACAATGTTCTAATATTTTGAAGGTAGAAATAAAGTGTGAATAATAGTAGTCATGAAGTAGGGTGACGAGATGTTCTGATCTGGTAAGATCAATAGAAGCAGAGAAATCTTGGAGCAGAAGGAAGAATTGATGGAAGATTGTTATTATATGAATTATTTGTAATTCTTGGCCTATGACCTAGCATCTGTAAAGCCCGAGTGGCATCTGTAATGTGTTTTGAGATCATAAATAATGAGGAGTAAACTTGGAAGGTTGGGTTTTTCCCTTTGAGGGTTTTCCTAGGATAATTCATGTGTTATGTGTCCTTGCTTATTTCTTATCTATATGTTGATTATCTATTAGCTTCCATTGCATATCTATAACATCTGAGTATTAGTTTCTTAGGATATGAGGTGGGGCAATCCCTCACCAGACTCTCCTACCTTGTTTTGCATCAGAATATGCAAGGGTGGACCCAAGGAGTGTAGATGCAGGTGGCACCGTGGATGCTTGGAGCTCCATCATTGAGAAATGGTGGCTAGGAGGCAGAAACCCACATGTGGCATTCCACCATGCAAGGCCCATAGGAGGCTTGGACAAAACAAGCTTAACTTAGTCGTTAGGAAGTTTGTGGGTGAAGACATGTGGAAGGCCACTAGGAGATAGCCATTCAAGGATGACGGAGATAAGATAGTGGCCCATAGGAGGCGGTCCACACTGGTGGACCTGCAAGGTAATTAAGTATTGAACATTTCATGTGAAAGGAGTTAGACAATGGAGGAAAGCTCTGGCTCCGCCTTGTGGAGGGAAGGAAAGGCATGGCAATTTAGCGAATGAAATCCACAGGACCTTGAGTTGTAGATGATAGCCCATGAGGTAAACTCTACAATGCACTATACTTGGTCATTTTAGTGTCAAATTCTCAGAGGGAAAGGTTGGGGTAAGAGTCCACAGAGTGGACCGACGTGGGTCCCAAGCTGTTTGTGAATGATATCGGTGACAAGGCAGTCCACAGATTGGCCCCCGCAAGGTTCAACCTAGAAAGGACTCAGGTCTTAGCATTTTGTTTGTGTGAATCTTTGGATGATAGGGAGGACCATAGGGTCCATGTTGCAGGTGGGAGTGGGGACTTCACTATTTGGGGATAGCATTTGAAAACAATGGTGAAGAGATGGTTGAATTCTGCTAGGTACAACCCACAAAAGGAGACCTATGTTTTGGTTGCTCAACATAATTGATCTTGGTGGAACCCATGAGGTAGAAACCAGGCATGGGACAGCCATTTTAGAATGGTAGAAAAGTATGGGCTACCCACATGCGGTGGCCTGTAAAAGTAGACCCACAAGTGCCTCTCGACCTTGGTGAAGAAAAATAGTGGGAAGGGAAACTTTTGCAAGGCCCTTTGAGGCCAAGTTTGATTGTTTTTTAATGATTTTCTCAGGTGGTTTTATTTGGAATTTGAAGGTGAATAAGTCATCTTAAAATATTATAAAGTCTTCTTTAAGATTTAAGCATTTTTAGAAAACTTAATACAAAGGTCATTCCGGCTGGGCAGTGATGGACATACCTAGAGATCCTAAAGAAGTTGACGAATGTCAAGCCTTGAATCATCCAGGAGGTCACATGGGCATGAGGGAGGTGATGACATTCTTGGGCTCTAAAAAATTATAAACTGGCAAGGTGAAAATGACAGGTCGACTTGGCTAAGTATAGGAATTTGAGCATTAATGAATCGCATTAGTTTAATCATGTACGATGTTCAGTGGAGTAGTTGGGCATGGGTTTCAAAAGAGCGACAATGGGAAGGTCGAGGCCCGTAGGGTGGATGAAACCTCAACCATGACCATCGAGCAGTCAGCAAAAAGAGATGACCATGAAGGATGTGGGACCCACCATGCAGCTGAACATCTTGCATCGGCCATCAGTGAAATAATGGAGGAAAAGTAGTAGTGTGCAAAGGGAAGACCCACAAAAGGAAAAGGACACCAACCTAAAAAAGGAAAAGGTAAACCTTCCAGGGAAACCCCACGAAAGCCAAGGACTTAGGAATTTTTTGTGTGGTGAATTTGGTCAACTAAAGATGATGAATTTTAGGGTCCTTGACCATTTTGATGCTCACAAATAGGGGCACACAAAATGAGGTGAAATAAAAATCAACCCGATGGAAGTGAAAGAGAGGGTGCTCATTTCGAATAGGGCATGTGAGCTATAGGCACAAAAAATGGTGACTCTACTGGGGAGAACACCCTCAAGTGTTCTAAAGATAAAGATGCATTCAAAACCCATAATCTTTGCTTTCGCAGACCAGAAGCCGATTTCCATAAGTGAAATAGGAACTTGAAAGAGGGTGGGATACTTAGTTGAATCAAGTCATAGGATTATCTCAGAAGTGTGTGCATAGTGAATTCATTCCCTTTCCTCAGAGATCGAACAAATAATAGTTGATCAGGAAAGGAAAGCTACGTAAGTTATCTGACCCCAAAATTAACTTGGACATTGCTTCAGTTCCAGTTAGGTGTCTATAGCCCCAACAAAGTTATCATTGTGACCCAACAAACATTTCTCTATTTCCTATCGAGTGTCCATAGCCCTGATAGAGTTATTTGCACACCCACACAGTTGCATGTTTTAACCTTTCTTGCTTTTTCTTTTCTTTTCTTTTCTTTCCTTGATATTTTCTTTTGGTACTCTTATCTTTTTGCTCAACTGCATAAGCAGTGAAGCTTACAGTGGATTTGGAACCACAATGGTCACTAGAGTAGACTTAAGATTTTTCACCTGCCCAACCCTCCTAATAGCTACTATACAACTCTTTGGAAGCAATTTAAATTGTGTTTTCATGTATGATCTGAGATAAGTATAAAAAGATTCAAGCAAGGGTTCCATCCTAGGTCAAATCAGAGTTCAAATAAGGAAACCAACTCCATGAAGGTGGTCAAAAACCAAAAGTTACGAATGAAGATTTATCCAAAGAAAAAACAAGAGTGGGAAACAAAGTAAACTGCTCGTCAAGCCAAGTGCAACCACCACATCAAGAGTGAAAGACACCCTCAACAAAACAAAAATAGCTGGGAAACAAGAAAAATAAAAAGTGAAGAAACAAAGCGAGGAAACCTAAGCTAACCTATATACAAATATATACAAAGGCAAGCTCTGAAATCTCAAGCAAGGACATAATTCTTCAGATGCTGCCCATTGATAGGAAATGGGACATCCTCTCCAGTGAGTGTCTTAAAGAAAAAGGAATTATCTCCTAAAATTTCCAAAACTTGAAAGGGGCAAAGCTAGAGCTTATCGAATTTGTCATGTCCCCCTTTCCTTTCATGGGGTCCTTGTCCCAACAAAGGACCAAATCAGCAATTCTAAAGGCCTTAACTTTGGCTCAACAATCGAACCATCTCTTAACTATGCCTTGGTGTTTGGAAAAAAATTCAAGTGCTCTATCACAAAATTCTTCTAAATGCAACAACTCAGCTAGGTGGGCTTCTCGATGGTCTCCCTCCTCATAGTATGTGTTGCAAAATTGGAGGGTGTGTATCTTTAGGTTTACATGAAAGATAGGCTCCAGACCATAAATGAGATGAAATGGGGAATCACTTAGGGAAGCCTCATGGTGCATACAATCTACCCAGAGGGAAAAATGCAACTGGGTGTGTCAATCTTTGGGGTTCTTGTCAAGTAATTTTTAATCATAGTTATTATATTTTTGTTTGTTGACCTAGCTAGGTCATTTCCTTAAGGGTAATAATTGGATGATAATTTAAGTGCAACTCCATAATCGAAGGCCCAACTAGAAAACTTAAGCGATGAGAAGGTGGGGCCATTATCACACACAATAGCATAGGGGCAACCAAAGTGATTCAAAATAAAACTTTCTAAAAAATGAGTTACCACCTCAGTAATGCATTGTCTACACACTATTGCTTATGTCCACCTAGTACAATAATTTGAAGTGGTTAGAATGTACCTATGGCCTACAGAGGATGGCAAGCTTACCGGATGAACAAAGTCGAGGCCCCATTGAGCGAATAGTCTTACCTCCATGACTGGTTGGAGTGGGAGAGTAGCATTCCTTTCCCTATCAGCACCAGTCTGTAAAATGTGACAGGTTCTTATATGGGTGTGCACATCTTTAAACATCGTTGGCTAGTAGTACCCAACCCGCAAGAATTGATGAGTGGTGGAAGGGCCAGATCTGTGGCTAGTGCCAAATTTATCATGAAACTCTTTCATTACTTGCACTGCTTCTTGTTTTCCAAGGCATCTGAGATAGATTCCCTCATGATTTCTCTTATGCAGTATAGATCCTTGCAGCATATAGTTTCTTCTCTTCAGCCTTAGAGCACACTTTTGCACTCCTTGCAGTCAGGATGGGCACTTGTGATTCAAAAAATAGTAGACAATATCATCAAACCATTCTCCAGGAGAAACATCCTCTAGTTGATATTGTTACACGATGAGCTCGAGTCCTACCTCAGCTATTTTTTTGGCTATCATTCAAGTGAGGGCCTACCCTTCGAGTAGTTTCAAGGGTTGAATTTCCATGTCATACTCCTGTATTAAAGTAACCCACTTAGCTCTTCTTTCTCCCAACTCACTCTACATTAACAAAGTTTTAACTAATGGATCAAGCATGATTGCGAACACCTTGTTCCACAAAATGTAGTGCCAATTTTTTTTAACTCCTCTAACCAAGGTGTACGCCTACTTCTCAATAAAATGATACCTTAACTCGACATCTTTCAGTGGAGCACTCAAGAAGGTGATCAGATTCTCATTTCCTTCATCATCTTTTTGAGTCAATATGTTGGCACAAGAGTGGCCTGAGGGAAATGAATAACTATAAAACAGTTTCAAGTAGTCTGGGTTGACCAACATTGGTGCATCAACAATAGATTCCTTAATTTCTTCAAAAGCATGCTTGGCTTCTAGTGTCCATTTGACTTTGGCATCCTGCTTCAGCATAGAATTTAGTGGCTTAACTATTTCAACAAAACCTGTGATGAATTTTTTGACAAATTTTATCTTTCCTAAGAAAGACTTCAATTCCTTCTTGTTGCCTAGAAGCTAAATTTTCAATATGGCTTGGATTCATTCGAGGTCTATTGAGATTCCCTTCTCTGAGAGGACATGCCCCAAAAACTTTCCTTTGAAAACTCTGAAGATGCACTTATTTTGATTCAAAGAAATGTCAAACTCTCTACACCTCTGGAAGACCTTACACAGATCAGAGACATGATCTCCTCTATTCTTTGAAAACATAGTAAGATCATCCATATAAATAATTATGTATTTTTCCAATTATGTCCTTGAAGGAAATATGCATCGCACGTTGGAAGGTGGTTCCAACATTGATTAATCCAAATGACATTCTTCTATATGCAAAGGTTCCCCATTTCGTAGTGAGTATTGTTTTGTGCTTTTCTTCATACTACACCATCACCTGGCTATATCCCGAGTACCCATCCAAGAAGGACATCATCTGTGATCCATTAACTATTTGCAATACCTCATCCTACGAGGGCACTAGATAGTTATCCTTTTCTGAGGCTCTATTCAGGTTTCAAAAGTCTATGCACAATCTAATTTCTCCATTCTTCTTCCTAACTAGAACCAAATTCTCTACCCCAATGGAGTGTCTGACTAGGAAAATGATTCTCACAGACAACAACTTATGAACTTTTTTTCTAAATTATGGGCTCTAGAAATGCATTGATTGGGCATTGATGTTGCCTAAAGGGTCTCACATTTGGATTAAGAGGAATCATATGAGTAATAACTGAAGTATCATACATTTTCAAGTCTTCATAAATCCAAGAAATCACATCTTGATATGTGCATAGAGCATCAACAATCCCTTTCCTTTCTTCTAGTGTACACACTTTTCCAATGAAGACATTCTTGGCTTCTTTAGTCATCTCTAGGTTGTGAGCATCACACTGATTATTAATGGAATCTTTCTTTGTTTTCTAATCTTCATCCCTTATCTGATATAAATCAAATATCTGCTCTAACTAGACCATGCCTTAGGGTATCATGTTTTTTTTGAGATTGATGACACCCTCTATGTCTAATTCAACCTCTTCAGGCTCTGTATCATCAATAATTTGAGTTGCAAACACATCAGAGCTTTCGATGAAATCCAAGATATGCTTGTCGTCATTGAGCACTTAGAAATTGGAAATATTATCTGGCACTGACGGAGTGGAAGTAAGTTTAACAGTGAACTTCTTTAGGATAGATAAGGAGATGGGTTGTAATGTACTAGCCACTTGGGTTAAGGCATCACTAGTATGATTCTTAGCATGAGGGATCAGTTGGATGTTAAATGCATCTAATCCTTCTATGAGACCCCATACCCTATGCCTATAATTTGCTACTGTTCTATCATGGCAGGAGTACAACTATGTTACTATTTTACAACTAACTCAAAGTCACAAAATACTTGGATAATTTTAGCTTTCTTTCTTAATGCCATCAAGAGACCAAGAACTAATTCCTCACACTCTTCTACATTATTTGTGCAATAAAATTGAAGTCTATGAGTAGCAAAGTATGTCTTACCTGTAGGGCTGATCATTTTGAAGTTGCCTCTGGCTCCTTGCTTGGATTTGGACCCATCAAAGAATAGTGTCCAAAACTTGGAGGAATCCTTAATCTTGGAACCCGTAGAGTTTGCTTCTCCACTCAGTGGTGTATTTTCCTCAAAAATTTAGATGACTGAATGGAGTCAACATGGCCTTGATCTGGCTATACCATTTGAAATTCCCCTTTTTGGGTGACATATATTTTCATATGCTCAATTTTTTATTAGCACAAGCAACATTCAAATTTTGAGTGGTAAACATTCTATACCCTACACCAATTGGGTAGGAGCAGCTCCTGAAAGTCTATTCTAGCTCCTAGGATGAGTTGATCTTGCTCACATTTCTCCATAAAGTCTTGAAAACCATCCAATAATCCAAGATTACTATCCTCATAGGATTCTTCATTGTCCAATTCAATTAATGCCTCCGTAATTTCAAGTGTGTGGGAAAAGTTGATAGGCAATCTACATAGCACAAGAAGGACCTCTTCAGCCACTTCTTGCTCATAATATTCCTGATCATCTGGATATGCCTTGGGGCAGTAATTCCCAAACTCTGTTTCAGTGAACAATACCTCATTTGTGTTGTTGTACTCTGTAATCATGAATTTCATATGGGGCTCCCTCTCAATATGGATCTAATTTGGCAACCCTTTCCATGACAGCCATAAGTGAGAATAGTCTGTGGCAGCATATCCATTCAATTCCCAAGTGAAATCCCTTCCTAATATGATGCCACAGGTGTCAGGAATATCGATAACCTAAATATCAATAATCTGTTGCACCCTTGGATCAACAACAATCTGCATAGGTATTCTATTGATTTCTCCAACTATGTTGATCTATTTCTTATCTAGTTGTGTCACCTTCTATTGGGAGTGGGTCAAAACTATTCCCAGAGCTTTGCACATTGCTAAAGGCATGAAATTGGTGGAGGCTCCTGAGTCAAGCAAGAATTTATGCAAATTCTTTCCAAAAAATTTGATTGTGGTCAAGAAGGGAGGGGTCTCCATCTTACCTTGAAACAACCCCTCTAAAATGTCAACTTGGGCTACCTGACCCTTGTCTTTATCATTGCTCCTATTTTGGGTTTGGGCTTGATCCTGTTCTTTGGCAAGTTGTTTGTTTGCTTGCTGATTTGAAGGCTGGTCAATTTCCTTTCCAAAGGTTTATCAGATGACAAGCTCATTTTGTGAATCGTCAAAGGAGACCCTCTTAGCAAGAATCTCTTAGGTTGGATTGGATGAGGTGGTCCCATTGAGCATTCTAAATAAATGATTCATAATTGTTGGGACTCTAAGAAAATCGAAGGCAGATAGGCTCATCTTGACCTTCTTCAATTCTTCTTCCATGTACTCCCCCATTTGTTTAATATCTACTTCAAAAGAGTTACTTTGGGAGGAGCCAGTAGGATGAATTTTGGTTTGACCCTACTATCTATTCTTGTTAAAGTATCAAGTGGGTACATGGGGATAACCTGGGTTATTACTAGAATTTGGGTCAGGAGGATTGCTAAAGTTATTATGTGGGGTAGAGGTTGCGAAAGGGCTGCCTGCTTGTCTAATTCTCAAATCATACAGAGTTTCTCTTTGGTGAAACATTTGGACCTCATCCTCACACAACTCTTCCTCACCTACTAGACCATTATCTACTGAATTGAAGAGTTGGGATAAAGGGCTTCATTACTTACCTCTTTTGCTTCTTCGTCCTTTAGGGCAAAAGTCTCCATCTCAAGTATGTTGATTTCTCCTTTTGGGAAAGGAGATTGATTGACCACCAACACTAAGGAATCATATGGTTCAAAAGGAAAAAGGGCCCTACAACCCGAATCGTCGACAACATTCTGGACCTCCACTTGGAATATCTCGGTGGTGGTTTGGAACTCTGGACAATCCAACTTGGAGTGTCAGATTGTCTTCTAGATGCAGCACCAACTAGATAAAGTGGACTCTACCAAGTATACCCAACTTGTCATCTTTTCACTACTACTGGGCTGGTCAAGAGGCATGGGAATGCCACTTTTATTTGGCCTTTTATTCCACATTCGGTTTTGTCTTTGTGAGTGCCTTCTATCAAATTTCTACCCCAAATTTTGTCCTCTTTCATAGTTTTGTCTTGAAGAAGCACCTGCATCGTGGCTGTCATGGTTGTTAGGATTGTGATTAGCTTGAATGATTTATTGAGATGCCTACAGTTGGTTATTTTGATTCCTCAAGTGTGTCATTTCGATTGACATCTTCTTGACCAATTTTGTCAGCTTGTCTATCCAATCCTTTTCTGTGTTGCTCGGTTGCAAGACTAAATTATGAAGAAAGACCAGTTACACTACTGGTTGGTTTTGTTGAATGGGTGGAACTTAGAACTCTGGAGGTATGCATGCACTTGGGGAAGCTGGGGGTAGACCTTCTGCTGTGGCTATAAGTATTGAGGCACAAGAGGTTCCTGGTTCAACGGATGCCCTGGATGAGGCACTATCAGGAGCTGTGAAACTTGATTCATCAAGGGTATTTGATGTGCCAAGGCATGAATGAGCCCTTGGATTTGATTTGGATGGGTAGCCAACCCCAAATATGGCAATGAACAAGCAATGTGTTATCCCAAATATGTGCTTGCTATGACTGCTTTTGCATAGGAATCCACCAACTTGACAGGAGGCAGACACATTATCTTCACCAATGAATAAGTGAGGTTGTACAATGTTGCATAATATACTAGGCAAGCGGAAGGATCGTCAACCATATAGGGTGTTTGCAACCTCATATAAGTGCGATGGAATCTATCATTAAAGGAGTTGATCTGCTCATTGAATTTTCTTCGAATGGCCATGAACTACTAATACAACTCAGAGGGGGTGACTTTGATTTTGAAATTCTGCAAGAAAGTGTTCTTTAGTAGATTCCAAGTGGTTATGGTCCCTATCGGCAAGTGAATGTACCAGTAGAAGGCCTCATCCCCAAATCAATAAGCTAAGATTCTATTCACCAAATCTTCATGTTCACTCTACATATCTTTCAAGGCTATTTGAAATATCTTAATGGGCTCTTATGTTGTCCTTTGCAGGTCCCAGGGATGGAACTTAGTGCAAAATCCCTTTAGATTCTTTGACATGTCATGATAAATATTGAAGGACAAAGGATATGGGTTGTTACCAAACCACCCCATGGGAGGTGGGGGGAGGAGGTTTTGCCAGAGTGACTTAAGGTTGCATAGGGGCAGTAACATCTAGGGCAACACCTAGGAAGTGAGACACTGGGGAAGGGGCAATGCCTTGGCCATCGGAGATGGAGGTATGGATGATAGTTTGGAGTGGCTAAGAAGAGGATGATGCTACCAAAGGTGAAGGAGAATGGAGGGCCGAATGGACAGAAGGAGGAGGTGAGGATGGAGTTGAATTGGCTTGGTTGGAGGTGATTAAGGTGGATGCTTCCCCTCTTTTAGCTCTCTTAGCCTTGGCTGGGGGCGGTAGCTCTTGAAAATCCCCTTTGTTTGGTGTAGATCTTAACACTCTTTGGAACCTCTCAGGGGAGAAGGAACCAATTCGATCCAGCTTAGCAAAATGAATTCCCTCCTTCTAGTGCTAATTCTATTGATGTTTGTTTTTTCACTTTCTCAACATAGGCAGCACACAAGTGCACTACCTCTCTTGAAAGACAACTTCCTACAACAAGTTGCAAAAAATTATCCCAAGGTCTCTTGGGTGTCAGGTCATGACTTGCAAAAATAGCTTAGTTGATAGATGTGACTTGTTGGTAATCACAAATTTCATTTATGATTCACTAAGTTGGAAGGAATTAGGTCTTCAAATGGAGTTTTGGAAATTCTAGAAATGGGGTGCACTTGCTGCAAATTCAAAACAATAGTCTAAAACTCCATATTCAATATCAAATTTAGCTTTAGAAGGATGCTGAAATCTTGTTTTAACTTCTATTCTCAAAGAAAAGTGAAAAGGGAAAAGGGATAGAAGAGTTCCTAGACCTGTAACTAATGATGGATAGTGACAATAGAGAATTCTATAGTGGATAGGCTTCCCAAAACTAAGTTCCACTTAACCAAAATGTCTAACAATCTCATGAAACTAGTGCTATCTTCTAAGGTTTGTATATTTTTCAGTTGTTTATTCACCATAAAGCATGAATAAAAGATGAATTTTAAGTGCAGCAATAATTTAATGTTTAGACTATATTTACACTATTGTACATCATCAATAAACAACAAGAAAGGCATCAACACAATAGCATTATTTAGCATCAATGGACAACATGAACTAAAATACTAAGAGTAACTTAAAACACCAAGAACAACAAAGTAAATCTATCTAGATCTATTAATTTTGAGAAGATGAATCATGCAACATGTGAGAAACACAAGAATCCACCAAAACCATGAAATTCTATTGAAATTTCTGCACCATGTCTTTACACAACAATTCAACTCTCATGTATAAAATGAGAGGGGACCCCTATTTATAGTTTTCAAAAAGAAAAATGAGTGACCAGGATTTACTTTTATTATTTGGCCAAGATTAATTTTACATTAGGGTTTCACCTTCCCCCAAATATATAGGATTATAAAATACACCTTTTGTCTCATTCCTATTTTGTCCTATAGTGACTGCAGTAGTAGCAATTTTTTCTTCTAGTGGAATTCCTTCCTTTCCAGCTACACTATCAAGAATTCATCATCAATCACTGGTTTCCCTGCCTCCTTTTTAAGAGTCGCATACTCCACAAATTTTCCAATTAAAGCTTGAATCTTATCCCACTCCATAATGTTAGATTGGAGGATCTGCAAGGATAACTTCTTGAATCTTCTAGTGATTTATTCCCAATGCTTGGTGCATCTAGGAATGGCCTTGACTACCTAATCATACTGTGTCAACACCCTTGCAACAAAATCCATTAAGTCTGACTTAAGTGCATCTATTGCCTGCTGCTCCATCTTCTTGTGGAAGTATGGATTGAATTTCTCTGCATTCAATTCCAAGGCGGGCATTTTGTAATCTATCACCATTGTAAGGTAGTCTTTGTTGTCTATTCTATGTTCCATGACCCATTCAAGGTCTAATTTGACCTCATGCAACAATTTCTCAAGGACATCCCCTCGGTGATCCAAGTCCATTTTCTAGGTTTCCACCATCGAGTGATCATCCTTTATAAGTTTTAACTCATTTTCCCATGTTTGTTCGGGCATCTTCAGAATTTCCTCAAGCTTAAGATATCTAACCTAGTAGAGCTCGATGAACCTATGACATGTGTTATCAGTAGCTTCTAGCTGTTTTTGAAAATCCCAATTTTTTTTTAACATTCTAGTAGCATGATGTATGCCCATTTCACCATTATATAGCATCCATTGGAACCAATTTGTAGTAGCCTTGGTCTAGTTATTCATTTTTTCCATGCGAGTGAGCTCTTCTTGGGAAAGGAGAGAAGGCACGAATGATCTAGTGGGAGTCTCTTCCTCCAAGGATGTCCATTGTTGAATATGGGCAGTGAGATCCACCACTTGTGCTTACAACTCCTCTTTATTGGACTGGTCCTTGTTCATCTATTACACAATTGTATCCATCAACCCCTGGAGTTCATCAATATTTTTCTCTCTGGTGGCTGGCCCTAAGTTGATAGTGGAGATGTTATAAATGATACCAACCTCCTTTTCCTTCACTAAGGTGGAAAAGTTTATTGTTCTTGATCTTGAGGCATCAACCATGATGTGGGATTGGGCCCTTGGCTTCTTTTCCTTCTTTTTGTTTATTTGTGCTCGAGCTAGTATTGCCTCAAGTCTGGCCTTAGGATCAATAATTGTAGGGGCCTTTTGCAACTGCTTCTCAAGAAAATCGAGAATTTGGGCCTCTCTCTTAGGTGACTCCTGATCACTTTCTTCCTCTTTTTGGAGCTTGTAAGAGAGGGGGACCAACCACTGCAAGGCCCTAGGCCACAAAAGGCCAAGAGCAATATGGCTTCCCTAACTTACCTCAGTTTAAAGGAAGGTTAGGATATGTGGGGTGAAAGTGATGAGAACTCAGGGTCCTTTAATCACTCTGCAAACCTAAGAGTTGAAAGGAGACTAGGCGAGTTTATCTTTAGAGTCAACTATTCATCTCAGGTAGCTCTCTGTCAGAGGGAAAAAGCATAGTTCTAGGATGACTTTGTGACGCGCTAGCGTCTCACAGGTGCACTAGCATCCGTACAGCCAGAAAACCAAAGAGACAAGGTTTAAACTCTAAAAAATAGACTATCAGCCTAGTTAAGAGTTTCTAGAATGACATAACAAGATTAAGAAGTATGAAATGTATAGATGAACATGATAAAGGAAATAGATTAACGCAAAGGTGACGAAGATGATTTCACACAACAATCTCCTCACCTACTTTCTCCAAGATCTCTCCACCTACACATAGAAAAGAGGGAAAATGTTGGAAGGCTATTTAGGGGTCTGCTTCAGTCAGACCCCCATTTTGGTGTTTCCACCTCCATGAACAACCAAGTTTGCAATGATAGGAAAAATGTGATAAAGAAGAGAATAAAAGAAAAGTGTACAAAAGACACTACAAAACAATATATGCTTACTCAACCAAAATGATAGAGAAGATAAGAGGAGCTTACCACCTCTTTCCAAAGTGCTCAAGGCTAGTGGAGGAGAAGATGAGAGGAGCTCAAGCCTCTATTGCAATGGTGTTTATCCTGCACTCGCACTATCAAAGTGATGCAGTGGTAGATTGTTGCTATGAAGTGTGAAGTGCTTCTACAAAGCTTGAAATAAATGCTTGAAATGTGGAGAGAGTGTGTAGACTTGTGAAGAAAATCATCCAACTTGAAAATGGAAGAAAACATGAAGAATATGAAGGAAAGGTGAAGAAAACAGCTATATTCAAGTCGTCCAACTGAAGGGAGGCGTTACACTTTAACTTCGAATAGGAAGTGTAGCATCTCTATAGACACCAGCCATAGGAATCTACCAGGGATGTAAGCACGCTGTGCGGATGTCTGCACACCATGCAGGCGTCCCCAACAGAAATGAGTCCACTGACACACAAAGCAAGTGCCAAGTGTGATGTGAATAGTGAGCTTAAGTGGAATTAAGCCTCCGCCTTAGGTTTTATAAAGTGTAAGGGGGTAAAGGGGAATTTGCGTTAAGGGTGCAAATTCACGCCTATACATTTTTCCCCCACTTTAACGAGCATGAGTATTGATGAGTGCTTCAGTAAGGTAGAGTAGTAAGAAGTAACAAGGTAAGAGATGTATACCTAAACTGACGAGGAAGCAGAGCATGGTCTAGAGAACTCGAAAGTTCAAGAAAGGACTCCATAGTTCTGTGGAACTATAAAGCTGAAGAATGAAAGTGCCTTATAGGATCATGATCTTGCAAGGGAGGTATCCTTCAAGAACTCTCAAATGAAGGAGACCAAGGAAATGGGACTCCGTAGACTTAGAGATGGTGACATGTTTACCCCCAAATAGAACATGTTATTAAGCGGCCGCATAGGCTTGTGAATTGAAAGTCACATAGACCATCACTAAGTTGTAAGACTTTCAAAGGGGTCCCTTGGGAGCCCTTCAAAAGGAAGGATGTTCCACTCAAGGGACACGCTGTTTGAAAATTCAAGTCTAGTCTGGCTTCCCCAAGCTAGATGTAAGGATGTGAAGTAGGTCTAGTCAGGCTACCCCTATACTACACACGAAGAAGTGAAACTGGTCTAGTCAAGCTACCCCCAAGCTAGACGCCATAGAACTTGTTGAAAATTTTGAAGGGATCCCTCGGGAACCCAATGTGAAAAGGAGGGGTCCACTCAAGGGACACAGTGTTCAAAAGCCAATGTCTTCATTCTTGAATCGATTCATCATCAAGGAATCCTTTTGAAAGATGTTCACTTCATCAAGGAATTCAAAAAGAAGGATGTGCCCCCATGTGAGGGGAAGATCAAGACTGTTCCTACTTTGGAGGAAGGTTCCCAATTCCTTTATTTATGAATCCATGATGAAGGAAACATGTTTCGTTAGGGTTTCAGGTCAAGAATACAACTCTAAAGAAGAAGCGTGTGAAGGGTCTTGAGAAAGGATTCATTTTGCAACAAATGCACTTTCTAAAGACCAAGTAATGTAGAAGTGGCATTGTCACACATGAAAGGGACAACTCAAGCAAAGAAGAGAGAAATATCAGGAGCAAGCAAAGGAAAAGATAACACAAACAAAGGGCATAGGGGGATCTAGTTTTGTGGGGTCATATCTGCCTTTATTTATAAATAGTAGGTAACCGTGGTGCAAGGTGAAAGATCATCAATCCTCGAGTAGATTAGGAAGAATGAATGGAAAAAAAAGTAAAAATAAAAAATTGGGTCAAAATGGAAGGAGGCCTAAATGCACCCAATGCTTTACATCATCCCCAATTTAACAAAAGTCAATCATAAACATGGAAGAATGATGATACATATAGAGGAAGGTCTATAACACAAACACCACACTTGTATCCAAGAACCAATAGGGGTGACGAGGGGCATCCAGGAACATATAGCATGATCATGAGGGCATCACATCACAACACACACACACATCTAATCTAAAGATCAAGAAGAGGGTCTCCCCCTAACACTAGTTAACCAAGAGGTTGTCAGCTTCCCACTCTAGATCATCGTAGGGAGAAGGATGATGAGCCTGCAATAGTGTAATGTTAAGGGGAGGAGCTTCTGATCCTCCCGCAACAAGGGCCAAGGTAGAGGGACCTGTGAGGTCTCTATCACTCAACTCTTGTGGGTCTAAGTTCAACAATTTCATGAAGATTGCTGACAAGGTCAGAACTTCATCCACCGAGTTAAACATACACTTAATGGGAGTGCCATGTTTTACCTTGACCGATGAAGGAGTTTGCACCCGGGGTTCACCACTAGGCTCATTGAGAGACTCGAGAGCAGTGACAAACTCAAGGGAGGCTAGGACTAGTTCTGTCACTAGGACAGAACAAGTCAGTGTAGGACCACCTTTCAGAGAAGGTGGGATCCTCTTACATCCTCCATTCTTGGAGGGGCCAATCTCTACCTTATTCTTCATCGGAGGAGGTGAAATCCCCATAGACAAAGCAAGGAGGGTCGAGGGAGAGGAGAAAATAACCATGATGGATACAACTAAAGTATTAACTATTGCACTCAAGGGAACACTAAGAGGGGGGGTGAATCAGTGTTCAACAAATCTGAACTTTTATTACTTTGAAAATTAAACCATTTTGTCACTACATTAAAAGAAAGATGAAAGCATTCAAAGGAAACATTCATAACACCATGACACACACATTTTTGCATGGAAACCCTGTTGGGGGAAAAACCATGGTGGAGGTTAATACACAATTTGAGTACTGAAATATAAATGTTTACAAAAGAGAATGCACTTGCATTTAGGCACAGTGCCTAGAGCTCACTGCTCAAAAGGGAAGGCTCACTACCTTACAAAAGTTCAAATTAAAACCATCTGAAGGTTGAACTAAGATGATAACATCTATTTATTCTAGTTTATAGTCCTCGTGAAGCTCATAGATTGATTTCTAGATTTGCAGACAAATTCGGCTCTTCGCTCAGCTCTACTCTACTCTCCCATTAACATCACAAATCCAACACTCACTCTTTTACTCTTTTGATTTTTGCATTACACTCATATTCACATACTTTCTTTTCATATTACACACTGCATCACATCTATATAATGATAAAACTGATCTTATATGTATCTGCTACCAAAGATTTATTCATCCATCAGTCGGCTTTATGAAACATTAAGTTCTTTTCAACTTGTCGGCCAGATCCACCACTAAATATGTATGTGCATCCTCCAAAGTTGGTTAAGACAAAGACATGACCTAAAACAAAACATAGTCAATCATGAAATCATTTAATTAATTAATCCTTATACATCCATGATTACTATATTTTCCAAGTCAGCCTTCTAGCATAGATAACCAACTGATTAGTGCACTAGATCTCCCAAGTCGTGTACTAGTGAATGTGTATCAAAAAAATCCTTCACCAAGGTATTCCAAATATCAAAAATATGGGGTCCACAACACAAAATGATAGTCTGATGAGATATATAGATTAAATTTTATACTTATAATTGGATGTCTTGTTCTTCACCCTGTTCGGCCGATAGATACAATTAACTAGACTGCAGACCGGATGTATGACTTAGGTTGTCATTTAGGTTTCCATCAATGAAAACAATTACAAATGATATACCAGTAATATCCCCCTTTGTCATTAATGGAAACACTTAGTGAAAAATGACTAAGTGTCGGAATCATTGTAGGTATACTGCCAAAATTTGTTGCATTCTCTCCTCCTAAGAGTTATACTGCATTCTCTCCCCCTGTGACATCAACAAAAAAGCATGGAAGCCATATGCCAGAAAGACAGAAAGTGATACTGACAAGATAGTGACAAAACATGTGTTCAAAATCCTCAAGGCTTCAAAAATTTAACACATATATGACGACAGTTCTCCTCCTTTGATCAAAACTTCAAAAACTTGAAAATAATTAACTGCTACAATTAGAAGATTATCTTATGGTTTTTCTTCACTTCCAGAAGGAATTTCTTCCAAGCATCTATTGTGATTCCAATGATAATGATCAGACTATTATTCTTGGATTTTTTATTAACAATTTTAGTTAAGGATTTTGGAATTGTAATTGCTTCTTCCAGTTTCTCACCATTCCTTAGTATTTCCACCATCTGCTCCAATCTACATTCAGTTAGATACTTTACCTTCCAAAAGGTATCAACAAGTGTATTATTGGTGAGTTGAATTTTTGTGTGTTCTGACTGTAACTCCCGATTTATTTTTCTGATGGTGCCATCCTAATCCTGCAACATGTCAGATCTTTTCCCAATACTATTTAACTCTATTTCAATCTGTTCCAATTTCTCATTGTAATTACTTGCAACATGGGGCCAGCAAATGCAATAGCTATCAATATTGTTACCTAAATTTATGCACTATCTCAATTCATTCATTTTCTTCTTCAATTGGAAAAGGGATATTCTGAATTTCTCCTTCAAGTGAGAGATAACTTCACCAGCTTCCTTTTCTTGATCTTCAGAATTCAATGTCTCTTTACTGTATTCAATCATCTCATCAGGAAGAATTTTCTACAAGCTTTCTAATTTTATCTTGCAATGCTCAATATGAGCATTTAATACATTTAGGATCATGTCTTGATCATATGATGGTCTAATATACCATAACCTAGTGATCTTTTATATTCCACCTTCTTGTTGAATAAGTTGTAGCATTTCTTTTGACAAATCATCTTCTTCCTCACTAGCTTTTTCTGGTTCTGATTCATTTTTCTCAGTTTCTTCATCAGAATCTTCATCTAGAATATCCACAATTTCCTTATCTTTACCTTTTCCCTCAATTCTGGGGACTTTTCATTCTGGAGGGTTGTATTCAACAATTTATTTACCTCTTTTTTGTCCTTTATCCATGCCACCGAAACCAACTTCAAATTTTCCTACCGGAAGGGAAGTATTGACCGAACCACACTTTGTAAGCACATTCTTAAATAATTTTTCAAATTCTATATCCCAATCAACTAAGCTCCTAGAATATGAATATATTTGTTTTCATACTAGTTCGTTTTCCTTCCACACCACATTGTCATTTTTTGGCAAACAATTCAAGAAATACTATACTAAGCATATGATCAAAGTACCAAACCTAAAAGGGTAGCCTATTTCTTTTGTTAGTTGCACATTCTCCATTAGATGATCCTTTATCAACCCACACAGGTCAAAGTCCTAACCTTCGATTATCATTTTGTGAGAAATGTAGACTGTGCTAGGCAATGTAGCACCTTTGCGATTTCTATAGAATATTTTGTATGTTATCTTATGTGCAATTTTCTTTGTAATGGGATTCTTGATTGTTGCAATTATCAATGCCCTCTGATCCATTATTCCAGCTAGGGTTTCAGCCTCTTTGTTATAGATAGATATCTTCCTTGGTACATCTCTGACTTTGCATAATCTAGACAAATTCTCAATTACCTCCTTTGAAATGATGTAGGATTTGTCCAAAGTTAAAATATCATCATGTAATATTCTCAAAATGAATTTTATGAATTTTGTGTTCTCAAAGTACGGAAACTCATTCCAAATATCCAAATTTCTATGTCTAGCTTTGCTTAATTTCTTTAATTTGTTATGGTAGAAGAAAATTCCTCATAGACCTAATCTTTGCACTGTTATATTCATCTAGTGTGATCGAGCCTTTGATTTGTTCCATTTTCTTTTCATATTTAGGGTTTACAATCACACACCAAATTGTATCAATATTTCGAGAATAATTTGAAATACCTGATAGATTTCGAGATTTGTCGATGAATCAATTTTTCTGCTTCAAAATTCATCTATTAGGTGCTCTCCTTCTCTTCTTCAATGCAAAGTAACAAATGATGATTCCAACTTGACTCTTGTAGTTCACACATGTGTAATAAATGCATTTTCCCTAAGTTTTTCAGGTGCTCTATTTTCTCAAACAGCTACAGAAAGATCTTTTGTGGACCTATGAATTCTTAGAATTATTTTTGCTAAAGTTATCTAAAACCTCTATACACCATAAATACACCTTCTTGATTATTCTTTGTGTTCCAGTACCATCATAGATAGGCGAGGAAAGATTTTCTTGAAGGACTCCCCCTAGGCCAGTGGCCTGAAATCATTTGTTGGAAGAATTACCAGAAGTAGGTTCTAGTATGGAACCATTTCTAGCACCACAATCATTATTCTTTACCCATGTCCTTTTCATCTGATCTTTGATTTCATCCATAGTCACTTTTTCTTTCCCTTTATCATTTTTCTCTATATTTTTTCCTTTGTATATCGAACCTCTTCTATCTGCATTTTTGTTTCTGCAAAATTTTACAATGTGACCATACTTATTGCAGTTGTAGCACATAATCCTTTTTTGTCCTGACCAATCATTCCAATGGCTTCTTCTTGATCTGCATTAATTAGAAACATGCCCAAATTTTCCACATGTATAACATTCAACATTCCTTCTTAACACATTTTTGCATTCAATTGATTTATGACCAATTTTTTTGCAATTGAAACACTAACCAGAGAATGATGAAACTCTTGACTTTATATTACTTCTACACTGACCAATCATATGACCGAACTTTTTACAAGACAAATAATATCCATTAAACTTTTGAACATTAGGTTGTCTTACCAGATACCTTCCATCTTTGTTCTGTCTGAAATTATTTTGTCCTGATTTGGAAATTTCTGCTTTTTCATATCCAATACCTCTCTTATCATTTACACTCTTTTGTCCTTGAGTTAGCTCATTGAGCCTTACTGAACTGATCTTAAAATTTTCTTTGTACTCATTTGCAATCACAAGATCATTCCTAAGAGTAGCAATCTACTTACCACATTCTTCTTCATTGTTTCTGGATCTTTGTAATTCACTTTCCAACTGAGCGAATACCCCATTTTTTCTACTGAATTCATCAGATTTCTCTTTCAAGGTTTGAGAAATATTTTCCTCATTTTTCTTCCTTTCTTGAATCTCTTTAGTCATCTTGATCATCATAGATTCCATCTCATGTTTTAGGTTTGTATTATCTCTGGCAAGATTTTCACATTCTTTAGTTATTTTCTTCAAGGTTTGATTCAAGTGAGCATCATCCATATTTTCATTCTCCTTCTGTTGTATCTAGTCATAGAGATACTTTGTTTTCTCCCTGGATTTAACAATCTAATATTTCAATGATTGAATTAATTTCTCAACATCTCTAAGACTTTCTTTTAATTCTTGTACTTCTTCTTTAGACTAATCAAATTCATCGAGTGCCACCAAAAGCTGTTGTTGAAGGCTACCAAATTCCATTACATTCCAAGATCCACCTCAAGCTGCTAAACTTCTTTAGAGGAACTTTTCTTTGATACCAATTGTTGGACTCAAGGGAACACTAAGAGGGGGGGGTGAATTAGTATTCAGCAAATCTTAACTTTTATTACTCTGAAAGTTAAACCATTATGTCATTACATTAAAAGAAAGATGCAAGCATTCAAAGGAAACATTAATAACACCATGACACATATTTTTGTGTGGAAACCCTATTAGGGGAAAAAACATGGTGGAGGTTAATCCACAATTTGATTACTGAAATATATTTTTTACAAAAGAGAATGTACTTGCATTTAGGCACACTGCCTAGAGCTCACTGCTCAAAAGGGAAGGCTCACTGCCTTACACAAGTTGAGATTACAATCATCTGAAGGTTGAACTAAGATGATAGCATCTATTTTTTCCAGGTTATAGTTCTGATGAAGCTCATAGATTGATTTTTGGATCTGCAAACTAATTCTACTCTTCGCTCTACTCTACTCTACTCTTCTCTCCCATTCACATCACAAATCCAACACTCGCACTATTACTCTTTTTATTTTTACATTACACTCATATTTGCATACTTCCTTTTCATATTACACACTACATAAAATCTATATAATGATAAAACCGATCTTATATATATATCCTCTACCAAATATTTATTCATCCATAAGTCGGCTTTATGAAACATTAAGTTATTTGCAACTTGTCGGCTAGATCCACCATTAAATATTTATGTGCATCCTCCAAATTCAGTTAAGACAAAGAGAGGACCTAAAACAAAACATTTTCAAGAACAAAATCATTTAATTAATTACTCCTTATACATCTGTGATTACTATATTCACCAAGTTGGCCTTCTAGCATAGATAACAAACAAATTAGTGCATTGAATCTCCCAAATCGCATACTAGTGAATTTTTATCAAAACAATCCTTCACCAAGGTATTTCAAAAATCAACAATATGGGGTCCACAACACAAAATTATAGTCCAGTGAGATATACAGATCAGCTTTTATACTTATAACTGGATATCTTGTTCTTCACCTTGTTCAGCTGGTAGTTACAAAAACTATTATGCGGACTGAATGTATGACTTAGGTTGCCATTTAGGTTGCCATCAATGACAACACTTAAAATCCATATGCCAACATTAACCATATCCATGGGCTTTAGGAAAGGTGAGACAGCCAGAATGAAATTCAATAGAGGCTGCTCCATGGAAGGAGATATAAACAATTGCACCTTTCTAGGCGCATGTGCGCTCGTAGCAGAAGTCGGAAGAGATTCAGAGCTAGTTTGGATAGAGGTGGAAGGGTGGAGAGAGGAGGATATAATAGGAGGTGCTTTCATCTCCTCCTCTATCTTCTATAAGGAGTCTTTCTCATCCAGGAGATCCTTTCATTGGCGCTTATGCTCACGCGCAAGGTGGTTTCCATGACTCTTTAAACTAGAAGCCAGAGCTTATGAAGGGATGGAAGGCTCCAGCTTAGACATGGGAGTATCCTCCATAGATTTTTCCAATGGAAGGATAGACTCCTAAATGGGAGCAAGAGGAGAGGGTTCATAAATGATAGGAGGAATCAACTCTAGTGCCTCGGTGGTGGGCCTCTTTTCATTCACTATTTTAGGAACAAGAACAGTTGGAGGCCGCAGAGGCCAAGACAAAGAGGAATCTCCATAGGGGGATTTTTTTCTTCCATACCAAATGAGCCTAGGCTCCATGGGTAAGATACGAAGTTCAAACATAGGACACTTTCCCTTTCACCAAGCGGGAACCATGGGATTCTCTCACAAACATGAGATAGAAGTAGATGGTACCACAGCAGGGTGAGAGGAAGCATCGCGCTGAATAGAAAAAGAGGAAGAAGAAGGATCTCATGACCACTTCTCTTCTTCTCTTCTACGTGCCTTGGCATCATCACTATTAGCTTTCAGGCATGCCCTATGTGAAACAACATAAGGCAAAGGAGGATATCTTACTTTCGGCCTACCACACCCTTTAGTATAGTTTTGATATGTGAAATATAAGAGGTCCTGCCTAGGTGGAAGAGGATCAAGAGGTTCAAGCCAAAATTAATCTAAGGTATATCTACCACGTGCAACCAATGGTCTATAACCGGTGTCAAGGACAATGTGTACCAAACCTCCATGAATGAACTTTAGACACTTATGCACAACTGAGGGGACTATGTTCATAGCTACCAGCCAGGGGATACCTAGCTTCACTCTGAAGAGGCAGACCTTGAGATGATGTCAAACTTAAGGTTCATAGATTTAGGTCCAATAAGGACCGATAGGACAATACTCCCTATAGGAGGTATGAAAATTCCATTGTGTGTGTAGACAGTACTTTGAGATGCATCATATCCATCCTTATGCAGGAAGTTGATTAACATGATCTCCACAGTTATGATATTCACTTGGGATATCGGATCAACGAGAACACTTGCTACAGTATTCTCATTTATCCTTAGAGGAATGTAGAGAGGAGATGGTTCCCTATTAAAGCCCATTAGCAGGTCCTGTAAAGTGAAGGTTATGCTAGTTCCACTACTCATAGTCCGTGCAAAGGGAATAGGTTGATTTAAGAAAGAGGCCATCACACACACCAAAAGTATTTCTATAGAGCCTCTTAAGTTTAATGGGATAGGACAGTGACCCAATCAAGGTTTCATTACACAACACCATTAGAACCTTCCAACTACACCTGCTAGGGGTCGTAGGTTACGTTGTAAAGCAGAAGACTCATAAAACTCACACCTACAATTCTCCTAGGACACAAGGAAAGGGACTTTCAGTATCACAAAATGGAACCAAAATAGTTCATGTCGGGTTCACCAAAAATGTAAGAGAGGGGTACCAACCAATACAACTCCCCAGGTCATGAAAGGATGAGAGAAGTATGGATTCCCTAACTTACCACAGTTTAAAGGAAGGTTAGGATATGCGAGGTGAAAGTGATGAGAGTTGTGTGCCCTTCGATCACTTTGTAAAACTGAGAGTTGAAAGGAGACTAGGTGAGTCGATCTTTAGAGTCAAATCTACGTTTCAGGTAGCTCTTTGTCAGAGGACAGAAGCATGGTTATGGGACAACAGCACAGCACATTGGTGTCTCACATGTGCATTGGATTCCTTACGACAAGAAAACCAGAGAGACAAGGTTTAATCTCTAAAAAGGAGACTATCAGCCTAGTTAAGAGTTTCTAGAATGATAGAACAAGATTAAGAAGTATGAAATGTATAGATGAACATGATAAAGGAAATAGATTACCGCAAGGGTGATGAAGATGATTTCACACAAAAATCTCCTCACCTACTTTCTCGAAGATCTCTCCACCTGTACACAAAAAAGAGAGAAAATGTTAGGGGGTTGTTTAGGGGTTTTCCTTAGTCAGACCTCCATTTTAGTGTTTCCACCTCCATAGACAGCTAAGTTTGCAATGATAGGAAAAATTTGATAAAGAAGAGAATACAAGCAAAGTGTACAAAAGACACTACAAAATAGTACATGCTTACTCAACCAAAATGATAGAGAATATAAGAGGAGCTTACCACCTCCATCCAAAGCACTCAAGGCTAGTTGAGGAGAAGATGAGAGGAACTCAAGCCTCTACTACAATGGTGTTTTTCCTACACTCGCACTATCAAAGTGATGGAGTGGTAGATTATTTCTATGAAGTGTGAAGTGTTTCTACAAAGATTTAAATGAATTCTTGAAGTGTGGAGAGAGTGTGTAGACTTGTGAAGAAGATCAACCAGCTTGAAAATGGAATAAAAGATGGAGAATATGAAGGAAAGGTGAAGAAAACGGCCAATTCGGGTCGACCAATCGAAGGGAGGTGTTAAACTTTGACTTTCAATAGGAAGTGTAAAGTCTCTACAAACTCTAGCCATAGGAATTTGCTAGGGATGTAAGCGCATCGTGCGGGTGTCCCCAATAGAAATGCCTCCAATAACACACAAATCAAGCACCAAGTGTGATGTGAACAATGGGCATAAGTGGAATTAAGCCCATGCCTTAGTTTTTCTAAAGTGTAAGGGGGTAAAGGACAATTTGCATTAGGCGTGCAAATTCATGCCTATACAAAGTTTATTTTCTTCATGGCTCGGGGCCTCTTGATATGTTTTCTCTTCTTCATCGGAATCCTAAATTTGAATAGCCTTCTCTTTATCTGTCTCAGTGACAACTATGTTTTCTTTAGAAACATCTTCTTCCTGAGGGATTATTTCTTCTTTTTATTTGAGCTCATGGTGCTCAAGCTCAGGGCTCTTCTTTGGTGCATCTTTTGACTTGTTTTATTCCTTTTCTACTTCTTTCTCTTCTTCTTTCTCCTCAGAAGGTTCCCCTTTCTCTTGGATAGGGCCCTTATCTTGGCCAATATGTGGAGGCTCTTTGAGTATCTCCATATTGACTTCAGTGTCTTCCTTTTCTTCAGAGGGAGGTTTCTCTAGTTCAACCTCTTCACCTATATCTTTGAGCTACTGGGATAGACCCTCTTACAGCTCCTGATCCAATGTCTCTATTATATATTTCACATTGATGGATTCAATGTCCTCCTCAGAAGATTGTGACTCTTCCTCATTAATCACTAATTTGTTCAAATTTATAGTTAGCATTCCCTCTGGATGTTCAAAGTAGGGCTCTTTAGGCTCCTCCATTATTAGCTTTCCAGCTTCTTTCTGGCATTTCTCCATTTCTTCAAATATTCTCATGGTGGCCTCTATCTTTGGTGGCTCTATATGTGGTGGAGGAATGAGTAAACCAGTGGAAATCTGATCCATCAGGGCCTGAATGGTGGGGTTCATGATCACCCCCAAAATATTGGAAGGTACACCTTGCATATATTTTGTAAACGCTTATGGCAAGGTGAGCTGGGGGATAGTAACAGTAGTTGCAGACATTGGAGCAGAGAGGATAGGACATGGAGGAGGTAACGAGGAGATCGATTGTGAGGATGTTGTGGCTAAGGAAGAATTAAGCACTACCATGGGGGTCATTGGTGGGGTGGAAGAGAGGTGGAATGAGATGCCCACAATGGGAAAAGATGAAATAGGAAATGGATGAGAGGTGGGAGGTAGTGGAATGGAAACGACAGCGGTAGCGGTAGGAGTGAAAGTAGTCAGTGGTGATCATGGATTTTTAATTTCCTCTTCTCCATGTTTAGGTTCCTCCTCAATGGTTGGAATCTCAATTGCAAATCCCCCAATATTCTTTTCTTTCTTGGAGGTTTCTCCCCCCATAGCCTTTCTTGAATATACCTTATGCTTAGGATGTCGATCAGGCACATCCTTCCTTTTTCTTGATCTGGTTGTCGAAGGGGATTTTCATTCTTCTTCTATAGAGGTAGCAGAAACTTCACTATTAGTTTCACTTTTGAGCTCATCCTCGAGCTCACCATATGTCAACGCTACACCTTGCACTTTGACTAGGGCAACCTGGGAATCTACCCCTTGCCTAGTTTTGTCTACAACTGGTTGAGTTATTGTGTCAAGTTCATTGACCTCTCCCTCATTTCAATATATTAGCAGTGGAGGAAAATTGGCAACAACATCAAACCTTTAATCAATAATTATGTCATCCTCTTCCAAAATTTGGTCTGGCACTGGGAACAAGTTTTTTGACTTCATGAAATGGGTAGTCATTGACATATAACATCTCATCTGCACTTCTTTGTCATCTTGAAAATTGGCCTAGAAGTCCTCTAGATGTGGCTGATAAGCATATTGCTTTCCCACATAACTCTTTAGCTTACCATATGGGTCAATCCTCGGCCGAGCTATGTGGAGTTCCAGATTATACTCCACTGTCTCCTTCTCTAAGTAGTCTACACATTGGGCAGAAAGACATGAATACATTCCTTGTTTGAAGGTGAGGGAATATGGGATTTACGTTCTGTGCTTATCAGTCAACAAGGCATGAGCATTCTATAATTTCCAAGTAACCTCTAGTAGTATCATTTGGTCATTGGGGTAATGTGGTAGCTTATAGGGCCTATCAGAGAAACCTTTTGCACTGATATGAGTAAACTTTGGGAACTATATGAATAGGTAAACAAATGTCTGGATGAACTCTCAGGCACTATGTGAATCTCTTATTTCAATTTCTCCCCCAAGAAGTCTGATAATATTCCCAATAAAGGCATCATTCACCCTCCACTAATCTTTCTTGAAATTCCTATATTGCAGCTGAGGATATTTATCATATAATTTAAGGTCTCTTCTTGGATTCGGGTTGTGTGCGACAATGAGGCCTTTGTACAGGAATGAATCAGTTAGTATGTACACTAGGTAGGAGGTCATATAAAACTGGGAGGTCCTTTTTACAACCATCAATTGGCTATGAATGTTGTCGTTGATGATTTTTGCCCAGTGAAACTTTTTTTTTCCACGGATGATCTCCTCAATGAAATAGAACATCCACTCTTGGAAGTATGCAGTAGTGTAGAGGTCCATTACCCTAATAAGCATAGTAACCAAGTCATGGTACTCGTCATGGAAGTCACTTCTGAATAGCTCTTGTGGAAATTTGGCTGCACTACCCCTCTTATCCTTCAACCAATGTTGGTTGATCAATTTATCACATTCCAACTAGTCTACCTTTCACATGTTTTCAGCATCTCCCTTCTCTATTTCTTCCATCTTATCAAATGTAGGGATGTGGAATGTCTTGCTTATAGACTTAGTAGATAAATCTGCTAACACTCTACCATCATGGTCAATGATATTTATTTTATTGTGATAGCACTCCCTGGATGCCATTACCAATTTCGAAGCAATGAGTGTGGGAAGGAAGTCGCCCACCTTGGCGAGGCCACTTTTTCTTATGTTGAAGGCATTCTCAATTCTTGGGCTAACTATCAACCTTTTTCTGAACTCCTCCATATTCACATGTCCAAGGTTGGTATCAGATATGGTGCCCCAATTAGATGCGAGCTTGGAGGTGATTTCCACCCCATGGAATTGGTACTTCATATGGTCTTTGTCTTCCTTTCCCCTTGGTGCTTTGACAGGCCTCTTTCCTTTCTCTTTTTCTATAGATTCTCTTCATGGTCTCGTAGTAGATTCCATAAATCCTACAAGTAAAGAAGTAGTAATCACATTCATACAAAAAATCAGGGAAGCATTAGTTGAATCTTGCAAAATAGAGGTAAGATCCATTGATATATCATCAAAAGTTCGTAAAATCCATTAACATTCCATATTTCGGGCTTGTTTGAGTCAATTATGGCATTGCGGGCCTAAAGATGCAAGTTTTCCTAGGCTGAAGGTTGTTTGGGGTGCTTATAAATAGGATAGTGTTGGGGGCATGGTGGCTCGCAAACAGCCACCCACACCCAAAGTTCTGCATTTGAAGTTAGGGAATCAACGCCATCAGTAATGCATTTAGCACATGGTAAAATCAATTATGAGTTTTCTATAATCCTTCACCTAGTGATTCTGCAAGGGTGGACCCTAGGAGTGCAGAGGTAGGTGGAACCGCAGACACTTCGAGCTTCATCATTGAGAAATGATCGGTAGGAGGCAGAAACTTGCTTGTGACAATCTGCCATGTGGGTCCCATAGGAGGCTTGGATGACACAAGCTTAACTTAGCTATTAGGAAGTTTGTGGGCAGAGACACATAGAAGGCCACTAGGAGATAGTCATTCAAGGATGGAAAAGATAAGATGGCGGCCTGTGGGATGCCACCCGCACTAGTGGATCTACAAGGCAGTTAGGCATTAAACATTTTATGCGAAAGGAGTTAGACGATGGAGGAAATCTCGGGCTCCACCGTGTGGAGGGAAGGCAAGGAATGGTCGTTCAGTGAACGACGTCCATAGGATAGCCAGCCATAGACGAAGGTCCATGAGGGAAACTCTACAACATGTTATACTTGGTCATTTTAGCATCAAATTCTCGAAGGAAAAGGTTGGGGTTGGAGCCCGTAGAGTGGACCGATGTGGGTCCCAGGCTATTTGTGAATGATAGTAGTGATGGGGTGGTCCACAGATGGGCCCCTACAAGGTTTGTCCTGCAAAGGACTCAGGTCTTAGGTTTTTTTTCGTGTAAATATTTGGCCGACATGAAGTACCACACGGTTTGCATTGTGGGCGGGAGTGGGGACTTCACCATTTGGGGATAGCATTTGAAAATGGCGGTGAATAGACGGAGGAAGTCCACTGGGTACAACCTACAAAAGGAGACCTATGTTCTATTTTATCAACAACATTGATCTCAGTGGAAAGCGGGCATGAGACAACCATTTAAGAATGACAACAAGGTATGGGTTGCCTGCATGCGGTAGCCCACAAAATTGGACCCACAAGGGCCTCTCAACCTTGGTGAAGAATAGCGATGGGAAGGGAAACTTCCACAAGGCCCTTAGAGGGTGAGTTTGATTATTTTTTAATTATTTTCTCAAGTGGGTTTATGTAGAATTTGAAGGTGAATCAACCGTCTTAAAATATTATAAAGTCCTCTTTAAGATTTTAAGTATTTTTAGAAAAATCAATGCAAAGTTCATTTCGGTTGGGTGGCGGTGGACATACCTAGAGATATTGAAGAAGTTGATGAATTTCAAGCCTTGAATCATCTAGGAGGTCACGTGGGTGCGAAGGATGTGATGATAGTCTTGGGCTCTGAAAAATTCAAAACTGGCAAGGTGAAAATGACAGGTTGACTTGGCTATCTATAGGAATTTGAGGATTAATGGTCTGCATTAATTGCATGTATGATGGTCAGTGGAGTAGCTAGGTGTAGGTTTTGAAGGAGTGGCAGTGAGAAGGTTGGGGCCCGCAGGGCAGATAAAATCTCAGCTACGGTCATCAGGCGGTCGATGAAAAAGAGATGTCCATAGAGGATACGGGACCCACCATGCAGGTGGGCGTCCTGCATCGACCACTGGTGGAATGGTGGAGGCAAAGCAGCGGCATGCAAAGGGAATCCCACAAGGGAAAACTCATAAAAGGAAAAGGACGCCAGCCTAAAAAGGCAAAGGGAAACTTTCCAGGGAAACCTTGTGAAAGCTAAGGACTTAGGAATTTTATGGGTGGTGAATCTGGTCAATTGAAGATGATGAATTTTAGGTTCCTTGACCATTTTGACGCTAAAAATTAGGGGCATGCAAAATGAGGTGAAATAAAAAGCGACCCAGAGGAAGTGAAAGAGAGGATCCCCATTCCGAATAGGGCATGTGTGCTATAGACACAACAATTTTGATTATAATTTTTCTCTAGTAGAAAGAATGGAAGAAATTATAATGTTTCTTTCTTTTTCATCCCATAAGTACTTCAAGGTATATCAGATGGATGCCAAATCAACCTTCTTGAATAAATATTTGGAAGAAGTCAATATAGAGAATTCTGATGGATTCTGGTTATCAAAAGAACCAAACATGGTGTGTAGACTGAAAAAGGTATTGTATAGTCTCCAACAAGCTCCTATGGTTTGGTATGCAAGGTTGGAAAAGTAATTAATTCAACAAGGTTTCAAGAAAGGTAACACAAATAGTAATATTTACTTCAAGATTGAGGATGAAATAATTTTAATAGTTGTTGTATATGTTGATGATATAATATTTGGTGAAAATGATGAGATGTGTAAGAAGATTTCTAAAGAAATGTAGAATTAATTTGAAATGTATATGATAGGTGAGTTATCCTTCTTTATTAGTCTTCAAATTTCTTAGCTAGATGATTGTATCTTTATTTCTCAAGAAAAGTATTTCAAGGATATGTTGAAGAAGTTTGGCATGGAAGATTGCAAACCTATGAGTACTCATATGGTAACTAGTTGTCATTTGAGTAAGGATGATGAGTTTCCCCTAGCTAATCATACTCTATACAAATCTATGATTGGAAGATTGTTGTACTTAACTACTTCAAGACTTGATATTATGCATTTGGTTTGTTTGGTTGCAAGATTTCAACCTAATCCTAAAGAAACTCATTTAAAGGAAGTTAAGAGAACATTTAGATATTTGAAGAGCACTTCAAATTATGGATTATGGTATTTAAAAGGTGATGACTTTGATATGATTGCATATACTAATATTTATTAGGTTTTTTTATGATAGAATAAGTACCAATGGTGGTTCTTTCTTTTTGGGAAATAGGCTTGTCTCATGGAATAGTAAGAAGGAAGATTTAGTATATTTGTCAACAACAGATGCAGAGTGTATTATTGTAACATCTTGTTTCACTCAAGTGTTGTGGAGGAAGAAAACATTGAAGGATATCAAGATAAATTATGATCATCCCATTCCTATTCTATGTGATAAAACAAGTTCCATCAATATTTCCAAGAATCCAATGATGAATTCTAGAACCAAGCACATATCAAAAGGGTATTATTTTTTGAGAGAGAAGGTTGTAGATAAAGAAGTGAAGTTGAAGTAGGTATTCATAAAGGATTAGGTTGCAGAAATTTTCACAAAGGCACTTGCAAAGGATACATTCAAATATCTCATGCATAATTTAGGGAAAATTTCCCCTCCTTTCTAGATGCATAGTTTGTGCATTTGTCCAAGGGGAGTAATTGAATTCATATCTTTATTCCTAAACTGATGGGAGATACCTCTTAAGGGGAGTAGATAGTGGTAGTTGCTTCAAGGAGACAGTATCAAAAGAGGGATTCCTTTTTCCCTTTGTCCTTGATGTCAAAGGTGGAGAGATTGGAGAGATTAACGAGGAGATATTTTGCACGAAAGTGTTGTGATGATAGTTTCACCATCAATGATAAAGGGGGAGATTGTTGTAGTTTGGTTGTCATTGATGTCAAAATTTCATTGAAGTATGTTGTAGTTTTTTTGATTAGTTGTAAGAGTTTATAAGAGATGCTCCATATTTCTCCATTGATGATGTTTTTCTCTTATAGTTTGTAGGTTAGTTTCATGTTGTTTCAAAAAAAAATTGATCCACATTTCAAGTCTTTTAGGTTATCAAAAAGGTGTTTTTGAGAGTGATAGATTCAAGTCTGTGTTGATTCTTTGAAGATGTTCTCAAAGCTACAGAGTTTGGCTCTACATATCTCTACATTTTCAGATATGGTTGTGTGGTTTAGATGAAATTTTATGGAGATGTGAAGGTGTCATATCCCAAGTTTCATGTTATTATTTCTTTTATAGAGAGCGTTATAAGTGATAGAGTATAGGACTATGTTCTGTAGTGACTAGTTTCAACATTTGTTGGCTTGCACCAACTTCTTGTTGCATGAATTTGTGAAAGGGATGTATGAGAGTGCTCCTAAATATCATACAATGTTTTTTGATATTTTTCAAGGTGTTTTTTGGTTTCTTCGAAACAATATGTGGTCTAGAATGATTTTTTTTTTGGGTTATGCTTTTGCATGGATGAATAAGGCATGTTGGTGATGTGTGTCATAATTTCAAGTATCAAAGGAGCTGATGGAGTGTTTGGAGGTGTTTTATGGGTCATTTTGACTCATCTAGAATAATACAAATATTGTTTTATCATTCTTATGTACTGCTACTAGTCTGAAGGATGACATGCTACAAGTTAAATGTTTTCTTGCTTATGGCCAACCTATTTTGGATTTACAAAATGTGTGGATGGTTTCTATTGAATATCAAAGGTGTGAAGAAATTTTAGGAGTAGGTTAAGCATGTTTTTATATTCACAAGACATGTTCCTCTTCCTAGTATCACGTCTAGTCTTTTGGGTCTTGCCCTCTACACATTTCATGTTGATTATTTTATCCTTGGCCGACTTGGATATGTATTATTTTTATTATTATAGGCCAACATATGATGTAATAAATGTAATATCATGTATAAATTGTAAACCTAGTTGATCTAGGGTGATGGATAATTGTGTGATGTATTATGACAATTTTGTAAGTGACTAAGAGAAAAAGAGAAGTTGCAGATCATGTCCGGTTTCATCTTGATCATATCTTTGTGATAGAAGGGAAGTGAAGAAGTATGCATAATATTTTTGAAGTAGTGATATAAAGGCAAGACTTCTTGATTGTTGAAAGTATTGATCTAGTAAGCAGTTGAGAAGACATTTGGAGAAGTAACATAGAAAAATTATAATCATCAAAAGAGAAGTGATAAATAAGAATTGTAATCATCAAAAGGTGTAATCTTAATTGTAAATTTTAGATATTGGAAGGAATTTCATTCTATAATCTTTCCTAAGTGTGTGCTAAATTCAAGGAGTTGTAGCTTTCTTGGTTTGTATTCCTAAAATAAAGTGCAATCAGGGAGTTTTAGCTTCCTTTGGACTGACCCTACACCTATAATCATGGAGTAGTAGCTTCCTTGGGTTGCAAAGTTGTAAATGTTCATATTCTGAGGTTGGATTAGGATAGTGGCTCCTAGCAGATTTTCCCACCATGATTTTTCCCTTGTGGAGTTTTCTGGATATATCTAGTGGTGTTTTATGTTGTTCATTATCTTCATCTTTCATGTTCCTAATTATGTAGTAGAGTTTCAAGTGTCTAATTGTTTTAGAGGGTTTGATATTTCATAGAATACAAATTCAACCCCCCTCTTTGTATTTTGTTGTGTTCAACAAGCCTGATGTTTTACTCCCATTTTTTACAATGTGAATTGGTATATCACATTGGACTCCAACTCTTGTAAGCCTATCAACATGCTTGTTCTAGTTTCTAGGGATAGTGTGGATTTCAAAACCCTCAAAAACCTCAATCAAACCCCAAAATTTATGTTTTTAGGATTTGAGTAGGTTATTCTTGGTTGTACTTTGAGTTCTAATTTGGTGGATAACTAATTCACTATCTCCAAAGAACTACAAAACTTTGATGTTCCTTCTTTGTGCAAGATGGAGACCTTGGATCTAGGATTCATACTCAACTTCATTATTGGTGCAGCTAAATTAAATCCTAAAAGAGAATTAATACTTCTCATTACTTAAATATATCATAATTATACTAGCACCTACACCATTTTTTTCTAGAGCCATCAAAAAAAAAATTCACAATCCCTCTAGATCTTTTTGAGTTTTCAATAGATTAGGGATAGGGGAATCCTCTTCATTGGGGAAATAGGTGCCAAGACTAGTCTCCTCTACCTCAATCAGGATCAAACTGAATTTTATTTCCCCATTCATCTAGTAGACAATTAGGGATCTCCTCCAAAATAGTAGTAGGTTCACAAATAATACACTCATCCTCTTGATCATACAATATGAAATTCATATTTATGGGACTAGAGTGTAAGGTTTGATGTGATATTTTACAATGGGCTCAACCCTAATGGTCACTTTGGTACCATACCTATTCCTGAATAACATATGGTACTAATCAAAACATAGATATGCACCTATCTTAGCAGTGAATTCTCTAGATAGTAATATGGAAGAGAAATAAGGGAGGTCTATGAATGAAATTTCTTGTAACATAGTACAACTAGGACATGCATGCAAGATCAATTTTAGGTCCTTGATGACCACCACTATTTTAATAATAGTTCCATCCATTGCACAACTCCCTTAGTCATCGGTTCATACTTTATTCCAAGGATATTAGCTTTTTTGTCATAATAGAGCTACTAGACCTTGAATCTATCATACAACTATGCACTATATGATTTCCAATAATTAAGGATAAATAGAAGGGAGGTGGCTTATTGATTTAGCTTGAATTCCCTCTTCCTTGGTTTGAACTAAGCTGATTGGTGGAGTATCTCCTTCCTTATCTAGTATATAATTTGGTTTCTTGAGATCTTTGAAAGCATTTATAGCAAATCCCTTTGAGATGGGATAGATAGAGCCTTCCCCATGGTGACCTTTGGGTTATCCCTCTTCATCTGATCAACTATAATAATAGGAGGATAATCAAACTTAGATGAAACCCTTATAAAATCAAGATCCAACTTTGTTGAATGAATGACCTAATGTTGTTCCATTGCCTTGTTACTCCTACCAATAGGTTGATTTGTTTTTAGATCAATTATCTTGCATGTTGTTCCAATATATGTAGCCTCTTGAAATGGTTGGAGGGTTGATACTTGACCAATTTTAGAAGATGTACCACCATCTATTTCTCTCCTCTTGGATCTTATACTTTGAGCCACTACATGAGCACATACTTGGTTTAGGGCACAAAATTCCTTCTCATCCTAGTTGACCAATGTAGAGTCCCTTTGCAAGTGATCTTTCCTACTAGAAACTTCTTGATTAGTATCCAAATTGTTGTCTTGAAGCTAAGCGTTAATTTTGAACTACTAGAGTTTACATAAAATCTCCATTTTGACAATCATTCTAATTATGAGGTTGATTTCATTGATAACACCAATCATGTTCTTAAACTTGGTTTTCTTGGACTAGAACCAAGGATTTTGAAGTATTACAGGTGGTTGGATTCATACTATTCAAGGGTTTAGCATAATTTTTTTGATTTTTCCCTTGATATGGCTACCTATTTTGTTGATAATTTTGGTTTTGAGGATGGTAAGGTCTATTTTTCTTTTCTCCTTTCTACCACTAAATCATTAGTCAAAGTCTAGATTAAAGTGTGCAATTCATCTAGAGGTGTAACAATAGTAGATGGTTGACTAGTAGAAGCAACAAGAACAAGATCCAAGGTTGGTTGCTAAGAAAGAAGCTTTAGAAATAGAGGAATTGAAGGCCTTGGAGCTATTTCCCTAGCTTTTATTAGAAAATTTTATTTCCTAATGGTAATTTAATATACATTCAATAGAGTCATCTTGGTGAAGCTTGTAAAATCCATGGCTATTTTGATGTTATGGGATTTTAGAGGTTTTGAAACTTCTGAATTATATAAAATTAGGTTTCTCAATCCACAAGTTAGGGATTTATGAAACCCTCATGTGTTAAAACCCTAAACACTAGGTTTGAGCATGCACTTTTGTTATAAAAATTTATTGACCTACTGATTCGATCTCCGGTCAGTTAAGTTATAGCTTGAGTCCTTGGGTTCATATCTTAACTATCCCTAATGTCCTAGTCTTTCCAATCTCTACCTTGTTTGGTATTCTTGAAATATTAGGTCTACCGGTTGAGAAATAAATTTTTCCTAAGTCTAAAGTTTTTCCTAGGTCTAAAATATTTCTAAGTATAAAATGTTAGGTCACCTAGGCATGACCCCTTTTAAGTCCTAACTGAAATAACATGCTTTAAGTTATTTTAATTCATGTGTCCTTTTGTCCCACTTACTACAAGTGTTCAATTTTATTTAACCCCCACTTAATCACAAGGAATAAAATAGCACAAGAAAGAAGGTGTGGGGATATGGGAGGGCACCATGTATCTAGTGGACCTCATGGCATCTTTGTAGATTTTTCTTGAAGAATGTGGCGCACCCAATTTTTTAAAGGCTCAAATTATGACAAGTAGAATCCACATACCAATTCCTTGCTAGCCCACTAAAATTATGGTGGGTCCTCATCTTAGCCATGCAGGAGTGTGGGGACATGACACGTGTCCTTGGTGGGACTGAGCTCATTGTTAGTGGTATAACAAGAATCAATGGTCAATACTATGTTTATCAAATTTCAACGATGGTTGCTATATCATGGAAGACATGGTGGGCTCGATTTTGAGGACTATGATGGTGCATGATGTTGACACATATCTATGGAAACAAGTGGCGAAAGGATATTGCATCACATAACTCTTGCACATCACACTTATAATTCCTTTAGCACAAACAATGTTGCACTAAGCATAAGGCATGTGATGGATATCTATGATGCATGTTTAGGGGGGTTTGATTCGATATTCATGCTTTAAAATTCCAATGGGCTTTGATCTCAGCCATCCATCCTCGATCGACAACTAGAATTCAAATTTCAACAGCTAAGTACGTTGTGTTTTGTGCAAAAACGAGAAGTAATGGCACACCTGTATTTCCAATGACCAAGTCAAAATTGATTGGCTTTGCATCAATTTTATGCACTTCTCCCATGATGTATTAATGGCCAATATGGTTCCATTGCTCCTTTGTGTGTTGCAAGTGCCAAATTATTTTGTCAGAACATGCTTGCCTAGATTTAGCTACAGATTTCCTAAGAGTTCATATTCTACATTAATGAAGATTATGATGGAATGTCTATCGGTGGTGTCAGAGTTGTTAAGGCTCGGGTTGTTTCTTAGGTGTTGGGGGGAAATTCAAATATTTTGTGAAGTCCAATCAGATTCCATCCCTGTTGTAAGTCTATTTGTGTTAGGGTTAGGGTTTGAAATCATTTATGAGTTATGCCTACACTATAAAGGCAATTTTTTGTTATCATTCAAAGGGTTGGTTCTGATTCTAAGTTTTTTTGTGTATTTGTATAGAGTCAAGTTGGATAGGTAAGTCCTCTAAAGCTTAGAGAAGGAATGTTGTAAGTTTTTTCTATAATAACAATAGATGAATCAAACACTCATTATGTTTTCTCATATTTGAATTGTCAATATTTTGTTGTCTCCATATTGTAATGCATCATCTTTTGAATCATATAATCAAGGGTTGTTTATGATTCTCATATCACATTTTCTATTATGAATGTTTAAATTTTTAGTGTAGACATCTAAATTTTACCACTTCCATATGGTAAAATTTATCCTCTTATTTCTTCTAATTTGCATTTGCATCCATATTAATTAAATAATTTTATTACTTGATTAATATTCAACTTTATCCCTAATGTTCTTAAGGTATTCAATTAATCAATTATTTACTTTATCACATTTCTTATCCAAATTAAATAAATAGATCAATTTATTTAATTTGGTCATTTAACCCACATTAATTAAAATTAATTTTTAATGCATACCCATTCTCTCTTAAAATTTCGCATCCTCCATAATCCATTTCTAATCCCACTTAACTTGCTTAATCTTTGATTAGGCATGCAAACACTCCTAATCCATGATTAGGAGGTGTCATATCCTCCATAATCTCCCACTTTCCTTAATCCCTCATTATTATTTGCACAACCTTAATCAGTGATTAATTAACCCTACTCTAATCCTAATACCAATTATGGCATGTACCCAAGTCAACCTTCATTAATTATTTCTATTTTTGGAAAAGTTATCTCCTCTTCCCTATGAATTTTTAATTCCTATTTAGTTCCCCCATGAGCCCACATGAAATTTATAATTCCATTTTATTATCCCCATGTGTCTAGTTGGAATTTCTAGTTCCAATATATTCCCCTAAGGTCCCTTGAGAATTTAAAATCAATTTTAAATTCTCTCCTCCTCTTCCATAGGAATTTTGAATTCCCCTTTCTCTTCCTAAAGAGGATTTTGAGGAATTTTAAAATTCCTCACTTGTCACATCCTCCCATGATTTTAAGAAGGATAAAAAAATTCATTCCTTTTTCCCTTCCCAAGGTACTTAAAAGTAACTCCACCTATATTCCATGTCACCTCCACCTATTTGCATCCCCTCCACCAATGATGACACATATCCTCACCACATCTATTGAGATGCCTCAACCATTGATTTTTAACCCTACTTTCAATCTTGGCCATCCATTCCTTTTTCTTCCAAAAATTAATATCTCACACTTAGCCAATTTTCATTCATTCACAACATTCACACATTCATTCAAACTTAGCCTACAAGAAATTTTCAAGCACTTACCACCATTGTTGCAACATTTTAAAGCCTTCATCTTGCATCAACATCCGTTGCAATCACCACCATTGCATTCCTTGCATAATCACCATCATTCTCATATAGGTTGTGTGTTATCAATTAATAAAACAAGCACACAAAATCAACATCAACAAGGGCCAACCATTCAACAAATTTAAACAAGGTAAAAATTTGTGTTTGCTTCTTATTCTTGTTTATATTTCAACTTAGGCCAACCTTGAGTGTTGCTTTTGTTTTTCTAATTTGCATTTAGTTTTTATTTGCATATTAGATTAGGAAAACACTTGCACACATTCTGACATGCCCGGTGGGACCCACATAATGAGTCCATTAACATTTTCTATTGTTTTAAATTTTTTAAGTTTGGATCCTTTCTAGTTTCAAAGGTGAATTCTCCCAATGGGTGGACCTGCATCCTACAAAGGCGGACACACCTTCGGCCCTCTGGCTTTAGTATACATAGGCAGACCCACATCTCATAGAGGTAGAGATGTGAAGGTTCAAAATAGAAGTACTAAATAGTTGGGTACGCGAAACACAAAGGTAGGTATGCTCAATGCTACATAGGTGGATACATAGAAGATACAGGGGTGATCTTTCTCTCCAGATAGGTAATTTTGTGGTAAACCCAAACCTTAACATTATGAACACCATTGTTTCTTTGTTTTTGGGTTTAGGTACTAACCTACTCACTTGTTTGTTTGTGTGTGTGGTAGCTACTAACTATTTGCAGCTTCTCATTTGTCCAAGATCGACAGTGATTAACTACTAACTTGTTTCCTATAAGATGAGTGATTGAAGACATAGTGTAGTTGTTTTCCCTAACTAGCTAGGAATATTTTATTTTATTAAAGGGTCAAAGAATATTGTCTGTCATGTTTGGGATAACTTGTTGATGTATGCTCTCCTCTTGCACCCTTTGATGAGCTTAGGGATTAAAAATTACAATTTGATCCAAGTCCATTTCTGAGTCCACCTAGGAGTGCTAGCTTGTGTGTATATGGTGCAGCCATGGTAGGAGGGTCCTCAAAGAGAATAGTCCAAAACATGCAAAAAGAGTCACACAATAGAAGCAACATGAATTATGGAGGAAAATGCAGATGAAACATTCTTATTATCAGAAATCTTGATTACAAATAGTTAGCCACATCTGGGTTTACAGATTTGGCGCATAGGCCTGATTACAACATGCTTGAAATACAATAATCATACATGCCAATGAAAATATTATAGATCGAAATCTAAATACATCATATTCTATCTTCTTAATTTTGTTTCATAATCTAATGGTTCAATACTAAATTTATATCACATCCATGTCAGCCAAAGCTCGCTACAATCTCTGAGAAGAAAAGTGTAACGTGTGCAAGAAAAATTTGGCCTCAAATCTGAAATTCATCCATGGTAGATGTGTAAGATGAAGTGTGGACCTAAGTGTAAGGTCAAGGACACTCCATAGAACAAATATAAACACACCATGAGGATCCACAAGTCACGAGAAATATTTGTGATCGATCCAACTAGTCTTTAGGTTTTGAAGTCATTCTAGGGCCAGTCCCAAAAACTGTCACATACTCTGGAAGTGATAATTTACTGAAAAAAATTCCAAATGACCTGAAAAACTTGGAATACAAAAAATTGAACATATCCACAATGAAATCCTAGGTACGCAAGATATGGCGAGAAAACATGAAGAAACACTGGATCTACCAACTCGAACAAGGACATGAACAAAACAAGAACAAAACTGAATGAAAATATTTTTGATTGATGCAAGATTGCCAAGAACCAAGGATGCTCTTACATCAGATATCTGAGGTTAATGAAAAGTGATCCCCTCACTTTGTAGAGGCCAAAGGAAAACCAATATGGTCTACCTCAGCCTGAGAAATCCAAGAATAATCCTCCACTGTTCTACCCTTCCATTTCACCAAATATTCCTTGTACCATCTTCCATGAGTCCTCCTTCCATCTCTAACATCCAAAATCTCTTCTATCTCATTTGATTGTTTTTTAGGAAGTTGTTCTTCCAATTTCACCTTTTCGTCTTCACTGAATTCTGCTTCATGGTACTAATGTAAATTTGCAATGTTGAATATAGGTGATATACCCACATCATCTGGTAACTCCACTTCATAAGCATTTCCTGAATCAAATATCTTCAAAATCTTACAGGGTCCTGGAAACTTCCTCATCTTCAATTTATTGTATGTTCCAACTGAAAATATTTCTTTCCTCGAGTACACCATCACTTCATTTCCAACTTCAAATTCCTTATGTCTCCTCTTTTCATTTGCTTTCTCCTTATACTTCCGATTAGTGTTTTCCAAGTGCTGCTTCACTTGAGTATGCACTGTCTTCATATGTTCTGAAAATTCTACTGCTTCTGCACCCCTTTTATCTTCCCTACTGATGTCTCTCAAATATGATATACCTCTAGGATGAACTCTTGTAATAATCTTAAAATTTATCTTCCCAAAACTCATGTTCACTGAATTATTGTAGGCTACTTTTGCTTGTGCTAGGCCTAGATCCCAAATTTTGGTCTTCTCTCCAACCAAACATCTTAGAAAATTTCCCAAACTTTTGTTCACTACCTCTGTCTATCCATCTTTTTGTGGGTGAAAAGTAGAACTGAACTTCAAATATGTCTTCAAATTCTTCCAAAGTGTCCTCCAAAATTAACCAACAAATTTTGTATCCTTTTCTAAAACAATGCTCCTCAGTAATCCATGCAGTCTGACCACTTCTCTGAAAAACAAATCTGCTATATGTACTATATCTATTATCTTCTTACAAGGTATGAAATGTGCCACCTTATAAAATCTATCCACTACCACAAATACTGAATCATTACCTCTATGTGTCTTAGGCAAACCAAGTATGAAATCCATTCTGATATCCTCCCAAGATCTTTATGGTATTGTCAAAGGCTTATATAACCCAACATTCTGACTACTCCTTTTTGCAACTTGACAAACTATACAGCTCTACACAAATTTCCTGACATGGCCAAAAGTAATTCTCAATCACCAACGCTATTATCTTGTCAATTCCAAAATGTCCTAACAAACCTCCACTATGTTTCTCTTTCACCAAGTTATCCCTTATTGAACTTTGGGGTAGACACAACTGATTTCCTCTAAACAACATGTCCTCTTGGATGATATAATCCAACCATCAACTTCTATCCTCCAAGACTGGTTCTTTATGTGCTCTCCAAGGTTCTACAAAATCTGGGTCTTCCTTATACAAGTTTTTCAATTCATCAAACCCTAATAGCTCCACTCTCATCTATGCCAGTAAATTCCTTCTTCTACTCAAAGCATCAACAACTCTATTTGACTTTCCACTCCTATGTTTCAAGACAAAAGTGTAACTCTATAAGAACTCTACCCATCTCATGTGTTTCTAATTCAACTTACCTTGACTGTTCAAATACTGCAAAGCTTGATGATCTGTATACAACACAAACTCCTTAGATAAAAATTAATGTCTCCACTTTTTCAAAGCTTGAACTATGGAATAGAACTCCTAATCATATACTGAATATCTTCTCCTTGCATCATTCAACTTCTCATTGAAATAGGCTATTGGTCTTCCTTCTTAACTTAACACTACTCCAATTTCATTTCCACTTGCATCACAAACCACTTGAAATACCTTATCAAAATTTGTTAAAGCTAACACAGGCTTCTCTGTCAACTTCTATTTCAACAACTCAAAACTTTTGTCTGCTCTAGATGTCCATCTAAAATCCTTTTTATCTCCCCTCATTGTTTTTGTCATAGGGCTACAAATGGAACTGAAACTCCTAATGAACTTTCAGTAGAAACTAGCCAATCCATGGAAATATCTTACCTCCCCAATGATTTTAGGTTTAGGTCATTCAACAATGGCTCTCACTTTCTCAAGATCCATCTTCAATCCATCTACTGATATTACAAATCCTAGATATACCAATTCCTCCTTCATGAAACTACACTTATTTATGTTTATCAGCAACTGTTCTTCTTTCAACCTTTGCAAAACTTGTCTTATGTGCAAAAAATTTTCTTCCCTTATCTTACTGAATATCAAAATTTCATCCAAATATACAATCACAAACTTACCCAATAATTTATTCAATACCTCATTCATCAACCTCATGAAAGTACTAGGTGCATTTTTCAGTCCAAAAGGCATCACCGACCCTTCATACAATCCTTCATTTGTCTTGAATGTTGTTTTCCACTCATCTCCTTCTCTGATTCTGATCTGATGATATCCACTCTTTAAGTCTATCTTTGTAAAGTACTTAGCTCCACTCAAACAATCCATAATGTCAACCATCTAGGGCAAAGGAAATCTATACTTCACTGTGATCTTGTTTATGGCTCTAGAGTCTATACACATTCTCCATTATCCATCTTTCTTAGGTGCAAGCACAATAGGTACTGCACAAGGACTTAAGCTTTCTCGGATCAAACCTTTCCTCAATAATTCATGTACTTGTCTATTCAAATCTTCATTTTCTACTGGTTTCATCCAGTGTGCTACTTTATTCATAAAAATAGCTCCAAGAATCGGATCCATGCAATGACTAATACTCCTTACTATCGACTTCTCAGTTTTATTTGGTTGTCCTTGATGAAAAAATCAGTTTGGTATCTCAGATAATCTTTCAGAGGCTTTGTTTTTGGTATTCATGTTCATGATGATTCAATTTTTTCATTTTGATTACTCATGTGGCTTCTGGTTCAAATTTATGAATGTTATTCATTTGCAGATGGTTATGATTATATTGGACTGATAGTGTTCATAAGGCTTAGTACAATTTATTCAGATGGTGTTCATTGTGACAGGGAAAACATTAGCTTATGTGATAAATGATATTGTTATCTTGATAGGACTTAGGTTGATCATGGAGCAGTTGGTTTCATTTTGACTGGTTGGCCCTTCTTTATTGCACAATAGGTATATTGTTTCAATTGTTCATTATCAGGTTGTTCATGGCATCATTGACAAGATTCATTTGATTATATCTTCATGGCTTATCTTCATTCTATTGATCTTCATGGTTGTCTCATAATTCTTTAGTGTCAACGGTTATGATACATTATTTGATACATGGCATATTCGGTTGGAATCATATTAATTCTCTCTATGGCACTTTAGTCTTGGCATATTCATTGGTTCAGTTATGGCACTTTGGTATTATGACTCATGGAATTTTGGCATTGACATTGTGAAACTTGATTTATTCTTGGCTTACTCTTGGTCTATTCATGTTTTGGCATTCAGTACTTTGGCTATGGATAGTATTATGGCTTTGATTTACACTCAAATTTGTTATATCTTGTGGTACTGATCAGGTTGACCTTCATGTGCAGATAAAGGCTATCTTGCTTATACAGGTGTTGGGTTATGGTATTGGCATGTTCAAATTTCAATGGCTACATGGAATTGCTAAGGTATTGGGAAGCATCATAGTTTTGACTTTCAACCTCATATAGGCATATATTCTTAACAATTTATATGGTCATTAAAAAGATACTCCATTACATGAGCCTAGACATCAGTATCGGCATCTAAAGGTGATCATTTTTTAATGGGAAACTTAGTTTTTGAATCATATATGAGTTGGCATTTAATATTAAGAAAACCCTATTGGGTTTCCTTAAGCATTTGATAAATTTATATTACTCTTATCGGGTTTCCTTCAGTCATTATGGCTAGCATCTTACATTATTTTAAATCTCAAGGTCATCGGCATTTTATGCATCTTGAAATTTTCTTATGTGACAAGACTTTTGGGTAGTCATTATTTTGGCTCATTCATTATCGATGTCGGCATTTTAATGTCTTTGATTTGGAATAATTTTCAAGGTAATGATGCTTTGAGGTTTATAAGGTTATTGGGCTCCATTGTTATCAAAAGTGCATATTCCACTTAACACTTATAGCCGACCACATTTTCATTGGTATCGCGTTCTACATGAACTTTGGCAGCGACATAGTCAGTGTGTGACTTGGACAGTCAAATTTTAGATTGATGATTACATGGGCAATATGCATGGGCAATGATTTGGCAATTGATTATTTCATTATGGTGTCGGTGTTTGATGGAACTCAAAAATGATTGTAATTCAGTTTGTGGATTTCAAATGATTAATTTATTTCATTGAGGACTCAATGGTAAAGGAGAATAGGGAAAATCATTGTTATGTTTTCATTTCACATTGAAAGCTCAAACCCATGCCATTGCAATTAACAATTACATATTTTTGTCACCATGGCTGTGAATCTTTTCTTGAACTTCAGGTATCATGGACAGTGAAAGATGGGAAATGTGTTGGTGGACTTTTCCTAAGCTGGAAGTAGAGGTAAATCTAGAGGATTTCATGGGATTTTATTTTGGTTTCAAGCCACCATGAAGGTAATATCTAAACATTCTTGTTTCTTCGAAGTAGATAAGGTGAAAATGCATTCATTTCGGTTACACTACATTTCTCATTAGGGGTAGTTTGAAAACATTGTTTATTTTTTATTATGAGGTTCATCATGATATGGGAACGGTTACAAATTCTTATAGTGATATTCTTCTGTGTTTTCAGCTTGAGAAAGGTTACCTGAAACATATTATTGTATCTCTGATTTTATTCTTCCTCCACCTGTTACTAAACCTATTGGAGATGCTTCTAAATAGTTGAATAAGGGTATTATTGATCTTTCAAAGTGGTGCATACATTTTGTATTCTTGTAATAGATGAGATTATTGGTATAATCTATTGAAGGGGTTTTTGAATCATTTCCTTAAAATTCAATTCTATCATATCACTTCATCATTGTCAGAAGAATCATTTTTCCGTAGTGCATACTTGGTTGAACTCTGTTATTCTATGAAAATACCTGACAGAAATTTTTTACTTATCTAATATACCTCTGCTAAATGTTAAAGAGACAACTTACATATTGTATTGAGATGTGAGATATAGTGAGAGATTGTTTTTTAACAGAGTTTTGTTCTTGATTGTTCTTGAAAGAAAGAAGTGATAACTTTTGTAAATAAAAATTTGAAAAGAGATGGTGAAAAAGCTCTATAATAAAAGTTTGAAAACATGATGTAGAGTATGATCATAAAAAACCTTATTTATTTAATATTTTAAGGATTCATGATGAATCTTTAGGGTATTAGATAGAGAGGCATGAGTGAGCAAAAATGAAATAAAGAGATCCTTTGTGTTATTGTAATTCTATAAACTGAAAAGGGGTTGGTGCTCCTTGAAATTGGTGTTTCAAAATAAGGGGTTGGTGCTCCTTGAGATTGGTGTCTCTAAATGAGGGGTCAGTGCTCCTTGAGTTGGTGCTAATAAATTAGCCTATAAGACATTGTTAACAGTGGTTTTCAAATAAGAGCCTGAAAGGCAGTAGTTTAGGAGTGGTTTTTCTACCTTAGGAGGATTTTCCACTCAGCATATCTTGTGTCTCTTTGCTCATTTGTGGTTTCACTGCTTTATTGTGAGAATTCTTTATTATAAATTTTTTTACTATCATAATTATCATTTAAGTTCTAAATGGTTGCATTCAATTTATGGATGATTTAATCATTGAAATAGTGAGAGCATAATTCATTTTTCTTTTATTTTCTAAAAATTGTTAAATTGGTTCATGACACTGATTCACCCCCCCTCTCAGTGTCCTTTTCACTCCAACACTTATAGGTGGTAATCCATCAGGTACATTATCTGAAATGATAGCTTCATATTCTATTAGTAATTATTTTATCTCCTTAGGTTGTCCTTCTATATGCTTCAAGTCTTCAACCTTCTTAGGCACCAAGGCATAGCACATGCTCTCATGTCTTAGTCCATCCAAAATTATTCTTCCATCAACCAAACAGATTCTAGCAGTTGTGTAAATCTCAGCCTTAGGAACATCTTCCAAGGGTAACAAAGTCTGCTTCATCCCATTAGCAACAACGGTGTATATGTTCTTCTTTCCATCATGAATAGCTTGGTGATCATACTACCAAGGCCTTACCAATAAGATATGGCATATATCCATAGGCATAATATCATATAAAAATTCATCATGGTAGTTTCCTATCTTCAATTTAACCAAAAATTGTTCACTTACCAATATTTTATGCTCATCTTGAATCCATGCTATCTGATAGGGTTTAGGGTGTTTCAACCTTTCCAACTTCATTTTGGTCACCATTCCTTCAGAAGCCAGGTTCTTTGAACTCCCACTATCAATGATCACTTTAAAACATTTACCAGCTACCTTGCATCTAGTCCTAAACAAATTCTTTCTCTGTAATGGTTCTTTCTCCAATTCACTTTGACACAACACTCTCCTATTCACCAATACCTCTCCTTCTTCTAGTTCATTAGATGATCGAGCATGATCCTCCTCCACAAGGGCTATTCTCCTATTGTTCTCAGTCTTTCTGCTTGTCTCTCCTTGTTTACACTCAAAGTCTCTCTGTCCTTCTCCACCACATTTAAAGCAAGTTCCCCTGAATACTCTTTTCTCTTGTCCTCTATCATATTTTCTATACCCTTCATTTCTATAACCACCATATACTCCTCTTTTGTAATATTTTCCATCATCTCTTCGGTATGAATTTTCATTATTATTTACCTCCTTATTTGAAAATGTTCCTCTTCCTCCTTTAGTGAATATTCTTCCTCTTTGTCTTTGTTCATGTCTTTTATTCAGTTTATCTTCTCCCTTTAGGGTACACTTGTATGCCTCTTACACACTCAACAACTTAATAAAATTGATCTCATCTTGAATAGATGACCTCAAACCATTCACATATCTAGCTACTTGTTCAATCTCATCTTTTGAATGTCTAAATCTGATATTCAACATATACAATTCCTCAGTATACTCTATCACACTTGATTCTTTCTGCTTCAGGTTCTGCAATTTCTTGAACAAACTAATCTGATAGTCTGTAGGCATAAACTTTGTCTTCAATTTATACACCATCTGATCCCATGATCTTATCTTCTCCTTTCCTTTGCTTTGTCTATCTATCTACAAATTCTCCCACCAAAGGGATGCATGTCCTCTCAATTTTGTACAGGAAAATTTTACCTTCTAATCATCTAGGGTACCTTCAAAATCAAAGTATTTCTCCATTTCTATTATCCAATCTAGCAATTCATCTGAATCTAACTTACCATTATAATCCGGTGGGTTGAAATGTGGCTTAGTGTTCACTTTTGTTAGGGCTTTTATGAACCTCTCTTCTCCCTGATCAAGGCTAGGTTTCTCTTCTCTTGCAACTTCTTCTTGTTCTTCTATTTCTTCATCACTTACATCGTCAACTGGTTGACCTCTTCTCTAAGCGTTTCAACCGTTTCTAGTCTAGCAGAAATTCCTCTCAACATTTCCATTATAGTAGGGTCTGCATTTCCATGCACTCCATTTCTTCTACCATTTATTCTTGCCACCATCTTTGCACAAGTCCTCTGCAATCGCAGGTCGGATCCTCAATCCACCACCCTACAACAAATCTTCAACAAGACTGCACAACTACTGATGATCTCGCAAGGAATGAATCTCGCTCTGATACCAGTTTGGTTCAGCCACGGTAGGAGGTTCCTCAAAGAGAATAGTCCAAAACATGCAACAAGAGTCACACAATAGAAGCAACACAAAATATGGAGGTAAATCTAGATGAAAACATTCTTATTATCATAAATCTTGATTACAAATAGTCGGCCACATCTGGGCTTATAGATTCGGTCCACACGCCTGATTACAACATGCTTGAAATGTAGTATTCATACATGCCAGCGAAAATCTTATAGATCAAAATCTAAATATATCATATTATATCTTCTTAATTATGTTTCATAATCTAATGGTTCAATACTAGCTTTATATCACATCCACAGGTTGAGAAACATTTACGTCGGCCAAAGATGGCTACAATCTCTGTGAAGCAAAGTGTAATGTGTGCAAGAACAGGTCAGCCTCAAATCTAAAATTCATCCAGGGTATATGCATAAGATGAAGTGTGGACCTAAGTGTAAGGTCAGGGACACTCCATAGAACAAATCTAAACACACCGTGATGATCTGCAAGTCACGAGAAAGATCCGTGATTGATCCATCTAGCCGTTGGGTTTTAAAGTCATTCTGGGGCTAGTTCCAAAAACTGTCACATACTCTGGAAGTGATAACTTTCCAGAAAAAGATCCAAATGAGCTGAAAATTTGGAATACTATGATTGAACATATCCATAATGAAATCCCAGGTACGCAAGATATGGTGAGAAAACATGAAGAAACACTAGATCTACCAACTCAAACTAGAACACGAACAAAACAAGAACAAAACTAAATTTTTTTTTTTTTATTGATGCAAGATTGCTAAGAACCAAGGATTCTCCTGCATCAGTATACTCTCCCCATCTGCCATGTGTGATCTTGGGGATTAGAAACCCCTATAATTTTCTACCCTTTAGGAATCCTACTTGGGATTTCATCACCCAAGGGATGACCTCAACCATGTGAACTGATGGAGTATACAAAGAGGAGAGAATGAAAGTTGTATCACAATATAGTTGTGTCATGTCTAGTGGAGCACTAATAATTGGGTGATTCCAAGTTAGGTGTGAAGGGTTGTTATGAGCTTTCCCATTGAAATTTCTCAACCCACACTTGTAATGGGCTGGTGTTCATGGATGTGCCTCACACACCCTCTTGGTATTTCGAGAACTCTTGAGATTGCCTATAAAGCCTAGATAAGACCCATGTTTAGCCACAACTTAGTGTAGTGCAAGGGATGTGAATCATGTCTTATAGATTTTGACACTCACCATTTGGCTCCCTTAAGATGAGACAAAAATCCCTAGCTTAGCATAAGCTACACATAGCTTCCTAGGGAGAGGGGGATTGGGTCATCCTTCTAGTCCTAGAGGCCCCTACCTATCGTCTCTTGCAAAGATAAAAGTGTACACACCCATTTAGATGCCACTACACTTGAGTTGAAGGAGATTCCTAGTGTGGGCCTACACTAATTTTGTATACCCTTATTACTAATTTAGGCTTTTGCAAGTGCTTGGCATGTCTTCTTGTGCAATACCAATACACATTTTGAGTCTTGAGTCCATCCTTGCATATGTCTATTGTTTTTCTCACAGTCCTTTTCCATAGAGTCTTTCTATCACTCAGAGGAAAATCTTCTTCTCATAGAGGTGGATACACACTGTTCATAGGTGAACCTATATGTACAGAGGTAGTTCTATATCCACCCACATTTTTATCACTTTGATTAGTTATCCCCCCAATGGGTGATTATGTCTCCTTTAGAGGTGGATCTACTTGTCTGTGTTTGTGCACCCTTCTCCCTAATAGGAAATTCCATCTCCTTAAGAGGTGGGTCTAATTGTTTGTGTTTGTACCCCCTATCCCTGATAAGTGATCTTGTTTCTCTTAGAGGCATATTTTATTATCCACATCCGTACCACATCGCCCAATAGTAAATCCCATTTCTCTCATAGGAGGATATGTTGTGTTTTTCTATACCCAACCCATCTGAGATAGATAATCCCATGACCTTGATAGGTAGTTCCATTTCCATATTCTATACAATCAAACTTTGATAGGAAAACATGTTGTCTTTTTATGTACTCAATCTATGCTAGATAGGTGATCTCATTACCTTAATAGGTGATCTTGTTGACCATTTTCATATAGTCAAACCTTGATAGGTGGTTTGTTTCCCCAATCCATACAGTTAATCATATATAGGTGAATCCTTGTTTCTTAGGGATGAATCCATTTCCCTTTCCATACAACCAGCTTTGATAGCTGAATCCATTGTCATTTCCCATACATCACTTGGTTAATCTTACATAGCTAGAATTGTGATCTAAAAAGGTGGATCCACTACCTACATAGGTGAATCTATTACAATCCTTGATAGGTGATCCCATGACCTAAAAAGGCAGACTGTTACCTATAGTGGAAGATCCATTCCCCATATAAAATCTAGAGTATGAATCCATTAGGCCACTGAAATCCTACTTTATTCCAAGCCTAGTCTTGTAATAAAAACATTTTTATCATCCTCCGATCTCAAGTAATTACCATTTTTGTAACTTCATTTTTTCCAAAATTCATCCAATCATCCATTTGATCACAAAACTCTATCTTAATACATCCTCAGCCATCATATCAATCATCAAACATCTTATCCAAATCCCCTAGAAATCAATTTGAGAGATTTTTATCCAATTTGGTTGGTTAATAAAACCTTGTCATCATCATCCTTTTCTCAATTAGGTACATAGTATGTCCTATGTTAGTGATTAATTTTGGCCTCATCAATTTGCTTCAAATCTATGTTGGTAAATTGATCATCCCAAAGCGAGCATCTAAGATCAGTGTCTTTGGTAACATTCAATTTCTTCAAATTTCCTTAGAAACACGTACTACTATGCCATAAAGAATAATTGGACATAGTTTATTTCCCACCATTAATCCCTTAGAGGAAATTTTATGCAACTTTAACCTGTTTCAGAAACATGAATTAAATAAATTCAATAAACAAAACCATTAAACAATATATATGGAATAAAAGACATGGACACACAGATTTACATGGGGAAAACCCTTTCAGGTAAAAAACTCCACACTCCAAAACATAGATCCATTGTATTATTCAACAACCAAATGATAATTACAATATAGTTATAGGCTTAGAGCCTTTATAGGAGGTTTACATCTTGTTCCATCTGAAGAAGATCTATCAGCATTACATTTCTCTAATCAACCTTATCGATGATCTATGATCATCATATTGATATCCTATGTTACAGTAATCCCTCACTGTTCGATATCTCCTCATAGATTATACTCATATGTTACAATCCACTAAGGAATTCATCTTTCCCTATATGGTCATTTAAACCATTATTACATCCATTCAATCCTCAATCATTTTAGGAATCTGTTGTTCCAACCAAAAACCGAAAACCAAATTGAACAATCATCACACATAGTGTAACTGTCAAAGCTTCTTATCAGAACTTTAGAGAGACTGAAGATAGTCTCTCACCTAACTTTAGCAGTCAACTCGACATAATTTTTTTTACATCCTACCTGCCATTGGGACATCGAAGAGACCATCTCCAATGTCTCAACGAAGCCCTCATGTCCCACTGATGAAGAAATCTTCGAACATGTGTTCACTAATTTCAACCTTGACCATGGTTCCACTACCTACATTCCACCATTATACAACTAACTCACATCCTCCACATTATCTAGTTCTACCTTATTGGCACTTTAAAGAGACTTCCATCCATGTGCTGGAAAAGACCATCACTCCACCGATGATAAAACTCAGACAGTCTATCAAGGCATCGAAGAGACTCTATAATGACTCCCTCCGACACCACCCTATCACACTGACACATTTTATTAATCCACCAATACAAACTATGAACACATTTAGCAAAACCCCAAACATCCATAAAAAATTTTATGGGACTGGTAACTTTGTCCCAACAATATTCAACTATCATAATGACAATGTAAAGGCCCAAAAACCAGTACATTTGAGGCATTATTTCTCAACATTCTCCCACTTGATGAAGAATGTATTGGCTACCAATAAATTCTCAAAGTCACTATATCAATATTCAAGATATCCACCACCTCAAGAAATAGTTCCAACCATCCACCAAAGGAAAGGAATGATCCATGGTGTATTTGCACCAGTCTAATCCAAGACACTTGCAATAGATCCAACTGACAAAAAAGGATACAACATACTACCACCACTCCAATATGCTCAATACCTTTACAGAAGCATCAACAACATCAACTTCAAAGCTTCAACCTGAACACAACCTTGAAGACACCCTCCAGAAAAAAAGATAGAACAACAATCAGGAAACTGGTCGCTCCCATCCAACTGGCCAACCCACACAACTGAAAATAGAACACACAACGAGTGCTAATCCATCCAATCACTCAATACCTCATAAGTATACAAAACATAGTAAACTCATTCCATAAAAATAACACCCATAAACTACAATCATAAACTCCATGTGAAAACTTTTCAAAGAGTGGCATACACACCCAAGAGCTCCCATTGCATGGGTAATGCAAATCTGAAAAAAATATCAAGGCATACCAATTCTCCCAATAGAATCATATAGAATTGTAAACAACACCATGTAGCACTAAGGAATCATCCACTGTGATATGTAAAAACTATAAACCAATAACCTATAAGAACAATTCTCACCACAAGTCTCCATGGCTCTCCCAATCTTTTCACATCCAATAAAGGAAAGAGATAAAGTAGCCTCCATCTCACCACCAAAGAACATAAGTGAAAACACATGACCACAAGCTAGTGATCACAATAGCTCCAAACAAACCTCAAACTAATGTAATGTGAAACCAAGCATCTAGGGAGATAACCAAGACCAAAGAGACAAACTATGCACATCATATACCTATAGAACATCCTCCTACATACACCTCTAAATTCCAACTATATCAAGTATGATCTCCTTAAACAACGTCCCAAAAGAAAATCCATATAGAAACATCCAAACCCGTTCAACCTCAAGAGATCAAACATAACATATGCATCATGTAGTCAACATGGATGTAAGCCTCTCAAGCCAAAGAAGATCAAGCTAAATCCATTCCCAATGAAGTAAATAAGCTCAATACATCTCCTTAACCCAACATAAATGAATTTAATCACAATTTATAAGGATATAAACATGCCAACACTCCTCACATGAATCCTCCAAACCCATATATTCATAGCTCAAGATCTATATACATGAGAAGATAAACATACTGTACCTAAAAGAAACAATGGGCAATACTTCTCAAGTAATATGCTACTGAGTAGACCAAGAGTGGGAATGAAAATGCTCTTCCAAGATATGCAAGTTGTCACGTCTCAAACTTTGATGCTACTTGTTTTTTCTTTATGTGGATTTGATATTTGACTGAATGTGTGTGGTTGAATAAATGATAAATAATATGGTGTTTTGAGAGATGAAATAAGAAAATGTTTATTTTAATTTTGGAAAAGTTGAAATGTATTGAATTTAGTTTTATTTTGAAGGTGATGCAAAATAGAATAGTGTTATTTGGATTAATGAATTATAATTCTTTGATTTATACTTTACCTAGATAATAATCTATTAATGGGTGCCTAAGGTTATTTGAGTTGCAGGTTTTCGAAGACCAAGGGTGTGGATAAGGTAGAGGAGGTTAGCTTCCTAGCAAGGTAAAGGAGGAACAGTTCTCTCGCACACACATGAGCACTTAGAATCATGTAGATGCATTTATTATTTAATTTAGTTGACTATTTTTATTGTTCATATTTTAAAATGTTTAATTAAAATAATTCATAGTGAAACAAAAGTGCAATGAAACAAAAGGAATCAATTATAATTTAATTGTAGATTTCATTTCACAAATAAGGATAATTCTTTTTTATTTGCAATTGAATGATATTTCTTTACTATTTATTTGGAATAAATATTTAATTTGCAAGTAAAAATGGCATTTCTTTAATATTTAATGAGGATAAATATTATGCATGAAAATAAATATTATTTTAATTTCAAGATTAGGTTATTGGAAATTTGAAGAGAAATCTTTAAAAGAGGGGAAAAGAATAATGAAAAACACACACAATAGCCTTCATAATCTTTCTTTATTTCTCTACAAAAATAACTGAAAATGGGTGTCAGGGAGAGGGTTTTTCAAGCACAGTAAATCAAGAACGGTGGAGAAGGGAAGAAATATAGGAGAGGAAAGAGAAACAAGAAGAAGAAAATCTTCAGGAAGCGATTTCCAGGTTTTTAAATCCTTTTTCCAATGTATTTTAATTTCAAATGTGAAAATTGATGATTGCCTATGGAAAGATTTACTTCTCTTTTGAAACCCTTTTGAATATCAAGTGAAAATTGTGCATTAGTGTTTCAATGTTTATTTGTCGTGAGGAATTCAGTATTATGGCTGAACAAGTTTGTATTTTTCCTAGTCTTTTTATATAACACTATATATATTTATATAAATACATTTATATAAATATATATAATATTTTATCTAAATTTGTGCACTGTTGATGTAAATTTAGAATTAAATTTCAAACTACTGGACTGGAAATTGCAATTTTCCTTTTAAACTAAATTCATGCTTCCAAAATGTAAATAATATTACATATTTGCATATATATATAGAGTTATAAATGTATAATACAAATATATAATATTATCATTATCTTTGTATTTGGGAAAAATTAAAAAATGTTGAGTCGAACTTCTGGAAAACGTTGGGTTTTATTATATTTGAATGGGGGGTTTGATTTATATTGGGGAATTCTTTAAGCCTCTCCCCAGTTGATGCCTCCCCATTTGAGGAAGGATTCCTATGGAGGTAGCCACCCCTCCACAAGCCGTGGCCTATGGAGAGGGCGCTGCCTTCCATAGGCAGCGTCCCCCCCATGGGAAGGCCACCGACCTTATACATGCCACGCCTTAATAAATTTTGCTGCAATTTCTTTTGAAAGACTTTAAAATGCTGGGCGATTTCATGGTTAGCAATTTTATCAGCCATTATAAATATAAATATATATATATATATATGTTTGTGTATATATGCTTGGAGCATTTAAAATAAAGTATGCTATGAATTACACAATTATAGATATAAATGCTTTTTTGTTTACTTATGTAATTTTTTGAAAGTGTAAAGTATATATATATATAGTTAATATATATATATGGTTAATTAGGTATATCATTCCAATAAAATGTAATAGATAGTTGCTTGTAGAAGCATCCGGAATAGACAGTAAATATTGTTTTAATTGTAAAAATAATGAATCTGAAATAGAATTACTTCAGCTGAAAACATGATTTTATGTGTTTATATAAATGCAAATACAATCAGCATGAGATCAAGTTTTCAAATTTGAAAAGTGAAGATATTAAAATTTGGTCTCAAATGATAACTATTTTTGTTTAAAAGTGATGTATTTCCATATTAGATTGATTAATTTATGAATTAAAGTATAAATATGTAAATGTATATATATATATATATATTTATATGCATATATATATAAATGTATATATATATATATATATATTTATATCAATTATATATATATACATACATGTATATGAGAATGGACGAGTTTTATTCTTCAAAATGTATACATTCCTACTTGGAGAGTATTTCTTTCAAATTGATGCAAACCTGTTATTTTTAAACCATTTAATTTGGAAATGGCTTATTGGATATTTTGAAAATAAGTAGATAGATACACATTTGTGTTTAATTACTAATATCCATTGGAAAGTTAGAATATTGACTAAGCCAAGTCAAATGTGGAATGTAAAACCAGATGTAGAATTTATTTCTTGTGAATGAATTTCTTATGGAATCAAATAGTGAACTTGGAAAATATAAGGTGTTTTTAAAAAACAATGCTTGAATGTATAAATGTTTGAACTATATGCAACTTATGTGAAACTATGCATTAGTTACACCTTTATGTGAAACTTCCAGGATGAGATGCTGAATGTGGGCTCCCAGAGACAATACTTAACCTTTTCTTAAACTATCATTTATATTTGAATGCTTGGCCAAGCAATGTACCAGTGAAATAGATGGATAAAAAGCCTATAATTTTATGTTATATATGTCTCTGCCACATCCTGCATGCAAGAAATATGTTGTTCTAGTATAGTAATGCATATAGGCATCAGGCATGCATCGAGAGTTTCGTCTTGCTTTATTGTTCTAGGTTGATAGGCTCCTCGTGTAGGGTCAGGGATTTCTTTGAGTTAGGAAGAAACCCGGGGAAGTCATGTGCTTCGTGGTTGGGTGCAAAAGGTTCCTTAATCTCACTCTTGGCCTCAACTTGTAGAAGACTAGTGGTTTCATGGCAGTTGAGGGTCAAAGATTCTTTATACTATGGATGTACTTCATGTATTACTTTTGCATGGCTTGCATAGCCAATTTGTAAAGTGAAACTCGACTTTATGGAGGTAATTATTGATGGATACTTGTTTATGTATCATTGAAACAGATGAATTGTAACACCCTTTTGGTGTATGTAAATGTAAATCATTACTGAACTTTCCTTTGATAATTTATGGATAATTAATGTTATACATGTATCACTTTTTCCTTACTTGGAATGTGCATTGTTCTTGGAAATAATTTATTTTGTTGAGGGAGTTTTTCAAGCTTTACATTTTGTTATCATAGCCCTAGGTTCAACACCAGGGCCTTGAGTCTTCTACGCTATAGGTGGCAATGTGAACCTATTTGATGACATAAATTTCTAGGTGCATTGTGTGATTTGGTGCCTTATTTTGGGTTGAAGATTCCTTTGATGGGATGGAATCTTGATGATTCTTGGATGATTCGGTTAGGAACTGAGAAGAAGAGTAGACATTGTATGACTATGTTAGTTGAGAGTACTCCTTGCTTTAGTTGTGTTTTCATAAGAATCCCTAGTAAGAATGATGTTATGGTTGAAAAAAGGATTAGAGATTGTTTCTTTAAAAAGAAAATGTTGAGATAATTTAATGTATATACCAGAGCCAAGATGGCTAAGACATGGTGACAACCCATGAAGTGGTGATGTAGGAATAGGGAAATATTGTGAGAAAGAGATCTTTCTGAGGACATAAAGGGGGAATGAGTTTACTAAAAAAGGGGTAAGTTACAAGATTGCTTGAGGAAAAAATAAAAAATTATGACAAGTAGAAAATAAAAATTACCTATAGCCAATAATGGTTTAAACTTTAGATGATCCTTTAAGGAAGAAGAGAACCCAATATGGATGCTTTAAGGGAAAGGATGTATGTAATGATAATGGAATTAGACTATGAGATAAGATGATTTCAAGCAATGCCTTTTCTTTTCATAATCAAGGTGTGTGTATGCATCCATGTGATCTTTGGAGAATGCAAGTTAAGCTTCCTTAAGGGTATTCGATATGGACCAAGGATAGAAGATGTTTAGATAAGTCCTTATTGACAAGGCAGGAGTTATTGATATTGTGGAACCTTATGATTCCTATATGCTAGATTTATATTAATAATATTTAAAATTATGCACTTTGTGCGAGTAATGCATTGTGTGAGTTATGCACTTTGCATATATTGTGTGAGTAATGCACTTATGATTGTTTTATATTTGGTGTGAGAAATGCATTCAACTTTGTTTCTATACTACGCTAGAGAATGTATACATACTTTATGCAAGTAATGTGCTTGAATAATTACTTTTTTCACCTCACGTGAATGGGTGTAGTATGCTTAACTAAAATTATTTTCTTTATGTGAGTGATGTACCTTGAGGTTGTACTAATACCTTGTACAAATGAGAAATTTATGTAATTATTGTGTGTGTCACAATAATGCATTATACATGTAGTTAGGGTAAAAATATTAGAGAAAAATGCATAAACAAATTATAATGAAAAACCCTTACAAGCACAATAGAACACAAATTAGCATGAAAATCAAAACAAGAAAGAAAAGCAAACGGATCTCCAAGGTAGATTTGATTTATCTCCATTTCTCTTCTCCACCTGCATGAGAATGTGATATTTTGAAGGATCGAATGATTTGATATGTTGATTGCTCATTTTTCCAGCATAACGATAAGATGAAGATAATAGAAAAAAAATAGATAGATAGATAGATAAGAAGATTGAGAGAAATTTTGGCAGAGTGAGGATACTAGAAGAAGATTCTCCCAAATGGCTAGTGAAAGGCTTGATTTATAGGAGAAGGTTGATTTGATTCAATGGCCAAGATTAAAAGTCAAATTTGTGATATGTATGGCTAGGATTAAAAGTTTATTTTAGTGCCTATGATGCACATTAAGTGGGTTATAACATGAGGCTAAAATTAGTATGTGAGGAAATAAGTGAGATTCTTTTATTTATTTTGGAAGAAAAGATGCTTATGATGCACAATGAATGGGGGTAAAAATAGGATGTGAGTGAGAATCTCATAATTTAAATATTAAAATTATTTAAATTATTTGTGCATGTGAAGAGTTGTAGTCATGTGACACATGTTGCAATGTGACAATAAGTGAGGGATTAATTCAAATATTTAATTTGAATTATTTTGAGACATGTGAAGGGGGAATTAATTAATTAAATGAGATTTATTTAATTAATTGGGAAGGTGATTAAGTGGAATAAATGGGATAAGTGGGATAATGTAATGACCTAGGATAAAATATTACAAAATGTCCTACAAGGTCATGTATCGACTAGGTAATATTATGACATGGACAATTTTGGGTGTCTACATTTTTCCCCTCTTTGAGATGGTGAGATTTATGTCGAGTAACATCATTTCAAAGAAACTAAGGTATGGATAGATGAAAAACGATGATGCCCCAACCACTTGAGGAAGTGAGGAGTAAGATGAATGAAGGAAAGGGATGATAGAAGAATATGATGATGCAAAAGATATGAAGAAATGGGATGATGATGCCCCCTCGAGAGGATAGGCGGGTTGGAAAAACACAAATATTCTCTCGAAATGAATGAGACGATAAATGAGGGATAAGATGAATGATACAAGATAAGAAGTAGATGAAAAAGAAAAATGACACACTATGCTGCAATAAAGTGAGCAATCATATGTTTGATATAGCACTAGATGTTATGCACCAAGGTATAAGGACCACGGTGACGATGTGTCTCATGCCCCAACATAATACAACCTTGTCTAGATACAAGGTATGAATATTAGCTGGGAGTGATTCAGATTTGATGCAAATGTAAATTGAAATGATAACACACACAAGCAAGCAAGCAAGCATGCACAAATGATACAAAAATAAACAAGGTATTGCCCTTGTCAAGCTGTAAACCAATGATTAATTGATTGATTGATGATGATGATAGTGTTGTCATTGTGGGGAATGATATATCCCTAGATCAACACAAGGATGATTGATTGATTGATTTATGATGATGATAGTGTTGTCATTGTGGGGAATGATATATCCCTATATCAACAAAAGGATGATTGATTGATTGATTGATTGATTGGGTTTACAACAAGATTAGGATCAAGATTGAAATGTGATTAGATAATTTGACTTGATTGATTAGCTTGGTTGGTATGGATTCAGGATTGACTTGCATTTGGATTATTTCTTGGAATGATTGAAGATGCTAGATTTGAATATTTGGATGATGATTGATGAATTAAATCGAGGAATGATTTACTTGAAATGATTTCGATTGATTAGATTGATGAAGAAATGATCTGATTTGATGATAATGATTAGATTGATTAGAAGAATGGGTTTGATTAGAAGAAGTTATGTCATTGATTAGAAGAAGTGATGTGATTGATTAGAAGAATGGATTTGATTAGAAGAAGTGATGTTATTAGATAATTTGATGAAGAAATTGATTCGAAGAAGTTGAATTGATGCATTGAATTGATTAGAAGAAGTGATTTGGTTTGATTTTATTGCTTGGATTTTTGTTGGCTATTTGACTTTTTTTAATCTTTTTGTCAGGACCCTTTTCCATTTTTTTTGTATTTTTTGGCGATATTTTAATTTTTTTGGATTTTTTTTTTTGAGATGTTTTTAGATGTCAATGGATGACAATTTGGGTAGCCTTTTTGCTAGATACCAATGACAAGGGAAAACCAAGTCTAGGTGCAAGGAGATAGATGGGATTGATGGATGCAAGGGTGGGTGATAGGATAAGGGACAAAAGGCTCATGATATATGGATGGATCAAAAATGATAGGTCATAGTGAATGAAATGGATGTATGCATCATAAGAGGGCATGGATGTGATCTCCAAAGATTATGTCGCATAGGAATAACATGCCCCATTCTAGGTACAATACTTAGGATTCTTCATGACAAAACTTATGACACTAGGATAATGATAGGCTTGTTTGGAAGGATGAGGTATATCAAAAAATATCCAAAGCATGTTTCAACATTTTGCCCCATTTTTTTATCAAGATAAAAAGGAGGAAGAGAGGATGAATGGACCCGATATGATAAGTATATGGGTATGATGGATAAAGATGGTAGGTAGGATGGAAATGATATGATAAGAAATGACATGATAGGATAGATAGTGCAGATGAGACAAAGTGCCCCCAAGTGTAAGTGACATAGAAGATCAACCTACACATGACGCCTTTTTGCCAGGTTTTCATCATGGTACTTATCCAAGGCGCCTGTTTACTAGGTTTTCACCGTTGGATGAAGGGATTTCTCTTTACTCTTCTTTTTTTTTTCTTTTTTTTTGACTTTTTTTAATTTTTTAATTTTTGGATAAGAGAAGGGGAATATGGATAGGAGGGACTCAAGTGTCTAGTTCCATGAAAGGTGATAGTCCCACTAGAGATGGATGTCATCACATGGACCATGTCAAATGTCATTATGCTCATAGATGTTGGTAAGGGATGACATGAAAGGGAGATGGAGTAGGTAGATGATGGATTATGATGTGGATTATGGAGGGATTGTGGATTATGATGTGGATTATGTAGGGAGATGAATGGGAAGCTTAGCCAAAAGCATGGACCATAGGAAGGTGATGGGGGAGATATGTAGGATAATGAGTGAAGGGTGAGGAGATGGAGGTATGTGGAATTGTTGTGAAATGGAAGGGAACCATGACCAATGGTTGCACACATTGTGATAAATGTTGAAGCTTTTGATGTGGAGGGGGTGTAGGAAGCAATGGAGATGTTTTCTTAGGAGATGGGTGATGAAGTTCTTTAGGTACCCACATAGACTTAGTATTTTTATGACTTTTATTTTGCTTGTGGGATGGAATATGAGATTCTTGAATAGAGTGGGAATGTGAGGTGGAAGTGGATGGTTGGGATTTTTGTGATGTAGATGCCTCATTTGACTTGTTTTCCTTTTTCTTAGGTACCCAAACCATTTTGTTTTTAGACTTTTCTTTTGAAGGTATGGGCTTATATTGCTTTTTGGATGGATTTTTCTTTGATTCTTTGCTTTTGTGTCCTAGGGCATGAGGACCTTCATATTTTTTTCTTTATAGATAGAGGCATCAATTTTTTTGCTTTTGAATCCCATGGGTATGGTGGAATGAGTGAAAGCTTCATGTTTAGACAATGTGTGCATTGATTGGTCATGATTAAGATTTTTAGAGGATTTATGGATAGGTGGATAAGGGGATTGGATAATGGGGATATTAGGTGTTGGTAGTAGTGGAGGTAGATTAGATGGATGGATATTAGGAGTTGGAAGCAATGGTGGCAAAGTTGATGGTGGAAGGTGTACGGTCACATGCTTTTGACATTTGTAAGATGATGGAGGAGGGATGGCAACATATTTTTAGGCATATGATAGGATTTATGGTGGAAAGAGGACTTATGATGGATGGAGGAAGTACCAACATCTTTAGATTGGTGTCCTTGGGGTGTATATCCAAGGCCATAAGAGTGTGGAGGGACCTTGACATGGATTGGCTCCAAAATACCTTGTTCATGAAGGCCTAAACCTTTACCTTGGTAGTTCATGTTTTGAAGCATATGATGGACAATGAGACTAGGTGTGTTTTGGACACTAGACTTGAGTTCATTATTAGATGAATAAGGTGAAGTGGATAAAGGTTGTTGTTGTTCTAAGGAGGAACATTCATGAATAAAGATGGATAGACCAATAGGACATGTTGGTGGATTTGAAATGGGGTTTGATAGTGGATGTGAAGGATCATTAGGATCTTGATTATGTTCATTTAGATCCACACTATTGGTTTGATCTTCTACATTTACTTGGGAGGCATGTGTCTGATCATGACAAGTGGATAATGCAGGATCATGGATAGGACTAGGTAGGGGGTCTATAGGAGAAATGGAGGTTTCTTTCTTATTGATAGGTGAGGTGATAGGATCTTGACCATAGAATGCATAGAGTTGGCTAAGAGGATCATCATGGTCTTATTTATCATAGGTAGGATCTAGATCATAGAGGGAAGCTTCATCATGAATAGGACCAAGAATTTTATGAGTGGGATCACTAGAAGGGCCTACATCTTGATTAGAATGAGAGGTTAATGTTTCTTCATGCTTAGGATAATGCTCTTGACATAGCTCTTGGGTTTGAGTGGAAATGGAAGTGGAAGACTCTAGAAGAGGCTCGGTATGCTCTTTATGATCAACAACATGAGGGCATGATGGTATTTGACTTAGACATATAAGATCAATAGGTTGTGGACCACATGATGGAATTGGAATAATATACATGACATTCAAAGGTTCATTGGTAAGCTCATTAATGGGTGCTTGACATGGGGATGGTCTATTTCGTGCTAGTAGTCTTTGGAGAAAACCGTTAAAGGATTCTTTGGTTCATGGATTAGAGCTTGAGAAGTTGGATGGTGGTGTTGGTGTAGGGCTAGTGTGCTTTGAGAAAGGCATTTTATTAGATGGGGATGGAGGACTAGTAAATGGAATGGTGTATGATTCCAAATTTAGGGTGGTATTTCCCTTGTCAATAGTATCTATGTATGATAGAATGTGTCAATTAAATTAAATCTAATCTAATACACCAATGAAACATTAGATTGAAGAAAACTAAATAAAATAAAGCAAATGCAAACTCTTGACAGCAGCTTCTTCAAATTCGTTTCATTGTCCTCTATCTCCAAGGATTCACTTCAATATGTTTGCTCTCAGTTGTGCAAACACAGCTTATAGAATGCAACTTGAGAGAATGAGATTATTATGAATGCATATGCATCTACAAGATTGAACTACTGAATTAAAAATGCTATGAATTGCTAAGATTGCGACTATAATAACTACGTATGAAAAATGTGAGATTCGAGGTCCTTTTTAGCTCATGAAAGGGCTGTATTTATAGATTTTTGAAGATAGGAATGTGATTGGCCAAGATTGACGGTCAAGTTCAAACCTGTTGGAATGAACGGTGAGCGATCGAGAATTCGAAAAAGAGGTGGAATTCTGAGAGACAGAAAATGAAGAGACAATTTGAAAAGTGTCTCTCATAATTAAATAAATAAATATTTAATTCTATGTGAGAGAAATGTGAAAAGGCTTTAATTAAATATTACAAATATTTAATTATGTGAGAAAAGAAAAAGCCTTTTAATTAAATATTAAGAATATTTAATTTTGTGAGAGAAGTGGGAATTTAGAAAATGATTTAATTAAGTATTGAAAATATTTAATTAAACATGGAGGGAATAATAATCATTTAAATTTAGAATTTAAACTTGGATAATTAATGTAAATAAATTGTAAAATCTATTTAATTAATTAAGAAGAAAGTAGCATTAATTAAATAAATAAATTTATTTAATTAAATTAGAAGAATTAGAAAATGAACAATATAAATAAATAATTAAATTTATTTATATGTAGAAGACTTAAGAAACATTAATTAAATAATTCATATTTAATTAACTAACAGGTTCGATCGACCATGACCATTTTTAGATGTGTACATTTTGCCCCTCTTTGAAGTGATGTGTTTCACGCATTGCTTCAAAGAATTTTGCTCCTGACTTTGAAAAATTACTGATGATGCTATATGCCCCCTTGAGAGATAAATCGCGTGATGAGGATGATTATGAGACTGATTTGGGAGATTTTCAGATGATTTCGAAGAAAAATTGGCGATTTAACTCTCGAAATAGCACTTTGCAAAGTAATAAATGTTATTTTTACCCCTTTAAAAGGTGAAAAAGGTGAAATGTCACTTTCATTTGAACAGTAACCTTTGAGGAAGTTTGGAGCTCTGAGAGAGATAAAAGCAATTCCGATCCCATATGAGCGCCATAGATTCGAGCGAGGTCACCGTCATCAGAGACCGCCTACGTATGGACCTTCGGTAAGTCGATCCAAACCTCTCCATAAAAATTTTATGCATTTTTGGATGCTTTTTCGAATTTTTTCAAATTTTAAAATTCTGTTTTAGTGCATGCGATAGGTCTTTTAGCGCATACAGTAGATAGTTTAGCACATCCAAAGTCGCGCATAGGGATAGAACAATCACGCATAGAGGCCAAATAATTGCACATAGGTGATTTAGTGCATAGGATAGATAAAATGGTGCATCTATGAAACCTGCCTGCAGATGATGATAGATTAGCGCATAGAAGATTTAGCGCATTGATGAACTATTATAGCGCATATGCATGATGAAATAGCGCATTGATGAAATCGCGCATCCATGGATTGTTTTAGCGCATCCATGGATTAAAGTTGTGCATCCATGGTTTTAGCGCATCCATGGATTTTTGCCGAATTTCCATTTTTGAAGAAAAATTGATGCATACTTGATGATTGTTGCTAGATTAGACAATAGATTTTACGCATTTGAATATCATCGATGAATAGATTTGATAATTTTGTCTTTGTGCTTGAAGAAAAAATAGATTTGATAAATTTTGCTTCCATGCAATATGAAAAATAAAATAGAAATGATAATTTTCTTTCCTGATTGAAATTCAAATAGATTAAGTCACGATGACTGTTTAATTTATTTCCATGCGATATGAAAAACAAAATAGATGATAGATTTTCTTTCCTATTTGAAAGTCAAATTAAGTCATGATGACTATTAAATTTGTTTCCATGCGATATGAAAAACAAATATTATGATAGATTTAAACTTACTTGATGTACTGATTGAGTGATGATATCCATTTGCTGATTGATTTTGCATGCTTGCCTTATAATTTTGTAAAGGAGGATTTTGGCCACCTTCAGATCAGAGAGAGATTTCCATAGACATGGGAGATGATTCCCAGACTGTCCCATGATGATTTGGGAGTGATAGACCAGTGTGGCTTGAGAGCTCTGTTGAGTATCCCGTAGTATCAGGTCAATAGGGGACTATTGACTGCCTTAGCAGAGTGGTGGCACAGTGAGCACAATACCTTCCACTTATCGACAGGAGAGATTGCAGTGACTCTAGAGGATGTCTACAGGATTTTGGGTATTCCTGTGGTTGGAGAGCTTGTGATTTATGATCACAAGGAGATTGGGGGTACAGATGCTCTAAGGCGGGTCTTCCAGGATCCTAATATCTATGGATATGAGATTGCCTAGAAGGAGATGACGAAGAGATATGCCCCGCTGCCTTCAGTTTTAGCAGGGATGATTGGTGGTTTCCTTTGTCCTGATCGTAGGTCAAAGGGACTATCAATTGGGTGGGGAGGATTTTGGAGGACATGCTTCTCCACCGTACCAAATATGCATGGGGATCATGCATGCTTGCCCATCTATACCATGACCTTCATCAGGTCATGTACACAGATGGGAAGAGTCTCTCTTGTGGAGTGACTCTTCTACAGATATTCGGGTGGGAGCACTTCGCAATTACCTGCCCCATTGTCAGGAGAGATCGCCCCCTCAGATTCCCATATGTTTATTCCTACACAGGGCCCCTTGGCCAGCCAAGGATGGGAAAATTGGAGTACTGGCAATGGGTACTGGTTGATTTGGACACGGTCATCTGGCGACCATATGTGGATTGTGACCCGTGGTAGACAAATGACATAGAGTTGCCATATGTTACAAGGCCCCAATATTTGATTAGACGCACCCCCTTCATTATCGAGAGATTTCTGGGTCAGAGGGTTCTGAGGAAGTATGGATGGGTTCAGATGATGCCCAAGGGGATGGCACAATATGCCAGGCATCAGGGAGACGTACCAGAGTGGGGGCCAGTTTTGACTACTGAGGCTGCTAGAGAGGAGCACCTTGAGCTGCAGCCAGATGATTGGACCATTCGACTAGAAGTCACATATGCAGGGATGACAGAGGACTATGCCACATATTTCTACACACATCCCTTTCCTCATTTCACTAGTCCATACGAGCTTGCCCCATTGATGGGAGGTCCAGTTATCCAGGAAGGGTTTCACTAGTCCATATGAGCCTTCACTCAGTCAGGTACTCGGACTCGGACTCACTCATGCAGTCACTCTAGGAGTGCGACCAAGAGTGTGGGCCAGCCGGTCAGACGAGAGATCAGAGGTTCCGGGAGCAGAGATCCAGTGAGACCCACTACCTCTGGTGGCAGTAGTAGCCATGATCCTCAGCCCAATGCCCCTCAGCGATGAGCATTTTATTATACACATTGATGCCATTGTATGATATATCTTTTTGAAATATTTGATATCCTTGTATTTCCAGACATTTGTTTTGATGAGATCTATGATATGCAGTGGCAATTTGATTATGCACATGTTATGGATGTTTTGATTTTTATATGCTATGTCATGTATGATGATGCACTGATGATATGATCTTTAAAAAAAATTATTTTCTCTTATGATGTATGCAATGAATGCAAAATGAAAGATGTAAATGATTTATGATTTATGATGATGATGATGATGATGTAATGAAAATGCACTCAAGTAATGATTTTATGATATATGATGTGAAAAATATAAATGCAATTTTTATGTTATGAATGTGTGAAATATGCAGATGTATATGTTAATGAATGATGAATGATAACCATGCCTATGATGTAATGAATGCCTATGATGTAATGATGGAAAATGACATGATAACGAATATGATAATGATATGAAATGATGATGATGAGATGTAACAAATGTCCAGTCTTTACTCAACCATTGTCGAAAAAGATGAATGTGACCCACCCTCAAAAATCTATTTTAAAAAGAACCTCAAAATGCAAATGAATTATGCAGTCCTAAATGAATTATGCAACCCTAAATGAAATAATGAATCATTCTCCTTGTTACCATTTCTTGCTGTGTTTAGTTATCATCATTGAGCCTTTTGATATGTTGAAAGTTAATACAAGCATCAAAAGGTATGTTAGCACCAATGATTACTTGAGTACTGCTTCCATAATGTTTAATGTAGCAAGTTAATACAAGCATCGAGGTATAATTGAACCAAGATGACCCGAGTATTGCTTGCATAAACAGACAAAATTTAATCAATTTCCTATGCAAATTCCGAAATGTCATCAATGATCCATTGTAGATCATGTCCCATCACCAATTTACATCATACTAATGATTAACTTGCAAACAACAATCAAAGAAAAATCATACTTCTTCCTCATGATTCTAGCTCAGTACATCATTGAACCACTCCAAAGATATGATGTCATCAAATATCAAAACAACAATTTGAAACTTTTTCTTTTAAGTTTTGTCATTCATTTTATCCAGATTAAGATCATCCAATTTGTTTTTAAATCATCGATCAAGATAATCATGTAAGCTCAGAGAACTTATTGTTTCAGACATTCTGATGTTAGACACACGCTGCTGACTACCTCCTAGAAAAGTGAACTACCCCCTAGTGACCTTGTACTCTGACTCTTGCTAGACACAACTGTTGTGATGGATAAACCTCTAATCATCAAGCCATGATGAGATCCTTGTCCTTTCAAGGAAAATGATGTGAATGAGATAATGAGGTGTGTGTGATGCTGATGCGAGCATGCATATGTAGAATGAATCCTAATAGATGAGAGAGCTAAATGAAATCACAAAAAATGTCTGTTTGCTAGGTTTTCATTGTTTGTTTTTATTACACTTTTTCTTGATTTTATGATTTTTTTGTTATTACCAAGATGCCTGTTTGCCAGGTTTTCATCAAGGCAATATTTATTTATTTATTTATTTATTTTTCAGGACTTTTTGTATTGTTTTTTATTTTTTCTCTAGTGTAGAACCTTTTCAAATGAATGTTGTTGATCGGGTCTTCAAACAGGTCCCCTTCTGCTGTTGACAACTGATATGCCCCTGATCTGTAGGTTGCAACGATAACAAATGGGCCTAACCAGTTAGGTTCAAATTTACCTTTCTTTTCCCGATCTTGTTGATTTTGAGGGTTTTCTCTGAGGACCAAATCACCCACTTGAAAACTGTGCGGTTTGACTCTGTGATTATAACTACGAGACATGATTTGTTGGTATCCCTTCAAGTAATTAACCGTAGTTTGACGTCTTTCATCAAGCAGTTCCAACTCTTGCAATCTTGATACTCTGTAGTCTTCATCATTGATTAACCCTTTGAGTGATACTCAAAGTGAAGGAATCTCCACTTCAAGTGGCAAAATAGCTTTTGCTCCATAGACCAAAGCATAAGGAGTAGCTCCTATCGGCGTCTGAATGCTTGTTCGATAGGCCCATAATGCGGATTAAATTGGACATGCCAATCACGACCTACTTCATTCACTGTTTTCTTCAGAATTTTTAGAATTGTTTTGTTTGAAGCTTTAGCTTGATCATTCCCCTGCGGATAATAAGGTGTGGAGTATCTATGTTGGATGTGAAATCTTTCACACAGTTCATCAACATCTTTATTTTTAAAGGGTCTACCATTATCCGTGATGATGGAGTTAGGAATGCTATATCTACAAATGATATAATTCAAGATGAATGAAGAGATTTGTTTACTCGTAACAGTTGTTAAAGGAATAGCTTCAATCCACTTAGTGAAATATTCAGTGGCTGTAATGATAAATTTGTGTCCATTTGAAGATGATGGATGTATCTTACCAACCAATTCCAATCCCCACTGAGCGAAAGGCCATGTTGTGGTAAGAGGTTGTAATTCCTAAGTAGGAGTGTGAATGAGATTCCCATGAATCTGAAATTTTACACATTTCTTCACAAAGGCGAAAGATTCTTTCTTCATAGTTGGCCAGTAATATCCTAATCTTACAAGTTTCTTTGCTAAGGTTAATCCACTTGAATGTGTCCCACAAATCCCACCATGGACCTCTTGTAAGGCTTTTTTCGATTCATCGTGTTCTAGAAACCTAAGGAGGGTACCATCCAGACCATGCCTATATAGGATGTCATCAATTAAGCTATAACGGGATGATTGACGAATGAAATTTCATTTTTGATTCCTAGACAAGCCTAAGGGTAAAGTAGTATCTTTCAAGTGTAGATTTGGCCATATAAGGAATAATCTGAACTTGTTAGATGGAAACTGATTTGCGTTTCAGGATCGTTATGGGTGGGAGAAAACATTTGTTCCACCAGGAAATCGTACCATTTTTTATTCTTTGACAATTGGAGTAGAGAGGCGATTGTAGCCATGGCGTCTGCTGCTTTGTTATCAATGCGTGGAATCTATTCGAACTTGATATTGACAAAGTATTTCTTGAGATCGTCCACCATTCTTTTATAAGGTATCAATTTGTCATCTTTAGTGTGGTATTCATCATTGATCTGATTTATGACAAGTTGCGAGTCGCCAAAAACTTGAAGTTCTGTAATTTTCCAATTTACTACAATTTTCATGCCGATTATCAATGCCTCATATTTAGCTATGTTGTTTGTGCAAGGAAACATTAGCCAATACGATTTTGGAATTGTATGTCCTTGAGGCATAATGAAAAGAATTCCTGCTCCCAAACCATGTTGAGTGTAAGAACCATCAAAGTAAAGTGACCATGATTGTTGGATTTCTGTTGTGAAAATATCGGCATCAGGAAAATCAACATGTATTGGATGTTCTGATGGCATCAGTGCTTCTGCTAATTGATCTACAATTACTTGTCCTTTTATAGCTTTTCGATCCACATACTGAATATCAAACTCGCTTAAGATCATAACCCATTTAGCCAACCTGCCAGTTAAGGTTGCCTTGCTTAGAAGATACTTGAGTGGATCAATCTTAGCCACAAGCTTTACTGTATGAGTCAACATGTAGTGTCATAATTTTTGAGAAGTGAACACCATCGCTAAGCAAGCTTTTTCAATGAAGGTGTAATTTAGCTCATGATTTGTTAGAGTTCTGTTGATGTAATAAATGGCTCGTTCCTTTCCTGAGTAATCTTCCTATGCCAATAATGCTCCTAAAGATACTTTTGTGGCAGCAATATATAATATGAGAGGTGCACCTTGTATTGGTGGAGTCAATACCAGAGGATTCATGAGATATTGCTTTATTTGATTAAAGGATGCTTCACATTTGTTCTCCCATTTGAATGGAACATTCTTGTGCAAGAGATGTGTAAATGGTAAACTCTTATCTACCAATTGAGCAATGAATCTTTGAATGGATTGTAATCGTCCCTGTCAAGAGCATAATTGACTGATGTTCCTTGGTGGTGGCATATCAAGGATTGCTTTTACTTTAGCTGGATCCACTTCAGTTCCTTTTTCTAACACAATGTATCCTAATAACTTTTCGGATTTTACTACAAAGATGCATTTCTTAGGATTAAGTCATACTTTGAATTGTTCCATTCTTTTGAAAATTTTAGACAAGATATTGATGTGTCCTTCTCTAGTGTTAGACTTGGCAAGAAGATCATCAACATAATCTTCCATAAATGTATGCATCATGTCTTGAAAAATCATTGCCATCGCTCGTTGGTAGGTAGCTCCCGCATTTTTCAATCCAAATGGCATTACGTTCCAACAATATGTACCCCAAGGACATGTAAATGTTGTTTTATCCTGATATTCTGGTGCAATCTTTATTTGGTTGTATCCTGAGAATCCATCCATTAATGAGTGCATTGCATGTCCAGCAGTTAAATCCACAATCATATCAATGTTTGGTAAAGGAAAGTCATCTTTAGGACATGCTTTGTTCAAATCCCTGAAATCCGTGCAAATTCTGATCCTTCCATTTGGTTTTGAAACCGGCACAATATTGGATATCCATTTTGCATAATCTATGGATCAGATGAATCCAACGTCTAAAAGTTTCTTTAGTTCCTCTTTAACCAATAATGTGACATGTGGATGCATTTTTCCGAGTTTCTGTTTTACAGGTCTTGCCCCCTGCGTAATAGATAGATGATGCATGATGAGATCTGGATCCAATCCAGGCATATCTATGTAGGACCATGCAAAACTGATTTGATTATCTTTGAGAAATTATGTGAATTTAGGTACTTCTTCATCTGTAAGAGATGCAGCCAATTGCAACACTTTAGGCTTTTCCGTGGTACCTATATTGAGTGCCTCTATTGGTTCAATCAAAATGGAAGATGTTTCTTGATAGTACTCCAGAAGAGTGTCAAGTTTCCCATCCTCTGGCACCTTTCAAAGGTTTTCACCATCGGATACGCTTTTTATTTTTCTCTTTTCTTGATCTAATATTGCCTTTGTTAGGTTTTCACCATTAGATCTTTCTTTCATTTTTCTTTTTTCTTGACCTAATACTGCCTTTGTTAGGTTTTCACCATTAGGTCTTTCTTTTATGTTATTTATTTCATAGCTAAGAAACTTGGCACTTTCCTGTCGAAAACTTGGATCTGGTGATTCCCTGGTGGAACTTGTTTCAGGATGTGATGAGCAAAGAAAGTTTATTATGGTTTTGTCATTAGGGAAAGTTGGAACATCAATGGGTGCGATTTTTTCCCAATCAATGAGTTCAGGATGAACCAAAGGTAATGGATCATTAGGATGAGTAAAGTCATTGGTCGTTAGGGTCATGATGTTATTGTCAACGTTATTATGGGAGAAGTATAACATGGTATCCTCCTCAAAATGTTCTATCTCACTTTGAATCGAATTAGTCTCACTAGAGTCATGATCGCTTTGTACGACGCATTCAAATGAAGGTCTTGAGCTTTCTCCTTGTAAGAATGTAGGTGAAAATTTGTGTATCACATCCACCTTTTTGTCCCTCCAGAATTTATCATCAAAGATGGTGTCCCATTCATATTCATTGGAGTCAGTGTCAGAATTTTTTTCTTGAATTCGCAGAATTCACTCAGCTATTTCTTCATTAGATGGCCTTTGTGTTACTTTTTCCTTAGTATCCTCACCATATCCTATCCCCATCTTATCTTTTGGGTGCATTGTTTTTAGTTGGACAGGTTCGACAATACCTTCTTTTCTTTTACCTAAAGGGCCATTTCCTTCATAACCCATTTGTTGCATGATAGCATAACCTTTTCCATATTGTTGTGTGGGCAACTTGATATGTTGCATAGATTCTTCTTCATCTTTATGGAGCCAATCGAGAATAGCTCTATCTTCCCCTTCAGTTTCTTTGATGAACATCCCATTAAACTTGCTGATGGGGGTTGAAGTTGAGGCTAAAACTATTGTAGCTTGTGGTGTAGATGTTGACGACTGACCATGAGATCTTGGTGATAAGGGTAGATTAGAGAGAGATAAAGAATATTCTCCTACCCCATTATCCTTCAGTTTTAGCTTGTTACCAAAATTGCTTATCATTTCTTGCACTTGTTCTTTGCTTTTGGAGGTAGAGATGGCCAAAGCCTCTCTATTATGTGGGACAAATGTGTCATGAGTCACTCTTAGGTTAGAACAAGTTTGACTACTATTGTGATCAACAGGTATGGTTACTTCCTATCCATCATATGGAAACTTCAAACATTGGTGATAAGTAGATGGAACAGCTTGCATGTCATGGATCCATGGATGACCCAATAGTATGTTATAGGTTAAATCTCGATCGAGAACCTGACAAAAGGTATTCTTCACAACAGGTCCCACTCTGATTGGTAACATGATAAGACCTTTTGAAGTTCTTTCCTCATCATCATAGGCCTTGATTGTAATTTTCCTCTGCGAGTCTATAGAGTCTGCTGAATATCCCAAAGCTAGGACCAATTTTAAAGTACAAATATTTAATCCAGCTCCCCCATCTATAAGGACATGTCTAATGTGGGCTTTGTGAACCATGACTTCTAAATATAGTGATGAATTATGTGGATGGGTTATGGATGAATCATCTCTTTTAGAAAAAGATAAACATGTGTTGGAGGACAAATGCCCCACCATGGCTTGAAACTTATCAGTATCTAGATCAGGAGATACAGTTGTATCGATGAGAGCCTTTTCCAGAATGTCCTTATGTGCAGGTGATAACTTTAAAAGCTCCAAGATAGAGATTTGGGCTGACATTTTTCGTAATTGTTCAACCAAATTGTATTGACTTGGAGGGGGAATCACTGCTTTAGATGAGCCACCTTTGACAATGATTTTGGCTTGTCCCCTTGTGGTAACATTGGCCTCTCAATATTTTGGCTTACCTTTGATTCAGATAGCATTGATTTGAGGGTCATCAGTATAGATATGATTGATAATAATGTCTTGGATGTTATTAACATTCTTGCCCTTATCATTCAAGGATTCCCCTTTGTGATAATTAGGGAGCGGATTTTTGAATGCTTGATGATCATTATTGACATTGTGTCCCTCAACTATGATCGTACGGTTATCAATCAAATCTTGAACGATATTCTTTAACCCTTGGCAACTGTTTGTCTTATGACCTTTGCATCTATGATAATCACAGAAGTGTGAGTCATTCCATGATGGTCGTTTAACTCGAGGTTCATATTCTCTTTGTGGTGGTACTGTAATAGCATTTTGATTCAATAATTCTTTGAGAATGGATTCCAAAGATTGGCCCAAGGGAGTGAAACTCCATCGATTTAAAAAATATGATGGTCTGGGCACACTTGAATTTTGATTATTGCCAAAATTATTTCCATGAGTATTAGTTGTGTTTCCTTGATTAGAAACATTGCCTTGGGTGCTAGAATGTCCAGCATTATTGTTACGTTGAGCACCTGACACATTAAGAATGATGGGTTTCAAATTCACGTTGTTAGCACCTACTACCCCATCATTTCCAACATTTTTATTTTGAGTCCAAAATCGCGACTTGTCATTTTTTTTATTATGATTGTTGTTGTTGTTGTTGTTGTATGAATTTAAACCTTCTTTATCAGCTTTTAGAACTCCCCGCTTGATTAATGCACCTTAAATAGTGATTGCGTTTTCAATCAATTTTTCAAATGATGGAGGACAATGAAGATTTAGTCTGTAACTCATTTCTTGATTAAGACTATCGATAAATATCTCCATCTTTTCCTTTTCAGGAACAGGACGAGAATATCTAGCAAACGTTCTTCTCCATCTTTGCAAAAATGTAGTGAAAGATTCCCCTACTTTTTGTTTTATCTTACAAAGATCAAGCATGGTTATCTGATGTTGTAATGCCCCGCCAGGTAACCCTAAAGGAAGTTGTAATTAACGATTAAAGTGAACCAATTTTTTTTTAAAGTGCAATAACATACACATTCACTTACTAATTAACAACAACCTCAAGGCTACAAGGTTGGGATTACTTAAACCCACACAAACATCATACATAAACCATAACATTAATACTTTATGAAATAAGCATCATACAACAAGGATACCACATAACATAATAAGATAAACATCTAAGATACAATTTCATATTCATTTACATAATCCAATAATTACATCACTCATTCCCAGAATGAGGGAATAGTACATAAGATTACAATTACAGAATTCCACCTCATAAACATAAGAGGGATAAATAACATATACAATCTGAAATATTACAATGCAAGAATAACTCAAGAACCGTGAGCTGTCCAACTAGATGTCTCGCCACCAAGTACTGAAGATAAATGGGGACCCAACAGTTTTGGTGCATGTTCCACCCAACCAAATGGTACCTGAAGGACCACCCCCCATGCTAAGAGATAGTAACAACATAACATGGACAAAGATCTACAACCTCTAACCAAAGGCAGACTCATATTGATCAACCAAACAAAAGTACAACATAAGTACAATACAAGTACAATTCTCACATCATTGACATAGGTCACATTGCTTCCAGACATAAAATAGATCAAGTATGTTCAAAGAACCATACACATAACATAAAATACCAAACAAACAGACAGTTTTCCTAGATAGAGTGTCATCGCACAGCTCATAATAAGTTACCCTTGGTGGATCTTCATAGGCTCCGGTGATCCTGGTGGCCTCTACTGACCCTCAGCCCTCATACTTACTAGTGTGGAATCAAATACCTCTCGTACTGACAAGATAGATCATTATGCCATTCTAGGCCTTTCCACTTCATTCCAAGCCTTAACTAGTGCTTGACTATGAGTGAAGCTAAAACTTATCTTTTTAATGTGTAGTACTCCCCAATATTCATTTCAATTTTAGTTATCACTTGATTAAACTCACTTCCATAGGTTACCCAAATCCGACCTCTTCCGGGCTCTGGCCCCTAATGGAAGCCACTCTTCTATTCGACAACATAGAAACAAACTAAACACCAAGGGACTCACAAGTGCATACAACCTAGGTATCAAAACCACTCCATCACAAGGAGGAACAAAGAAAGGAATTCACTCCAACAAATGGAGGCAACCTAAATATGATGTCCACTCCTTTCACAGGAGGTACAAAACAACCCCGTTCGTGGAAACCGGGTAACTACTGAAAAGACACCATGCAATACCCAAGGGAAAACACTATTTGACATCATGAATCGACAACCCTCTTAGATCCTCTAAGATTCTCTGGAAGACTTATAAATTGGACTAACACATAATCCCACATCCCAAAATATAACATGATGACATAGCTACAAAAGCAATCAAGTAATTAATCTAATCTAATATTTGGATTTCCTAAATCCATAATCAAGCAATAGGTAACATTTACAAAGGCAAAGGCACAATAACAAGGTTTACTCAAATAACCATATACTCCTTTTCCATTTTCATAATAGAGAATCCTAAACAATTTAAAAACTCACATCCCTTTACGAAGTATGAGGAAATTAAATATAAAAGGCAATCACGAGAGAACCACTACTTTTGGATGTTCTAAATCCATATCTCATTCATAATTTCATTCACAATAATTAAATTGCACTAATGGAAATAAATAAGTTAAAATAATTAACTACCTTTTTAATATAGTCATTTCCTAAGTTTACTTTTAAACAACATAAAAAGTATTACAAATAATATTTTCAATTTCCCATCCCGTACAAAATCTATGTCTCTTCAACTATCCATTTAAAAACATGCAATATAAAATATCTTAAAATATCCCTTTTCACTAACAATCTAACCATGCATTCAACCTTATCTTTTAAAAATCTCTCTTCACAATAATATAAAACTATTTCTCTTTCAAAATAATTGAAATAATTAAATAAGTGTCTTCAATTTACAATTATAAGAAATATTAATTTAAATAATTTAAATCAGATTCAATGTTTACTTCCAAAGCCAGCCTAAGTACTCTTCTCATTGAATTTCTTCTGTTTTCCAACTAACTCATATAATTTAATCAATTTAATTGAACTATCTTTTTCCTACCAAATTGACTTATGCATACAAAATAGTTTCGATATAAACCTCCAACAATACTAGATGGTATACCTCTATTAAAATAGGATTTGATATTAAATACATATTAGTATACATATGCTCGCACAATATATACATTCATTATATATTGGTATATTTAATCCTAAATATACATTTAAATATAACTTCTATCTTACACAAAACTATCCAATTGTTTTATTCAAAACAAAATAAAACTTTATTAATTTTCAGGTATATAAATATTTATTTACCAAATTAGTCATATAGAAGCAATATGCAATAATCATATACCACATATATACAATATAAATATTAACATATTTATATTTAATATAATTACATATATCCATTTATAAAATATGTATACATATATTAAATATATCTAAGCCAAAATCTAATTTTCAAAGCACCGAAACCGAGGCTAAATACACAGAGGACTGTAATAATGGTTGCGCCAGACTGTACATATAGTACAGTCGGCCGCCATAAGTAAAGGGGAGGCAGTGCTCCCTATGGGGTAGCGCAGCACTCACCCAAACAAGTGGACGGTGGGGGATAAATCCGCCCCCCCACCAATACAATAAAGTCATTTTACATTAAAATAAAAAAAATAAGAATTCTATGAAACTCGCACAGAAACCGAAATTCGCGTACGGCGAATTAATCAATCTCAATAACTTAAATCTCAACATTAATAAAATAAATATATATATTCATATATTATGTGTATGTTAGAATATAATACATATAATATATGAATATATATATTTACAAAAAATAATTTTATTGGAGAAATTGAGAAAATTGAATAAAAATATGGAGATACAGAAAATTAATAAAAAATTTCCAGAATGATTTTCTAAATTACATAGATGTTTAAAGACTTCTTTTTGAAAACTAGATCTGATTGTTTTCTACAAGAGTTAGAATTTTTCAACAATCAAAATGTTTGATGCACAATCTAAAGTTTAAATTAAACAATGATACTACAATTTCCCCATTTACTAAATTAAATCCTACAGTAACTTTATACAATTTTCTCCACATTTTGGTTTAATTTAAATCTAGTTTCAATTATCAAATCCTAATTTTCAATGAATTCAACAAACAGATTTCTTGAACAATATATATTTGTTTTGAACAAACTAGAACAAGAAAACCACAGAACAAAACTTGGAATTCGAAGCTACAGGAAGAGAATAAATTTTTGATGCAAGCCTTCTCCAAGGATTCCCTGTATTTTCCTTAAACGTGCAACGGATCCAATCCAAAAACTTCAGCAATTGCAAACTGAATTTCCTCAAATCACATCCAAAACCAAAAGTTGCTTCAACCCTTCCTCTGTGCAATTTTCCCAAAATTATCCTCTCTCACCAAAAGAAGTTTTTTTTTCTCTTCAAAAATTCTCTCAATACATGAATTTTGCAACCAATATTCATTCTCCATTCAACTCACACATGCATGCCTAATTGAAAATATCTTGCACAACCAAATCTGATTTTGCATGCAAATCTGAAACTTAAAATATCTAAATATCAATTATCTCCAAAATTGAAAACCAACTTTGCTTTTAAAATCCAATTTCAATTTCTAATTTAATTCAAACTTAATTGAAATGAAATTCCAAAATAATTAAATTTCCACAATTTGAAATTAAATTCCAAATTAATTTTAATTCTTTTATTTCTTTTAATTTTCTTGCATCACATTTAATTAATTAATTTAATTATTTAATAACTAAATTCAACCCATTGGATTAAATTTAATCAATTAAATAAATCAAATATAATTAATTAATTTAAATATAAACTTTTATCCACATTGCATAATTTAAATTAAATAATCATCAACATGATATAATGCAATTATTCTAAACATCTATTTCCAAAACAAGAATCCTTCATAATTAAATAACATTAAAGTAAGGAAAACGACAACTCAACACAAATGACTGACGACACAGTATGGCTAGGGTGTAGACTTGACACATGTTACCTAGCTACTATCTCCCTTCAACTTAACTGTTGGATCGACACACTTAGACCTGTGAAACCAGGTGGAGTCGGTGTCATGTACTTGCAAACCTGAAAACATAGTAACCAACATCATAAAATATAAACAGCATATAATACACACCGTGAAGAGGAAATCACAGAATCACAGGGCACTCACAAGCGAGTGATGCGAATCCGTCTCCTTCACCAATACAATCAAGAAAACTAACACTTCCACAATACATCGAATATTCTCATAAGCACTAACATGTTGTATCAACTAACATCATCATTATACCAATAAAACATGTAACATAAATCATCAGATAACTCAAATCACATCACATAGAATAGTCTATAGCACAATAAATGGTGATCCAATACACACAAAAGATAAAGTATCTGAGTATCCAAAAGTATAAATCAATACAAAACAAGGACACACTATCCAGTCCATAAAGCAAAATGGAGGGGTGTTATAGATGTTGGATGTTGTAAGAGTATTGTGATATGAATTTATTTATCAACTCTTCAAAAGTTTTGATGGGGGGAGTGATCTTTGAAAGCCACTCCATGGATTTCCCACCCAGACTTCGTGGAAACAATCGCATTAGATAGGTATCTTCATGCGCGAATTCTAAACTCATTTTTCGGAAATCCCTTACATGCTCAATGGGGTCATTTTTCCCATTATATCTATCAAACTTAGGGGTTTCGCAATGTTTTGGAAAAGGAATCATTCAAAGATTTCTATTGAATGGATAAGGACATATTTCTTCCAAAACATACTTCTTTGGTGCTCCCCCTTGCATTTCTTTTATTTGCCCTTGTAATTCCTTGATTTGTTGAGTAAGGGCACTAAAATCGTCAAGAGGATTTTCAGGATTTTCTTTAATCCCTTCCGTGTCAAAATCGGCAGGTAACTTGGCTCCTTGAATAGCTAAAGAAAGGAAGTACCTTTCCTTGTTTCTTTCTAAAATCTTTTCCATAAGAGTATGGAATTGAGGATCTTGTTCTGCTTCTTGAAGCTTTTCTTTCGTTACTTCTTTAGTATTTGGAATGTTAAAGAGGTTTTCCTCCCTCTCATTATTATTGCCCATCTTGCTTACTATACTTTCCTCTTTTTCTTTGTGCTTTTGAGATCTCGTGGTAACAGGCATAAGCTTTACTCAAATCCTACTAACTTTGATCAAAGGGATGAAATAGTGCAATGGTGATGAAAGTCAGGATAGAATGAAGATTCTATGACTTAAAAGATTTTTAATCTTTAGTTCGTGATTCCCTAAGTGGAAGGATGAGAATCCTGTTCATGGGAATTAAACCAAAGATCGAAAAACAAAGGTGATTTTGAACTTTTATGAAGTTTGATCTTAGCTGAAAGATGAATTTCAATGGATGCCTAAATGTGATTAAGTTCTCTATTGCAGAATTTGATTTGGATGAAAATAAGAAGGACGACTACACTCTGATTTCTGAAAATCCAGAAAATCACACTTATGCTTCGGAAAATAGATGCACCAAAACAAAGACTGAATGCGCTAAAACAGAGACCAGATGTACCAAAACAGAGACCCAATGCTCTAAGACAGCTCTGAGACCAACATATTTTGACAGTTTGATAAAAATTTCTTATTTTGGATGATCTTAATCTGGTTAAAATGTGAAAAACACAGCATAGAAGCAAACAATTATTTTGTTAATCCTAAAATCTAAACAAAGAGTGTATGTTCTTGAGATTTCCAAAGGTTTTTGAACAAGAATAAGCAATATCAGTCAGACTCACTCTTAATTGTCAAATAGGTCATAAAAGTAATCACAGCCCACATCTTAAAATCACGTTGACTCACACAGCCTTGTCACCCCCTAGAGGGCACCCATGTTTTTGTCTTTTCCAGGTGCATACTCAAAGTGACAGAAGTGGATACCGAATCCCTTGAGCAAACAATCCATGGCAATTATATGGTGAGTTTCTTGGGGGTAGATTCTTCCCTCCCCTTGCACCATGATTAAAATGATTTTTGGATACTGACACGGCTGGCTACTACACTAGGTTCTTAGTAAGTCTTTCCGTTCAGTGTGACAACGGATAACTCCCTCGAGAGACCTCCCAACCTTTAGAACAAAGGCTTTAGGGATGGTTATCCTGTCAACTACTATCAAGTTGTATTTTCATCAACAACTTGCTTTTGATTATAGTGGGTTGGAAACCTTGGCTTTAGGTGTTCCCACTTAGGTCGTTTTTGTAGGGTGAGTACTTTTTCCCACTACGGCAAGCCTTCTAAAGGATGTAATAAAGCATTCAATTGTATAAAACAAAAGGTAAGTCTGGTATTTTGATCACCCAATTAAGGGGAGAGCATAGACCTATTACCCACAATCACAGCATGCAAATAATGGTTCAATTTTAAATCCCAAACTGAAAAATTTTCTATTCTAAGTGAAGATGTTGCTTCACTAAAAACATGGGGTTTATTTTAACCAAAAGAAAATATGTTTGTTGACTATCCTAGGATTGGTTAATTCAAAATTAAGCGTCTACCCTAGGATTGGTTCATTTTGTTAAAAATAGCATCAGAAAAATTTTGTCTGTGGATTGCATCGAAATCAGAATTTAAATTTTTACAAACGAATGCACTGAAACAGAAGTTGTATGTGCCGAAACAGGTTACGTATGCACTAGAACAGGTTATGTATGTGCCGAAAGGGTTCTCAGGGATGTGCCGAAACAGGTTATAAATGTGTCGAAAAGGGTTCTCAGGGATGCGTCGAAACAGAATATATATGCACTGAAATAGGTCATGTATGCACTGGAATAGGTCATGTATGCACCATAACAATAATCATATGTGCTAAACCGAGATTCGTAAACGCTAAACCATGATTTTTGTCAATCACCTGCCAGAAAAATCTGCAAAATTAGAAGTTAAAATGCGGGGCTTGGCCCCACGGTGGGTGCCAGAAATGTGTATGATAGAATGTGTCAATTAAATTGAATCTAATCTAATACACCAATGAAACATTAGATTGAAGAAAACTAAATAAAATAAAGCAAATGCAAACTCTTGACAGCAGCTTCTTCAAATTCGTTTCATTGTCCTCTATCTCCAAGGATTCACTTCAATATGTTTGCTCTCAGTTGTGCAAACACAACTTATAGAATGGCACTTGAGAGAATGAGATTATTATGAATGCATATGCATCTACAAGATTGAACTATTGAATTAAAAATGCTATGAATTGCTAAGATTGAGACTATAATAACTATGTATGAAAAATGTGAGATTCAAGGTCCTTTTTAGCTCATGAAAGGGCTGTATTTATAGATTTTTGAAGATAGGAATGCGATTGGCCAAGATCGACGGTCGAATTCAAACCTGTTGGAATGAATGGTGAGAGATCGAGAATTCGAAAAAGAGGTGGAATTTTGAGAGACAGAAAATGAAGAGACAATATGAAAAGTGTCTCTCATAATTAAATAAATAAATATTTAATTATGTGTGAGAGAAATGTGAAAAGGCTTTAATTAAATATTACAAATATTTAATTATGTGAGAAAAGAAAAAGCCTTTTAATTAAATATTAAGAATATTTAATTTTGTGAGAGAAGTGGGAACTAGTCAAGTAGGTATGGCCAATTAGGTCTTAAGCTAGGATGCACGAGTTTGACTAGGGATAATTTGAAAGAAAAATCTTGTCACACAGCTAGGAGAAAGGGGTAACCCACCCTTCACCTTCACTTCCCAAAGGTATAAAGTTTTTTGGCACTTAGCCAAGAGTGACAAAATTTTAACTCTCAAAGAAGTGTATCTTTCGATTCACACCTTGATTGAGGTCGTCCCTAGGGGTGATGAAATCCCCTAGTAGGCCTCCTATGAAGGGTATGACAAAAGCAAACCAAGTGAGGTTTTTTTTATCACACATGCACTTGATTCACACTCGCAATTGTTAATTTCCCTTTAGAAAATTGAAATGTGTGTAAAACAATTCAAACATTTGTTATTTTTAACCCAAATTCAAAATGTGTGATGGAAGACAATGGTTTTTTTTAGGCCCAATTTCAAAGTGTGATTGCAAACAAGATGTTTGTTTTAAATCCCCAAATTGAAGTGTTTTGCAAACAAGATTGATTGATTAAATGAGAGATAAAGATAATAGAATTAGTGCACCCGAAAGTTTTCTTTCTAATTTGATGTGTATGATTGATATTGCTGCTACTAAAGCTCCTTATGATCACCTACAAACTCAAAAAAATAATATTATAATGCAACCATAAACAAAAAAATTTCATCAAAAAATTGCAATTTCAGATACATGTTTTTAATATAGCTGAATTAGATTTGATTATTTGAAGATGTTATGGATCTGAAAAATAAAAAATCAAAGAAGTGACCCCTACTAATTTTTTGAGAGCTTTCGAGAAATGTAAAGAAATCAGAAAAATTCCCTGTTTTGCGCTAGAAAATGTGGATTTGTGAAAAATATACAAAAAAAAAGATTGGATTATTTTGCATTGTATTTGACCTCTAAATTAAATATGTAAAACAAAGACCCATATTAAAATTTTACGAGCTTTCCAAAAATATAAACATGTTTGAAAAATTCGCTGATTTGTGTCCAGAAGGTCAATTTTATGATAAATGATAAAATAATGATGATTCCTCAAATAATGGTGATAAACCCTCAAATATTTTACTGTAGTCCCTTGAGATGATTTTTAAGCTTTTGTGAAAATATTGTAGATAAATGTGTAGCCATTTGGAAGATATGATGAAATTTGTAAAACTTGGGGTTTTATCCAAAAACTGGTAGATTTGCAACAAAAAATTAATGAAACCTGCAAAAAAACAAGCTAGATCAAAAGATATATGTCGAGTTCACCAATGTAGTTAGGGTAAAAATATTAGAGAAAAATGCATAAACAAATTATAATGAAAAACCCTAACAAGCACAATAGAACACAAATTAGCATGAAAATCAAAACAAGAAAGCAAAGCAAACTGATCTCCAAGCTAGATTTGATTTATCTCCATTGCTCTTCTCCACCTAGATGAGAATGCAATATTTTGAAGGATTGAATGATTTGATATGTTGATTGCTCATTTTTGCAGCATAACGATAAGATGAAAATAATAGAAGAAAAATAGATAGATAGATAAGAAGATTGAGAGAAATTTTGGTAGACTGAGGATACTAGAAGAAGATTCTCCCAAATGGCTAGTGAAAGGCTTGATTTATAGGAGAAGGTTGATTTGATTCAATGGCCAATATTAAAATTCAAATTTTTGATATGTATGGCTAGGATTAAAATTTTATTTTAGTGCCTATAACACACATTAAGTGGGTTATGACATGAGGCTAAAATTAGGATGTGAGGAAATAAGTGAGATTCTTTTATTTATTTTGGAAGAAAAAATGCTTATGACGCACAATGAATGGGGGTAAAAATAGGATGTGAGTGCGAATCTCATAATTTAAATAATAAAATTATTTAAATTATGTGTGCATGTGAAGAGTTGTAGTCATGTGACACATGTTGCAATGTGACAATAAGTGAGGGATTTTTATTTTTATTTTTATTTTTTTATTAGACTACAGGAATCGGGTAGCATGACCCCCTATAAACTGTAGTGCGCCTGGTAAACTTTTTAATGTGATCGGCAGCATTGCGTGACAACAATAAGTGAGGGATTAATTCAAATATTTAATTTGAATTATTTTGAGACATGTGAAGGGGGAATTAATTAAATAAATGAGATTTATTTAATTAATTAGGAAGGTGATTAAGTGGAATAAATGGGATAAGTGGGATAATGTAATGACCTAGGATAAAATATTACAAAATGTCTTACAAGGTCATGTATCGACTGTCTAATATTATGACATGGACAATTTTGGGTGTCTACAATAAATATGAGTGGTGTATCCCTATAAGTGGGAATTGGTAATCTCTCTTTGTTGTGAGAGTGAGGTGTTTAGATATCTTGGGTTGAGGATGTTTGCTAGTGTATGACTATGTGTGTCATTGCATGGCGACTGTGATTTCCCTTAATGGGATACAACTTTTGTTGTTTGGCATCTTCAGTGATGTTGGTTCAGTTAAATAGAAGGGATCTTGTGATTTGTGTGACTAGAGTCCTAGATGACTCGTTGTTTGCCATGAGTGAATGTGCTCTCTTACTTACCTCAGATTCTAGAAATCTAGGTATAGTTTAGTATTGTACTCCCTCTCTTGTGACTAGAGTTAGTCACATAGTACATGTGTTATGTAACTTGTGAAACTTGATAACTTATTCTATTTTGTTTATTGACTTTCATTTATTTACTAATGTTGTCAAGGCCAGCATTGAAAAAAAATTATTTGCATTTATGAGTAAGTATAGCCATCAAATTTTTGATACTTATTGATCTTGTGACCTTCATGGTCATGTGTGAATTATTGTTGAAATTGCGCACATTTTATGCCTTATTGTTGAAATAGACTTTTTCTTTCCATTAGTTTTGATTCATTTTCTTAACAGTGGCTATGCTTGAGTGTTTTTAACTGTTGGTCAAGTTTCATGTTATGTTATCTATCATGTCCATGATGGACCTTTGATACATTGTATGAGGGAGTACAATATGGAGAATGTGCTAGTTCTTGGTGTGTAGTAGAATTATGAAAATTGAAATTCCTTCATTCATTGTTAGATGCAAGTGATTATTGCGTGAAATGTCAAGAAAGTTCTAAAATAGTTGTTGTTGTTATGGATCAATTGATGTGAGTATCTTGATGATTATTATTTGAGTGGTCATCATGTTCAGATAGTAAAATCGTTGTGAAATGAAATTTGAAAACATGCTTAACTGTTGTTTCCTAATTATATATGTCCATGTGATATGTGAGAACTCGTTTCGTATATGAGGAAATAGCAAGTGTATACACCTAAAAATGGTCTAGAGAATCCAATTGATTAAATATGATTTATTTGATTAATTACCCTTAATTCCTCTACTATTAAATAAATAGAAATATTTATTTATATAGTTCATCTTAAATTCTTCAATCTTTATTCTTTTATTATCATCTTAATTAAATGAACAAATTTCACTTTGTTTTATTTAATTATCATAATTAAATTCATCTACCTAATAAATAAATAGAAATATTTATTTATATTAAGTTCACTATTAATTCTTCTATTTTATTGTGTTATTTCCTCTTAATTAAATAAACAAATTTAAATACTTTATTTTATTTAATTATTATCATTATTATTTCTTCTATTACTTTATCCATTTATTCTATCTTAAATTAAATAAAAAAATGAAAATAATTTGTATTATTTAATTATCTTATCATATTTCTTCTTAATTAAATAAAGATATTCTAAAGTCTTTCATTTAAATTATCATATTTCTTCTATAATTATTTAATATACAACTTCTATAGTTGGTATTATTTAATTATTTATTCCCCCTTTTGCTAAATTTGAATAAACTAAAATATTCAAATAAAAGCATAAATCAAAATTTCCTCTATTCACTCACCAATAAAATTAGATATTTTATATCTAATTAATTCAACTGGCATTCACGGGAAGCTTTGGAGACAAATTGGAGACAAATTTGAATCAATCTCCCAAATCTTCTTCTTTTGATCCTTCCTATCATCTTGCCTAGTGTTTTCATGGGCAGGAACCATTCCCAAAATCTTCTCAATCTTCTCAATCTCTCACCATTCAATCCTTTAGATTGAATCCAAGCCTCTACTTTTCTTCCCCTGTGCAAATCCACTGTCGTGAATCTATATATACAGCCTTTCCCAACAAGAAATAGATCCCAACTTTGTGCAATCTTAGTCTACAGGAAATAGAGAAATCAAGCAATCAAGCATTTTAGTATCATAGAAATCATAATCATGGTTGTATCTTAGTTTTACTGTAGCTTTCATTGATCAGTTTTCATGTCAATATAGATTACAGTAGCATCAATATCATCTAGAAATCATTATCCATCATCACATCATTGCATTTAGCATCATTCCATTCTCTATATTGGCATTTTAACAGTCACAAGTGCTTGCCAAATCTGAGAGCCCTCTGTGATTTAATAAATATTTGGAGATAGGAAACAATGAGATGCTTTCAAGTTTCTGCTCTCTTTAATAGATTAATTGTTGAATCTTTGATGTAATGTTTCATTAAGAAGTGTTATTTTACTCATACTTATTTCACACTTACAATTTGGCACCCACCGTGGGGCATAACCCCATATTTCACAATTTTTCTTTGAAAAGTGTCAGACAAGATTCTAGCATGTTTATTTTAGCGTGAGCGAGAGTTTTTCTGGCACATCTGACAAAAACTATAGCACTTTTGAGAAAAACTTCAACGCTTCTAAACTCTATTTCAGAACATCAACATAAACTATAGTGCTTCTGAAGAATTGTTTAGCGCTTCTAAAGTGGAAACTATAGCACTTCCATGGCCTATTTCAGTGCATCGGCCAGATGTTCACGACACAGTTGGTCTCCATTCTCAAGATTTCTATAGCGCTTCGGTGAAATTTTATGGCGCTTCTGAAAATTTTTATAGCGCTTATGATTCTTGTTTCAGCGCTTCTATATTTTTTTTTTTTGTATCTGGATCCGACGTGACCACGGCCAGAATGTTATGTCTTTTGGACTAAAAAGAATTAATCCTAGGGTAGACACTTAATTTAAATATACCAATCCTAGGATATTCATCATATTTTGTTGTCTTAGTTAAATAAAGTAGCCTGATTTTGTGAAGCAACATCTTCATTTAGTTTAGTACATTGTCTCTTGGGCTTAAAATAAATCATTATTTGTTGTGCTTGTGAGGTGAATAGGCTTATGCTCTCCCCTTAACTAGGTGACCAAAGTGCTAGACTCGCCCTTTCCTTTTCATGCAATTTTATGCTTTTGTTAAAACCTTTAGAAGGCATGCCGTAGTGGGAAAAAGTACTCACCCTACGGGAATGACCTAAGTGGGAATTCCTAAAGCCAAGGATTCCAACCCACTCTAAACAAATGTGAGTTGTTGATAAAATTTCAACTCGGCGGTAGTGTGCAAGATAACCATCCCTAAAATCTTTGTTCTAAAGATTGGGAGGTCTCCTGAGGGATTTTATCATTTGTCGCACCACACAAAAACCCTATCTAAGAACCATAGCATAGTATCTAGCTGAGTCAGTAACCAAACATTGTAATACTCGCAGTATAAGGGGAGGGAAAAATCTTCCCCCAAGACACCCACAATATAATTTTCAAGGACCATTTGCTCAAGGGACAAGAAATCCAACTTTGAGTATGCACCTAGAAAAGACAAAAACACAGGCACCCTCTAGGGGGTGACACGGTTGTGTGAGTCAATGCAATTTTAAGATGTGGGTTGTTGAGTATAACGATGACATTTTTTGACTTTAAGAGTGAGTCTGTCTAAAGTGTATCTTCATTAAAGAAAACCAGTGGAAATCAATAAGGACCATTCATGGTTCTTGAAAATACACTATTTTTTTAGATTCTAAATTTAAAAACAATTGTTCTACAATTTGCTTGTTGTGTTCTCAAATAATTGTAACTCAGATAAAAGATCACCCTGAAAACCACAAACCAAATCAAACTGGTAAATTTATGAATAGATATTGGAAATCCAAAAATTTTGTCAAGAAATCCCTCAAAACTAGAGTCAAGAAACTGAGGAAACCACTTAGTTACAAAAATATTTTAAAAAGAAGACGTTTCTTGTATCAGAGTAGGAAAATATTGCTTCATCATAGAACTTTCATACATAGGTATCACAATTTCTCTAGGGGTTATATTGGTGATTAGGCCTTAAAGCCTCTTTATTCACAATCCTATTTCCAAAGAAGAGCTCTTACACAATATCATAATCATATTTAACCCATACGTTAGTCCTCTATCCCACGACCAATGATAGAATACTCCACCAGGCCCAATCAACTTTTGTAATAGAAAATTAGAATCTTTAGGCTTCTCATCCAACATTGGAAAAATACTAGTGGAGATATCTTGTGAAAATCAAGATTCCCAAAAAACAATCTCTTCACAAGTAGAAAAATCAGATAAAATCATTGAAACCCAAAGTAGCGCTTCCACATTCTATCTTAGCACTTCTGAGGTCTATTTTAGTGCTTCTGAGGTTTATTTTAGCGCTTCTAAATCCAAAGTAGTGCTTACACCCTCTGTTTCAGCGCTTATGACCTCTGTTTTAGCACTTTCACAAAATAGCACTTTGGAAAACTGTTATAGCACTTCCACACTCTGTTTTAGCGTTTCTGCAAAATAGCGCTTCGAAAAAATGTCATAGCACTTCCACACTTTGTTTTAGCGCTTCCGCAAAATAGCGCTTTTGCACTCTATTTTAGTGCTTCCAAAAATAAATTAAAAAAATAGAGAGCTTCCAAAATTATCATTCAGATGGTTAAAACTCGGATTTTTATCAACCAAAAGTATCTTTTCAATACAAACATTGTCTAGAAACTAGAAACAGATAGGTTCCTACAAGTTAACATTATTTTCAACTGAAACTTAGATCTTGTAAACTATAGTGTCAAGAAAATCAAAACAAAAGCTTGGTTATTTAGCTAAGTTTCTTCATTAGGATATTATCATCCTACTATCATGAAACGAGGCATAGTAATCAAATTTTTAACCTAGTCTCATCAATAGGGTATATCATCCTATTTGACTTTGTTAAAATTTATTTGACACCTATCAAACATAGAAGATCAAAGTTTGGTAGAAAAAAAAACAAACACTTGTATGCCAATCTTCACTAGGTTACAAAAGCGGAGACTCTTAGAAAAAGAACTTGAAACATCAAATACCATGGCAGAAGAAAATCCTTGGAATAACTTACATCAAAATGACAAGAACAAAATAAAGGCAGAAGACATACAAATAGCACAACAGGACCCAAATTTCCATAAATTTATGGAAAAGATCTTAGAGAAAGACATGGAGAAATATCTCCTAATACTAGCTGAATCAGGTGTCAAACTTCCCAAATATTTCGATGTCAATCAATTAAAATAAGCACCTAGAACAAATGAAACTGAAATACCACAACATACGCCAAACATAGATCAAGTTGTGGCCCTAACACAACAAATTCAAGATATGCAAAAGGGAAACATGAAAAGGTATACATTACAGGACATTTGTCCTTATCCTTTTGACCCAACTGTGGATATGATACCATTCCCTAAACACTGCGAATTCCCAAAATATGACAAATATAATTGTAAGACAGATCCAATCGACCATGTAAGGGAATTCAGAACCATGAGCTTAGATTTTTCATAGGAAGATACTTACCTAATGAGGTTATTCCCAAGAAGCTTAGGAGGTCAGTGTATGGAGTGTTTTTCCAAACTACAACCAGGAATACGCACTTTTGAAGAGCTCGTCAATAGGTTCATATCACAATATTCCTTTAACATCTAGCATGATGTCACAATAAAGGACCTCTATAACATGAAGTAAAACAAAGGTGAGACATTCTTTTCCTTTTTACAGTGATGGCAAAGACTATTTGCTAGGTATCCTCACTCCATACCTGAGGAAGAGAAAATGGAGTTATTCATTGATAACCTGACTGATGAAATGAGCTATAGGCTCGAATTAAAATGTCCTCCAGCATTTGAAAAAGTGATTGAAAATTGCCTTAAAATCAAAGAAGCCTTAGTCAAATGAGGGGTGATCAAACACTAAAATGAAAAATAAAACAACACCAACTCCTTAAATCAATATACCAACAACGACAAACCTAAATTTTGGAAAAAGAATAGAAATACTGGGATCAACGAAACTGCAAATGACTTACAAAATCTAAAGCTAGTTGTTAACTTGACAACCTCTACTACAAATACAAACCAAAATAGTGACCAAAACATCAAGTCAAATATCAATCAAAACAATAATCTAAACAATGGAGAATCAAAACCACAAACGTATCAAAAATCATCAAACCGACGTCGATTCACACCATTAGGCCAAACACTGGAATTAGCAATGAGGGAACTTGTTTCAAGTGGTCTTATCACTACACGGGAAGCCCGATTTTGGGATCCAAAAGTCAAACCACCATGGTGGAATGATGCAGATTATTGTAACTTCCATAATAATAAGGGACACAAAACAAATGATTGCATGGAATTAAAGCATATAGTCCAAGATCTGATTGACAGAAAAAAGGTATACGTAGAGGGACATCAAAACAACAACGATCATGCAGCCTTTAAATACCCTTTACCAAATTACGACAAGGGAGAGTCATCTTCTACAAACAGTAAAGGAAAAAATGTCAATCATGTTTACGATAGCATGATCTTTTGTTTTTTCGAAGTAGAAAGTGATACTGCCACTGGTAATCAGATTAACAACAACAAAACCAGTGACATTATACCACTAGATCTAATCCCGAGCATACAAATATTTGACAATCAGATAAATGTTTTAAAAATAAGAGAAAGACAAGACTATCAACCGGTTAATGTAATGACAAGGGGGCAATCTAAGGTAAATTTGAAGGGATTTGCACCTAAAAAAACCACTCCACCTCCAATTCGATACAACATTGTCGACCAACTTCATAAAATACCAACACAAATATCAATACTTGAACTCCTTAAACTATCACCATCCCATAAGGAGATTTTAGAATAAGCAATTGTTGCCACCACAGTACCCAACAACCTAGATGTTTGTCGATTCCCAGATATGGTGGGACATTTGACCACACCACATTGTCTATCATTCTCTAAATAGGATGATGTGTCACTTAATCATCCACATAACACTGCCCTCCATATTGAAGTTTTGATCCACAAACATCGTGCTAAAAGAGTCCTAATAGATGGGGGAGTTGGTTTAAATATCAATACTTTAAACTTAATCCATGCACTAGGGTATTCAGATAATGCTATTGATGCCCAAAGAAAAATGAAAATAAAGACTTATGATGAAGAAGAGAGATCTTCTAAAGGACTGATTGTGTTGCCAATTCAAGTGGGACCAATGCTGAAAAATATAGCATGCCAAGTACTAGAAAAAGAGTTAACCTACAATATACTCTTAGGACGTTCATGGATTCACGAAATGTAGGCACTGCCTTTGACCTATCATCAGTGTTTTAAATTTCCAGTTAATGGACAAGAGGTGACCATATTAGTAGATTATAACAATCCTCATCATTGTAACACGCTCAGAACTTCTCGAGACACTTTTGTGCCTCACAATAGGGAAGAATGCACTTCAAATTCATCATATGGTGAAAAACCTCCAAACATTACATCCAAGTGGGTGGAGAAAAAGGATAAATCAAAAGATACAAGTGTTGTTGAATCTACATTAATAGACAATAAGGATCCTTTAAATTCTCTATCACAGAAATTCCAAGAACAGGTCTAGCTAACAGACAAAGGCATGGGACAATATTCTATTGAGCAGTCTCTCAATATTTCACAATTGATGCCATCTCCAAAGTCATATGGACAACCATCAATGATAAAACAAAAAACATCACAACCTGCCACAGTTCTAGAGGAAAGATTTGTGAAAGCTGGTACTATAGAGGATGAATCAGAAAACAAAGCTATCCTTGATTGGTTGTACAAAGATGAATAAAAATTGACATCAACAAACATCAACATCAAGATAGATAAGTATGGCAAAGGAAAGGCTATTTTAGATAAAAATGGGTTATGAAGGACAAAGACCTATTGGAAAAAGGAAAGAAGGCATCGTGGAACCAATTCAGCCTCTTACTCTTTATTCAAAGGATAAGATAGGACTGGGTTACTCAGAAGAAGTAAAACAAGAAATGACTAAGAAGGCAGTTGAATGAATCCTTGAAGTAAGAGATAGCTCTGAAATAGATTCTAATGAATATGAATGGGATCTATATTTTGATATATCTTACATAGATGTCCAAATTGATGTTATAAAACAATATGCACCTACATGTGAGGAGGGACAGAGCTCAGGGTCTAGATCACTTGTATTAGAATCACAACATATTGATGACTCAAGTGAGGATGAACAGACATCGACTCAACTAGATAATCTCAAGGAGAGTAACATCATTGAACTTGACATCCCTAATGACAACTCTAATGACATAACTATTTGAACCCTTACCGCCATTGACCCAAGTCAATCCGATGACTTCTTGCCCTTCGTCCATCCTGAACTTATCGACTGGGAACCCATTGAACCTCTAAATGTACCCATCTATGCAAATGATGATGCTATCATAAATTTCCTTTGTTGTGATGAACCTAATACAAGTTCTATCCATAAATATCATAACAACACGGATCGACTGGAGGGTGTCAAATCTTCCAATTACAAAAATAAAAGTAGGAATAATGGATCTAATGGTGAAAACCATTCTATGGCAGTATTAGATCTTGAAAAGAGAAAAATAAAGAATGCATCGGGCGGTGAAAACCTCTTTGAGGCACTGAAAGATGGGAGATTTGACACCCTTCCAGAGAATTGTCATGAAAGGTCATCAATTTTGGTGGAGCCTACACAATCTGTAAACATTGTTATAGAAGAAAGAGAAAAGATTTTGCATCTGGCAGAATCTATGACAGAACAAGAAAACCCTGAATTTATCAAATTCTTTGAATAAGGAAGCATTAATTTTGCTTGGTCATACTCTGATATGCCAGGTTTGGACCCAAATATTTTAATGCATCATTTGTCTTTGCCTACTAGAATCAAACCTGTAAAACAAAAATTAAGAAAGATGCATCCACATATCACATTGATAGTAAAAGTTGAGCTGAAGAAGTTATTGGATGCAGGATTCATTAGGTCTATTGATTATGCCGAATGAATATCAAATATTGTACCTGTGTCAAAGCCGGATAATAGTATTAGGATATGTATAGATTTCAGGAATCTAGATAAGGCATGCCCCAAGGATGATTTCCCCTTGCCTAATATTGACATCATCATGGACTTAATAGTAGGGCATGCCATGTTATCAATAATGGATGGTTTCTTCGGCTACAACCAAATCAAGATAGCATCGGAAGATCAGGAGAAAATTGCATTCACATGTCCATGGGGAACCTTTTGCTGGAATGTCATGCCCTTTAGTTTGAAAAATGCAGGGACAACTTATCAAAGAGAAATGACCACTATCTTCCATAATATGGTGCATACCTTTATGGAGGATTACGTGTATGATATTATAGCTAAATCGTATTCTAGAGAAGGACATCTGGATATCCTGGGCAAAATTTTCACAAGGCTAGAAAATTTCAATGTCAAACTAAACCCTAAGAAATGTGTCTTTGGGGTTACATCAGGAAAACTCTTAGGATGCATAGTCTCAGAAAAAGGTATTGAAGTAGATCCAGCAAAGGTAAAGGCAATAATAGAAATTCCACCACCCTGAAATAACAGTCAACTAAGGTCACTACAAGGAAGGCTATAATCAATAAGGAGATTTATCTCCCAGTTGGTAGACAAAAGTCACCCATTTAATCATCTATTGCATAAGAATTTTGTGTTCAAATGGGATCAAGGGTATGAAACAAATTTCAACCAAATAAAGCAATATCTGATGTCACCACCTATTCTCATGCCACCTACAAAAGGAATACTTTTAATACTATACATTGCAACAACAAATATTTCTTTAGGAGCACTATTGGCACAAGAAGATTATGAAGGAAGGGAACAAGCCATTTACTACATTAGTAGAACTTTGAATAGCTATGAAATAAATTATACCTTCATTGATAAATCTTGTTTGGTGGTGGTATTTTCTACCCAACAGTTGTGATATTACATGTTAACTCACACAATCAGGCTCATAGAAATAATCGACCCATTAAAGTATCTACTCAGTAAGGCTGCTTTAATAGGTAGACTAGCCAAATGGGTCATGCTTTTAAGTGAGTTTGATATTCAGTATGTGGAAAGAAGAGCCATCAAAGGTCAAGTAATTTCCGAACAATTAGTTGAAGCTCCTTTAACTGATGATCATCCTATGACAATGGAGTTTCCTGATGCAGATATTCTTTTAGTAACAACACAACAATGGATACTTTACTTTTATGGATCATATACACAAAGAGGATGTAGTGCGGGAATTTTGTTCATCACACCCCAAGGACACACCATCCCAAAATCTTATATACTAATGTTTCCATGTACCAATAATGTGGCAGAGTATGAGGCATTAATCATTGGCATCAAAGTGGCAATTGAATGGAAAATCACAGAGTTACAAGTATATGGGGATTCTCAATTAGTCATTTATCAAGTAAATGATGAATATCAGATGAAAGATGAGAAGTTGATGCCCTATAAGTAGCTGATAGATGATCTCAAACAATACTTTTTCAATATCAAATTTGAGAAAATTCCAAGGGCAAAAAACAAAGTGGTAGATGCTATGGCGACAATTGTTTCTCTTTTACAATTATCGGAGAACGTGGTCGTTATGAGTTTATGGTAGAACAAGTATCTAATCCTTCTTATAATAGTTTGGAATCCCAAACCATATACCATCTAGATGTCATTGAATCCTGCATTTATGAAAATACCTATGCATACCTAAAAGACAACATCCTTCCTCCTGATCTTTCCAAAAACCAAAAACGTAACTTCATCCGCCGATCCGCTCAACATACTTTAATCGTCGACATACTTTATCATCGAGGTCTAGATGGTACTCTTCTTCGATGTTTAGAACACAATGAATCTGATACAGCCTTAGGTGAGGTTCGTGAAGGTGTGGAACTCATTCAAGTGGTATAAATCTAGCAAATAAACTCCTTCATTTAGGGTATTACTGGCCAAGTATGGAGGAGTCTTATCAGTTTGTCAAGAAGTGCCAAAAGTGTCAGATTCATAGTAATCTGATCCACACGCCAGCTCAAGAATTACACCCATTCACATCAACATGGCCCTTTTTTCAATGGGGACTAGACTTGGTAGGAAATATAAATCCGTCTTCATCCAATGGAAAGAAGTTCATAATCACAGCGACATAATACTTTACAAAATGGATAGAAGCAGTTCCTCTCACAACTATCACTGGAAAATAGATCTCATCATTCATATTGAACTACATAATCTGTCGGTATGGCATACCTCAATCCATTATCACTAATAATGGATGACCATTTAAAAAATAGTATTTCCAGGAATTGTGTGAAAATTTTCATATCCAACATCATTTCTCAATACTGTAGTATCCTCAAGGAAATGGCCAAGTAGAGGCCTCTAACAAAGCAATTCTGAAAAATAATCAATAAAATGGTTAATGATGTTGGGCGTGATTGGCATGTTTAGCTTAATCCTGCACTATGGACCTACAGAACCAGCATCAGAACACCGATAGGAGCTACACCATATGCCTTGGTATATGGATCGAAGGCCACACTACCCATTGAGGTAGAGATTTCATCACTATGTGTGTCACTAAAAGGAATCATTTCAGATGAGGACTATAGAGTATCTAGGCTTCAAGAACTGGAACTATTGGATGAGCATCGTCAACAAGCTGTCAATCATCTAATGACATACCAAAAAAGAATGTCAAGGAGCTACAATCATAGGGTAAAGCCTAGAGTCTTTCAAGTTGGTGATTTGGTCCTAAAAGAGAACCCTAGAAATTAGCAAGACAAAGAAAAGAAAGGGAAGTTTGAACCTAACTTGCTAGGTCCCTTTGTCATCATATCAGTGTATGGATCAGGTGCTTATCAACTATCAACACCTGAAGGGGATTTGTTTGATGAACCTCTCAACAATATCCATCTCAGAAGATACTACACCTGAATCACCTAGTGCACATTTCAAACTTCTAAAAAATGGTTTCCTTGATGAAAACATGGCAAACAGGTGTCTTGGTAATAGAAAATACAAAAAAAAAAAAAAGATCATAAAAAATATAAAAAAGTGCAATAAAAACATATAGTGAAAACCTGGAAACAGGTGCTATTTGTGATTTAACTAGCTTTCGCCATCTATTGGGATACATTTCATAGTCATTACTTTCACCATCACTTTGCATTCATTATTATATCATTGTAAATATTCATATCTCACCCTAGCTTGAGTGAAACACCTACACATCACTGGGGGCAACAAAGCAAACGAGCCTGGAAAAACAAAACAAAAAAAATGACCAAAATGCAACCAACATGGAACATCAATCACTATCAGAAACACTTTGGACATCCACATATGACAGCAGAAAAAAAAAATATAGGTCAAAAGAGTCATTCTCAAAAAGTCAAAATCAAGATGGATGATCTAATCTGAATAATGATTGAAACACTTTAAGTAAAGGTTGGATATGTTGTATTTTTTAATTTTTTTGTTATCATTTCTTTGGAGTAACTCAATGATGTAATGAACTAGAGAAGCTAGGAAGAAGAATGGTATTTTCTTTTGTCTATTGTTTGTGAATTAATTATTTAATGTGTGAATTGTCATGGGACGTGCTCTACAAATGTATCACTGATGACATTCAGAATTCACACACTAAAATGATTGATCCTTGTCTATTTACGCAATAAATGCTTAGGTCATCTCGGTTTAATTATACCTCGATGCTTGTGTTCACTTGCAATATCAAAAATCATGAGAGTAATACTCAAGTCATCATTGGTCTAAAATATACCTTTGATGCTTGTACTCACTTTCAACATTTTTAAAGCTCTATGATGATACAAAGCACAAAAAGTACTGTTAAAATGCCAATATTTTGCATATAGTTGCATGATAAATTTAGATTACATTCATAAATAGTTTAAACATCTGCAGAGTATGTGTTACAAAAGTTTATGAAAAATTCAATTGATGATTATCTTTTCTCATAAAAGACCGAGTATACTTGACATAAACAAAAACATCATCGTAACCATGTAGTTGCATCAACATTTTTCACATTAGAAGGCATTTTCTATTCATCATTCATACATTTTAAATCAAATCATTTTGCATTCATATTTCTCCATATCATATAAAAGTTCTAAAAGAAAATTTCAAAACTAAATCATATCATTGCATTTTTCATCCATCCACTAATTATTTCTCCCATATCAAGTCATCACATTATCCATTCACATTTTATTATCAATACATTCCTGACATACATTAAAATGCATCAACATCCATTCATCATTTTTATTATTACATCATATTATTGCATTTGCATCAATTCATAACTTATATCATACATCATCTATTTTCACATTTATATCAACATAGGAACATACATCCCATTTGCATCACATCATTACATCCACATTCATGTATAAATATGATCATCATATAAAAATAAAATAATCATGTATCCATACATCGACAACATACATCCATACATCATTCATTAAATAGACCATCATAAACCATAGCATATCACATGATCATCTAGAATCAAGAAAATCATCACATGGCATGTAGAACATGGAAAATGAATGCATCCATCAATAGAATCATAATAGAACCCATCAAAAATCAATAATAGTCTGCTACATATCATATAAATCCTATAAAACATCAATGTAAAGTATACAATGAAGTCTAAAATAAGGGAGATATATCATCAAAACTGGTTGGATCGAAGTATACATCATGTCTCAAAAACAACACAAAATCATAAAAACATCTAAGATCTGTTGCTTCCAGATGGTGCAGGAATCATGGGACTAGTACCTCCACCACCACCAGATGGACCAGGAACTCCTAGATCTCTATGAGGAGGTTGGGTCACACCCTCATTGATAGTCCCGGTATGTGTCCTACCTAATCGTGAAGGAGCATAACTCACTCTCGACTCAACAGGGACTGCATCATGATAACGAACCCTATAAAACTCCACCTCTCAGCTAACACGGAGAACCTCCCTCATATAATCACCAACACTAGTACCATCGGCAATCCACTATAAAGTATCCACAGTCGCCTATGCCCGCTCTGCGATCTGCCTAGAACTATCCCTCTCTGTCATGAGTGTGGAAATCTTCGTCTGTGCAACTACCAACTATCCTTTTACCTATGTCAAGGCCTGTGCATGAGCCTATGCCTGGGTCTGTAGCTGTGTCTATGTCTGCACAAGTAAACCCTGTGCTTGGGTCTGTAGCTGCGTCTGTGTCTGCACAAGTAAACCCTGTGCCTAAACAAGCTGCCCCTGCAGAGTATGAATCTGTACCTAGAGGGAGGAAATTTGTGTCTAATAATCCAAAGAAGATGTCTCCACTACTTGCCTCTTATGAGGCACACTAGTGGATGGACCTATACTTCCTACCACAATACATTTTCCACCATCCCTACCATCATCTTTGTCATCACTACTGCTCTCACCACTGCTACTCCCCTTACTGTCCTCAGTACCACTATCATCATCCTCGCCAGTACTTTGCATATCACCAATGTCAACATCCTCCTCGCCACCCACATCCTCTCCCTCAACATCCACAGCCTACTCCTCCACCACATCCTCTGCTCATCTTTGTCGCTAACCACATGCAACCGCAACATCCTCCTCTACAGGTAATGGTGTTGGCTCATCAAGAATAGTTATCTAAGGGAATAGATGTAATGCAAGATAAGTCGCATACTCCTCTGTCACTAGCGCCTTTATAATATCGTGGTGTATGTCCCAGGCTGAAGGCTGTAAGGTGCGGTATCCCTCTACTAAGGCATCATAGGATAAACATGGCCCCCAATCTACTACATCACCCTGACATCGAGCATAATGTGCAACACCCTGGGGCATGCACTAAACAATACCATATTGCCTATAGACCCTCCAAAGTAGGCATCTCTCTAAAATGAAGTGGGTCTTGCCAATCAAGTACATAGATTCACACATGTATCTCATCGTTGCATCATCCTCATCCCAGTGCTCACAATCAAGATATGGGCACCATGTCACTACCTCTAAATCATCCAAAACATGCCTCCAATGCTCCAACTTACCCATCCTAGCCTGGGTAAGTCAACCTCTATATCTGAAAACTTATGGCCTAGTAGCAGGCCTATCTTGAACTAGCACTGGTCGCGTAACAATAATATGCTCCCACGCCCAAACCTGGAGCAAGGTAGCTCCTAATGATAAACTGTGCCCTCTCAAATAAACCGTTGAATGCAAATCATGATACAAATGTGCCAGCATGCACATCCCCCAACCATAGCGGGTCTTGTGTATGATCATACTCTCAAGTACATGGCCCCATACAATAGATAGTCCCTTTGACCTACGATCAGGACAAAGGAACCCTCCAATGAATCCTGCCATAATTGAAGGTAAGGTGGCATAAGAATCCACAATCTCTCGCCATGGAATCCACATCCCAACAATATGCTTATCCTGAAACACTCTATGAAGAGCATTTGACCCGCCTACCTCCTGTGAATAATACACAACAACCTCTACAAAAAATGGTATCCACAAAATACGCCAGACATCCTCTAGGGTGATAGTCATCTTGCCGGTGGGTAAGTGGAAGGTGTTATGATCACTGTTGCACTGCTTGGCTAAAGCTATGAGAAGACCCCAATCAATCCTAATCTGGGGCATGTCAAGAAGAGAAGAAATTCCACACCAAACAATAATTTGTGTCTCATCTAGTGTCAACTATGGAATCATATCAAATTTCCATGGGAAACACTCTCAAATCTGGAGGTTATCTAGAGACTCCTATCATCATAAAATATTCAAAATCAATACACTATGTCAAAAAATCACAGGTCATTATAGTATCAAATCTAATCAGCTCTTGGTATGAATTTTGATCAAAACTCATGAGCAAACATCACCAAACCTCACCTATCATGAGGTCATCATTATCAATCTAAATTGTACTTCACCTAACATGAGGTCAATTTATCAAAATCAACCTCACCTATCATGAGGTTCATCACACATGAGATTATTCCTTACCTATCATGAGAATAATTCTTATCTATCAATCATCAAAATCAATCATCAAGGTTATTTAGCTCATCAAATCATATCAAACCAATGGGTTGACACAATTGGAATTGACAAAATCAAGTTTAAAATTGGACAAATTTTGCAAATCTGACTTGGATGTGCTAAATAGGCATTCAAAGCCCTAAAATATCAAAAGCACTATTTCATCAGTCAAAAGCGCTATAACAGTTTATCAAAGTGCCATATCACTAAAAGCGCTATTTCAGGAGGTCAAAGCGCCAAAATAGTTGCTCAAAGCACTATATTAATCATTGGAAGTGCTAATATATCCTACCATTGCGCTAATCTTTTCAAAGTGCTAGTTTAAAAGTTGGAAGCGCTAATTTAAACGTTGAAAGTGTTAATCTATCCTATCCTAGCACTAATATTTCCAAAGTGCTAAATTAGCTTACCAAAGCGCTAAACTACCTAATTGGAGCGCTGCTTTTCAGAAGCGCTACATAGGAGTGTAAAAGTGCTACAACGCAATCTTGAAGCGCTAAAACTATGAAAAAAATTAAAAATGGAAAAAGAACCAAAAATGACAAAAAACATGAATTACGAGGAGGTCTAGGGGTACGTACCGGAGGTCCATAAGTTGTCGGGTGCTAATGACGTCACACTCATTCAAACCGGTGGGTGTGGTAAGGGATCAAGATTTTGCTTGAAAGTCACAAATATCTCTCTCTCACATAGTTTTAAAAGTCAAAATGCACAAATGAATCTGAAAAACACCCTTTTGACCTTTTATAGGTTATTAAAGGTGGGTTTATGGTGGGATTTTTAAACTTTTAATTAGTTTTTATTGAGAGATTAATTGAAATTCATCCAGGGACAAGCTTTCTACACCAAATATCAGGAGATAAATTATTTTATCATCAAATCATCATTGAATCATCATAAAATCATTAAAAAATCATGAAAATTTGAAAAATTCTGAAAAAAATAAAAAATCATAAATTTATCTCCCAAGGGGGCATATATTCATCAATCACCTGAAAATCAAACGTCTGGGGCATACTGAATTTTTTTCATCGATACTGACAGCAACAAAAGCAAAAATTTCTTTGAAGCAATGCATAAACACATCACTTCAAAGAGGGGCAAAATGTATACACCTAAAAATGGTCTGGAGAATCCAATTGATTAAATATGATTTATTTGATTAATTACCCTTAATTCCTCTACTATTAAATAAATAGAAATATTTATTTATATAGTTCATCTTAAATTCTTCAATCTTTATTCTTTTATTATCATCTTAATTAAATGAACAAATTTCAGTTGGTTTTATTTAATTATCATAATTAAATTATCTACTTAAGAAATAAATAGAAATATTTATTTATATTAAGTTCACTATTAATTCTTCTATTTTATCATATTATTTCCTCTTAATTAAATAAACAAATTTAAATACTTTATTTTATTTAATTATTATCATTATTATTTCTTCTATTACTTTATCCATTTATTCTATCTTAAATTAAATAAACAAATTTAAATAATTTATATTATTTAATCATATTATCATATTTATTCTTAATTAAATAAAGATATTCTAAAGTCTTTCATTTAAATTATCATATTTCTTCTATAATTATTTAATATACAACTTCTATAGTTGGTATTATTTAATTATTTATTCCCCCTTTTGCTAAATTTGAATAAACTAAAATATTCAAATAAAAGCATAAACCAAAGTTTCCTCTATTCACTCACCAATAAAATTAGATATTTTATATCTAATTAATTCAATTGGCATTCACGGGAAGCTTTGGAGATAAATTGGAGACAAATTTGAATCAATCTCTCAAATCTTCTTCTTTTGATCCTTCCTATCATCTTGCCTGGTGTTTTCATGGGGAGGAACCATTCCCAAAATCTTCTCAATCTCTCACCATTCAATCTTTCGGATTGAATCCAATCCTCTACTTTTTTGCCCCTGTGCAAATCTATTGTCATGAATCTATAAATACAGCCTTTCCCAACAGGAAATGGATCCCAAGTTTGTGCAATCTTACTCTGCAGGAAAAAGAGCAATCAAACATCTTAGTATCATAGCAATCATAGCAATTTAGAATCATAATCATGGTTGCATCTTAGTTTTACTGTAGCTTTCATTGATTAGTTTTCATGTCAATATAGATTACAGTAGCATCAATATCATCTAGAAATCATTATCCATCATCACATCATTGTATTTAGCATCATTCCATTCTCTAGATTGGAATTTTAATAGTCACAAGTGTTTACCAAATCTGAGAGCCCTCTGTGATTTAATAAATATTTGGAGATAGGAAACAATGAGACGCTTTCAAGTTTCTGCTCTTTTTAATATATTAATTGTTGAATCTTTGATGTAATGTTTCATTAAGAAGTGTTATTTTACTCATACTCATTTCACACTTACAATAGGTAATGGTAGAAATAATGTTAATTGAGTAATCAAAGTAGTTGTGTAGAAAACTTCACTTAAAGTTGGATAAATAGAGAAATGATGTAACAAATTCTAAAGGATAAACATAAGAAAAGGAATAAGTAATAGAAGACAAGGAAAAGATAGATAAGAAATCAAAGGAAATAAGATAAGATAGATAGATAAGAAAGCAAAGGAAATAAGAACTCGTGTGAATATAAGTTAGATGTGAGATATAAGAGTGTCAGGTGTTAGTGTATTAATAGGAGGATAAGGTAACAAGATTCAAATAGTGCAAGAACTGTAATTGGAAGGAAATGGATTAGAGTTCAGTTTTGGTGAAAATGTAACATGGTAGTGTGTAGTAAGACATGATTTTACAAAGGGAGAAGCGGTAGTTGAAAATTGACTTGTTGGGTTGTACTTAGAATGATAGTCAGGAATGTATGAGAAGGTGGATGTTGCAAGAGTTGCAGATGATAGAAAGTAGAGAGATGTTCCAAGTTGTGAAAAAGGTAAAATATTGGGAGCATGAATTGCTAAATTAGAAGTAGATACTTTATAATGGATAAGGGAATAGGATGGAAATTCTTTATGACTGTATGAAGGATAGGATGTGGAATTTTGTAGTAGCACGAAGTTGAAAAGGGGGAGTGAACAAACTAAAATGGTTGAGATAATAATGCTAGAAGTTGAAGGTGAGAAGAAATCTTTGAGATAAGAAGAAGATTTGTGAGGAAATGGAAGGAAGGGATGAGGTTGAAGGAGTTTATTGGAGTTAACATATAGAGTGTATTGCTAGTAATTGAAGAAAAGGGTAGCATAACTGCCAAGGGATAAGGGAATTTATTGGATGGTGGTTTCAGTTAGAACCAACCAATTGTTGGTAATGGAAGTAAAATTAGAAGGATAGAGAAGGATGAGTATAGATTTATTGAGGAAAATATATTATAGTGAGATGGAAGAAAGGATGGGAGGATACTTGACAGAGATGACTAAAAGAGATTATGATTCTAAATAAGAAGAAGGTATAGATTGTAATTCAAGTTCTAATTGAGGCAATGGAACATAGATAAGAGATAGTGTGATAGATGAAGAAATAGATGTGGATAATGATAGGAATGAGAGAAGTACACTAAAGGTACAAGTGTACATGCATGGAAAGGTCAAACCAGATTTATCAAAGGAAAAATGGTTAACGAGTGATCTAGTCTCGGAGGATTCATGTGCACGATGGTTGGTTTTGACCTAGTTGGTGCACCATTGGAGATTTGTTTATTGTTTTGAGACCTCAACCTAGTGTTGGTTAGGAGGACTGGTCTTTTGAGAATATTTTGTGTTTTTTAAAAATTGTGATACTTGATTTAGGCCTCGTCTTGTGGGCACCAAAAGTATGATTAATTTCTTATGCTTGAATGTTGTGATGTCATTATCTTATGCTTTAGAAAATGAACCATATGTCACTTGGATGTAATTAGATGGTAGTTGTACCATGTGTTGTTATATGCATTAATATAAGAAGATGTACCATGAATGTGGTGTGCATGATTGGCATACTTTGCAATTTTAGAAACCAAGGGTGGTGCTAGTGGAGCCCACTGATATTTTGGAGAGGCACATCATTAAGTTGCAGAACCACACTATTGTGTCGTATAGGGTCTAGTGGGACCAGTATTTGGTGGAAAGTACCACCGGGAAGGATGCAGTGGATATTGATAGATCTTTTTCACATTTGATATTTTGGCATACTTTTTATTTCCTACATATTATGACTTATGATAAATTGAATGTTTATGACTTTGTTGTGTGGATGTTTGTAATAAGACATTCAGATGATGTCTCTTCGAAGTGGGGAAGGATGTCACGTCTCAAACTTTGATGCTGCTTGTTTTTTCTTTGTGTGGATTCGATATATGACTGAATGTGTGTGGTAGAATAGATGATAAATAATATGATGTTTTGAGAGATGAAATAAGAAAATGTTTGTTTTAATTTTGGAAAAGTTGAAATGTATTGAATTTAGTTTTATTTTGAAAGTGATGCAAAATAGAATAGTGCTATTTGGATTAATGAATTATAATGCTTTGATTTATAGTTTACTTGGATACTAATCTATTAATGGGTGCCTAAGGTTATTTGAGCTGCAAGTTGTCGAAGACCAAGGGTGTGGCTAAGGTAGAGGAAGTTAGCTCCCTGGTATAAAGGAGGAATGGTTCTCTTGCACACACATGAGCACTTAGAATCATGTAGATGCATTTAATATTTAATTTAGTTGACTATTTTTATTGTTTCTATTTTAAAATGTTTAATTAAATTAATTCGTAGTGAAGTAAAAGTGCAATGAAACAAAAGGAATTAATTATAATTTAATTGTATATTTAATTTCGCAAATAAGGATAATGCTTTTTTATTTATAATAATTATTTATTTGCAATTGAATGATATTTCGTTACTATTTATTTGGAATAAATATTTAATTTGCAAGTAAAAATGGTATTTCTTTAATATTTAATGAGGATAAATATTACGCATGAAAATAAATCTTATTTCAATTTCAAGATTAGGTTATTGGAAATTTGAGGAGAAATCTTTAAAAGAGGGGAAAAGAATAACAAAAACACAACCAATAGAATTCATAATCTTTCTTTATTTCTCTACAAAAGATAACTGAAAATGGGTGTCGGGGAGAGGGTTTTTGAAGCACAGTAAATCAAGAATGATGGAGAAGGAAATAAATACAAGAGAGGAAAGAGAAACAAGAAGAAGAAAATCTTCAAGATGCGATTTCTAGGTTTGTAAATCCTTTATCCAATGTATTTTAATTTCAAATGTGAAAATTGATGATTGCCTATAGAAAGATTTACTTCTCTTTTAAAACCCTTTTGAATATCAAGTGCAAATTGTGCATTAGTGTTTCAATGTTTATTTGTTGTGAGAAATCCAGCATTATGGCTGAACAAGTTTGTATTTTTTCTACTCTTTTTATATAACACTATATATATTTATATAGATATATATATAATATTATATATGAATTTGTGTACTGTTTCTGTAAATTTAGAATTAAATTTCAAACTATTGGATTGGAAATTGCAATTTTCATTTTAAACTAAATTCATGCTTCCAGAATGTAAATAATATTACATATTTTCATATATACAGAGTTGTAAATGTATATATACAAATATATAATATTATCATTATCTTTGTATTTGGGAGAAATTAAAAAATGTTGAGTCAAACTTTTGGAAAATGTTGGGTTTTATTCTTTTCAAATGGGGGGTTCGATTTATATTGGGGAAGGCTTTAAGCCTCTCCCCAACCGATGCCTCCTCATTTGGGGAAGGTTGCTTGTGGAGGCAGCCGCCCCTCCACAAGTCATGGCCTATGGAGAGGGCGTTTCCTTCCATAGGCAGCGTCCCCTGCATGGGAAGTCCATCGGCCTTATGCATGTCAAGCCTCAATAAATTTCATTGCAATTTCTTTCGAAAGACTTTAAAACACTGGGTGATTTTGTGGATAGCAATTTTATCAGCCATTGTAAATATATGTGTGTGTGTGTGTGTGTGTGTGTGTGTGTGTGTGTGTGTGTGTGTGTGTGTGTGTGTGTGTGTGTGTGTGTTTAGAGCATTTAAAATAAAGCATGCTATGAATTACATAGTTGAGATATACATGTTTTTTCATTTACTTATGTAATTTTTTGAAAGTGTAAAGTATATATATATCAGTATATATATGTATATATATCAGTATATATATATGTATATATATAAATAATTAATTAGGTATACATTCCAATAAAATGTAACAGATAGTTGCTTGTAGAAGCATCTGGAATGGATAGTAAATACTGTTTTAATTGTGAAAATAATGAATCTGAAATAGAATTACTCTGGTTGAAAATGTGATTTTTTGTGTAAATATAAATGCAAATACAATAAGCATGAAAGAAATTTTTTCAATTCAAAAAGTAAAGATATTAAAATATGGTCTCGAATGATAACTATTTCTATTTAAAATTGATGTATTTACGTATTAGATTCATTAATTTCTGAATTAAAGTATAAATATGTAAATATGTATATATATATATTTATTTATATGAATATATATATATATATGTGAATATATATATATATATGTGAATATATATATATATGTGAATATATATATATATATATGTGAATATATATATTTATATGAATATATATGTGTATGTGTATACGAGAATGGACAAGTTTTATTCTTCAAAATGTATACATTTCTACTTGGAGAGTATTTCTTTCAAATTGATGCAAACTTGTTAATTTTAAACCATTTAATTTGGAAATGGCTTATTGGATATTTTGAAAATAAGTAGATAGATACACATTTGCGTTTAATTACTAATATCCATTGGAAAGTTACAAGATTGACTAAACCAAGTCAAATGTGGAATGTAAAAAGAGATGTAGAATTTATTTCTTGTGAATGAATTTCTTATGAAACCAAATAGCGAACTTGGAAAATATAAGATGTTTTTTAGAAAGAATGCTTGAATGTATAAATGTTTGAACTGTGTGCAACTTATGTGAAACTATGCATTAGTTGCACATTTATTTGAAGCTATGCATTAGTTACACCTTTATGTGAAACTTCTGGGACATGATGTCGAATGTGGGCTACCAGAGATAGCAGTTAACCTTTTCTTAAACTACCATTTATATTTGAATGCTTGGACAAGCAATGTACCAGTGAAATATATGGATAAAAAGCCTAGAATTTTATGTTATATATGTCTCTGCCACATCCTTCATGCAATAAATAGGTTGTTTAGTATAGGAATGCATATAGGCATCAGACATGAAATGAGAGTTACCTCATGCTTTATTGTTCTAGGTTGTTAGGCTCCTCATGTAGGGTCGGGGATTTCTTTGAGTTAGGAATAAACCCGGGGAAGTCATGTGCTTCATGGTTGGGCAGAAAAGGTTCCTTAACCTCACTCTTGGCCTTAGCTTACAAAAGACCAGTGGTTTCATGGAGGTTGAGGATCAAAGATTCTTTATACTATGGATGTACTTTATGTATTACTTTTTTATGGCTTGCATAACCAATTTGTAAAGTGAAACTCTACTTCATGGAGGTAATTATTTATGTATCATTGAAATAGATGAATTGTAACACCATTTTGGTGTATGTAAATCTAAATCATTATTGAACTTTCTTTTGAGCATTTATGGATAATTAATGTTTTACATGTATCACTTTTACCTTACTTGGAATGTGCATTGTTCTTGGAAATAATTTTTTTTGTTGAGTGAGTTTTTTGAGCTTTACACAAGCCATCATGACTCATCTAGGGTCAATCTTCTCATAAGTCTCTGTTGAACTCATGTCTAACCAAGGCATAGGCTTATTGGAATTTTTGCTGAAAAACTCATTAAGAGTAACCATCTCAACAACACTTCTATAATGTCAAGAGAAATTCAACCTCACTTCATTCTCCATGCATCTATGAGCACATGCAAACAATCATATCATGCTAAAATCTGAATGTATCACTGCTTTATCATGAAGTTCTCAAGAATGTGACCAATGCACCCAAACCACAAAGAATTCCTAGACCACTCTCAAAGTTCCAATCATCTAAATCAGAAACTTATCATGGCATCATGATCTTACCATCACCCTTAGGATATCCCATGCTCCAAGTGAACATACCATTGTCTTAAGAGAAATATAAACAAGATTATACCATGGGGTGATCCCACAATGCTAGTTTACAATTTTTGGGAGATTTTGATTTTTGCTGAAATCACATATTTTTAGAAAATATAATTATTTAAGCCTTAAAAAGTTCCATTTGAAGGATTTCAATTGAAAATGGTTTGATCAAACCACCTTAGATAAAAACCCCTTGGATAGAACCCCGCTATTTTTAAACCATACCTATAACGGAGTCTCCTTTACACCTATCAAAATGTTGATAAAAAACCACTTTTGATTTACCTTTTGGGGGATCAAATGAATTCATTTAAATTATATTTTCTAAGTATGTAGTCCTTATTATAAGCTCCCCAAAAAGTATACTTTTAAATAAATTTAATTTTATTATTATATTTATTTTTTACTTCTTGTGAATGTAGGTTTTTCACCAAAAATCAAGCTCTATGATTTGCACATGTGGAAAAATAGCAGATTATCAAAAAAAAAATTGAAAAATATCAGTGCACTAGATATTGAAATCCTTGATCCAACAAAAAAATAAAATTTTGATACATACAAAAACGTTATGCTGTATACAATCCACCTATGTCTGAATTGTAATTGGTTTGACTTCAAAACTTGATTCGGGAAAAATTATTCAATAAAACACTATGAAACCAATGAAAGCACTAGATATCATAATTACAAATCTAAATTTGAAAAAAATAGAATTTAATCCTTCATGGAAAAAATTTATGTTGTATACAATGAGCATAACTCCTTAAAAAAGATGTTTACTGAAAAAAACTAGTTTTCAAAGGAGATGGAAAAAGAAGTGCAATTTGATTCCAAAAATTTTGAAAAAAATATATTTAGAATCTAAAAACAAAATTTCACAAATAACTAGTTTGCATCATCTTCAAATTCCTCACTGTTTAGCCATTATAGGTGCCCGAAAGTGAAGATTTAGTTAAAAAAAAATCAGTTCAGTGTCTAGTTTGGCCAAAAATTGTAAACCAGTATTGTCGGATCACCCCATGAAAAAAAACAAAACAAACTCTAAACCAACATCACCTATTAAGAACCACCAAAACCTCAACCCAAAGAGCATGAGAGGTCTCCATGGCTCCAAGATGTCATACATCTTTAAATAGTTTCCAAGAAAATATGAAATAACCCTTTTGTATCAACAGGATCTAAGAGCTCCTCCTAGTAATATTAGCAACACTAAAGAAAATAATTCATTCATAGTCACTGCTAAAATCTCCCACTGAATCATGGCAACTGAGATCTCCAAGAATCATGACCAAGTCACTACTAAAGCTACCACTAAAATGTGACAACCAAGATCTCCAAGCATCATGACCAAACATCTACTTATATGAAAAATCCTCCAATTCCACACATCAACATGTCCATCTGACAATAAAACCAAGTGACATGAAGATCTCCAAACCAAGAAAAACTACCATCACTTTCAAAAAACTTATGCCAAGATGGGTATCCAAGATATTCATGACATTGTGATACACATTCTATAGGTCCCCATAACTGATTATTCAGGTACTCTCATATCATTCATTCTCTCATCTCAAATCAAAAACATCAATGCACAAGTGACCATAAATAAGGCCAACTGATATAATTTGCATCAACACTAAATCAACCTCATGGATATAGATAGTCCACTTCCGAGTTATCCCACTACAATCAATAGGTTGTACAAACCTAAAAAACTACATAACTTGTAGATCCAATACACTGAAACATGCAAACCCATCATTGCACTAGTAATCAACAAACTAAGATTCAAAAAAATAATCATGTAGACCACATGACTCATACACCAAATCAAACCCAGATTTGATTTTCCAATCAAGTCCACAAATCGAGCACCATAGTTAAGGAATCCACCAAGCAACACCACAAGAATGTTGAGTGACTAATCACATACCAATAATCCCATGCAGAGAAAGCATCACACTTCCTCACACCATGCATGAAGCATGCATGGAAAACTACAACTATATGATCTAGTATTACACCAAAAGCCAAAGTCTAGAAAATAGCTTTAAATGCAACTCCACATAACCACAAGTTTTTCTTCACCGTGTAAAACTTTCCAAACCACTATGTTGTAAAAAACCCATGTTCATCCACACCCACTTCACATCTGGAAGACCAAAAGTCTAAAACAAAAACCACCATAATAGCTAAACCATACTAATGGATTATCATAGATGAGCATTAACCATAGATTTTTTTAAGAAAATCTATAAACCTTCAGACCCAAAAAACAAGAGTTTGAACATGCAAGTACAAAACATCCATAAAAAGGAAAAGGGTAGTTCAGGAACTCTAGGCCTGTTTTAGGCCAACTCCATAACCCCCAACATGCACATGTATTCGAGGGAGACAAGCTATTGCAGAAGCTTCCAGATCATCCAATGATCAACTCCATAGCCTACATGCAATCGGGGTAACAAAAGATAATGCCTTTCAATACCAGGAAAAAGAACCCAACATAAGCACATTACTCCATGACTGAAAACAACCCAAGCTTCTCTATATCAGCAGGGAGCCTCTCACATAGACACCCAATATGAAAGCTTCACTACAACACAACCACAAAGCAAAAAATTCCACCTCGTGAATCAGGATTATTCTGTTGTCAACTCATAAGCTTCAGGTCACATCATTTCAATATGACCAACTTATTTTTCTTTGTCTTCACCATTCTTTAAGCTATGTGTTGTCTCTTGAAACTAAAACAAAAGATAAAACAACTTTCACTCACCAAAGAATCAATCTTCAACCGATTCCTTCATATTTCCTCAAGCTTTCTAGACTAAGAAATCTTCACATAAGGAATACCCAGAACCAGAAACACCAAGAAAAAATAAATCCTAGAAGAAGGCTCTAATACCAATTGTTGGGAAAATTGATCATCCTGAAACAAGAATCTAAGATCAATAGGTGTCTTTGGTAACATTCAATTTCTTCATATTTCCTCAGAAACATGTACTACTATGCCATAAAGTGGAATCAAACATAGTTTATTTCCCACAATTAATCCCTTAGAGGAAAGTTTATGCAACTTTAACCAATTTCAACAACATGCATTAAAAAATTCAATAAACAGAACCATTAAACAAGATAGATGGAACAAAAGATATTGAGACACAGATCTATGTGGGGAAAACCCTTTTGGGTAAAAAACCCCACACTCCAAAACATAACGCCATTGTACTATTCAATAACCAAATGAGAGTTATAATACAACTACAAGCTCAAAGCCTTTATAGGAGGTTTACATCTTGTTCCATCTGGAGAAGATCTGGTAGCATTACATTTCTCTAATCAATCTTATCAATGATCTATGATCATCATATTGATCTCCTTTATTATAGTAATCCCTCATTGTTTGATATCTCCTCACATATCATACTCATATGTTACAATGCACTAAGGCCTTCATCTTTTAGTCTACGGGCATTTCAACCACTATTGCATTCATTCAATCCTTAATCATTTTAGGAACTTGTCATTCCAACATCCAACCAGAAACCAAACTGAATAGTCATCACACATAGCTAACTATCTAAAGCTTCTTATCGAAACTTCGAAAAGATTAAAGATAGTCTCTCACCAAAATTTAGTAGTCACCTTGACATACTTTTCGTTACATCCTGTCTGTCATCGGGACATCAAAGAGACCATCTCCAATGTCCCGGTGAAGTCCTCATGTCCCATTGATGAAGAAATATTCTAGCATGTGCTCACTACTATCAGCCTTGACCACGGTTCCACTACCTACATGTCACCATTATACAACTAACTCACGTCCTCTATGTCATCTATTTATACCTTATCAGAACTTCGAAGAGACTACCATCTGTGTCTTGGTGAAGAGAATCACTCCCACTGATGATGAAATGCAAACAGTCTATTGGGGCATCGGGGAGACTCTTTGACGACTCCTTTTGACACCAACCTATTACATCGACATAATTTAGTGATCCACCAATACAAACTATGAACACATTTAGCCAAACACCAAATTTCCATCAGAACATCGATGGGACTGGTAACTCTATCTCAGTGATATTCAACTATCACAGTGATAATGTAAAGGCCCAAACACCAGTACATTTGAGGCATTATTTCTCAATAATCTAGAGGTAAAACATTTTGGTGTAATTAATATTTAATTACACTATCATAAGTTTACTTAGGTATATTATTTAATTAATTAAGTCCTAGGTTGCATTTATTAATAAATAATTAATAATGGGGCCACGCCCCTTCACATGTATTTAGGATAAAATATTCCTTCTAGAAGACGAGTTGTCTTTTCTGGAAGCCTTATCCTATATTCAAATTATTCTAGGTAGTTAGTTATTTGTCACATGTTGTTAGATCAAGACACATGGCAACATCATATTACTACATCTCAACCTTGCCTATATAAGGAAGGTGCTTGTACTCATTTGTATCATATCTTATCATATTTCATACCTCATCATTTGAGAGATCTTAATATCAGGCAAGCTCATTCTTGCATATCTTCTTATGGAAGGTTTATCATTGTTTTTGTAGGTATTCTTGGGTGTTGAGCTAATCTTTAGCTCTTACATGGTATTACAGTGTTGCCTGCAAGACCCTTCTCATATCTAAGGATTGAGCTATGCCTATAAGATCTTGGTGATTTTTAATAAGGTTGAGTATGATCTTCTCTTACATCATTTGATGATTTGTAGAATCAAAAAAACTTGAAATAAATACCATATTTTAGGTTTTCTCTTGAATTTTTTATTATAGGTTGGAGGGTTTGCATCTCGGGTGAATTTTTGAAGCAGATTGGGTCATATCTGACCCTTCTATTGTTTTTAGAAGGCCCAAAATCCCTATTTTCATATAAAATACTTAATATTCTGAGGTAAATTTATTTTTTCGTGATTTTTCACAAAAATAGGTGACTATCTTAAATTTGACAGCCAAATGACCGTCACTGAAGCCCCATCATGTCTTAATTAGGTAGTTTTCTTAAAATCACCATAAATTTTGACATAGGTATCAATTTTTTACAAATGAGATATCATTGGAAAGCTGATTCTGAGCACTATCTAGTGGTGTAGGAATTATTATCAGTTTTTATTCCTATAATATTATGTTTTTGTTTGAAGTCACATCTCCCATTTGGACCTTCGAGCTCATAACTTTCTGCCAATTTCTCTGATTTTGGTGATTCAAGTTGTGTTTGGAAGGTATTTAGGAGATCTTTCATTGTTCCCATACACTTTTTCTAGATTCAGCCCCAGGTGTTATTTATTTAGTATTTTGCATATTTGGCATTTTGACTGATTACTTGGACATCCTAACTCGGAGAGGTTCTATCAGTTTGGGAAGACTTCATTTGCAATATATATCATATTTGGGAGTTTCTAATTCATATTGAAGGTCAATCTCTTTGTAATCTTGGAGATCTATTATAGTTAATTATGGCTTTTTCATTTCATCCTTCTTTGATTATGTTGAAAAGGGGAAACTATAAATAATGGATAAATGGTATCAAAACATCTCTGATGGCTTCATTTGTTGTCATATTTGTATAATATTTCTCCCTCTCATGGTACTGACAGTAATAAATTTGCTTGGAATTAAAAAAGGGATCATGTCTTAGGACTCATTATAATGCATATTAATGTTTCCACTTTGAAAAGTGTTGATCATTGTGATTTCCCTCACACTCTTTGGACTAAAATTTGGGAGATGCATGGTGATCATGATACTCATACATTCCTAGATGATCCTATTCCATATTTCCTTGTGTCTCTTCATTTTTCAGACAGGATACCCTATGATGTAGATACTTTGTGGGAGTTTGAATATTTGGAATACTTTGAATATTCACATGAGGATTGATGAGCCAAGCTTTTGGCTCATTTTGATCATGTTTTTATAAATACTTTTCTATTTTTATTATGCTAAAACAAACATTCAATCTGATTATGGGATAGGACATAAACCTTTTTATAACTTAAATATGATGAGTATATTCTGATAAAAAGTCCCATGATTATTATCTTTAATGTTTTATTTGTCTGATAAATACTTTATGGCTTTTGTGATCATAAAACCTTCCTGCAGCCTCTACTACCAAAACTTCCTTCAGCCATATCTGAAAATTTTTTTGCCTTAGTTTAATACTTAATGAATGAATAAATAAAAGTAATGGATTGTCTTAAATGATGAACGTGTTTGAGCTAACCTTCTTCCTTAGGAAAAGATGGCGAGATATTTTGTAGGAACCCCGATTGGAGGAAGGGAATTCAATTTCCACTTGAAGAATGAAGACCAAATCCATGAAGACTGGTTCAACAGCAAAAGATGAGGAGACAGTTTCAACTCATTCGCCATGTAGGGAGAGTGTTCCAGAAATCTAGGCCAGGCATCTTGGAGTTGCATAAATCCAGGAGGATGGCGCTTTAAGGTTGTTAACCGATTTGACTTAGTTCTTCCATTGTCATTCATCCCCTTGCTTAAGTTAGTTAAATGTAATAAATGCCTCCCATTTTATAAGGGAAAGGTTGGTTAGTAGTTAGAGTCAGTTTTCAATAAATAGCCCCTTCCCCTTCAGAGAATGGGCTGGAAGAAGTTAGTACTATAACACATTTTTCAGTTTCAGAAATTTAGTCAAGAGTTTGTGTTGTGTACTTGTTTCCATCAAATCAATAAAGCTTATGAAGTTTTTCACCTAATCTGTTGCTTACTTTTGGCATTACCTAAGGGGGCCCACTTAGGGAACTATCCATACTTTTATTCTACAAGATAGAATAGCTGTATTTTCTTTCATAGAAGTAAAGTGACTATTCCTACAGCTGACAGAAAAATAGAGCTGTCAACTGTTCCTGCAGCCACTAGGCGCAGAGTAGTTTTATCTTTCAATTTTTCATTTCCAAGCAAGTTATCCAGTAAAGTTGTTTCCAATAATTTAAATTTTAGTATGAAGCATTTTAGGAATCATGTATGTCTAGAAGGGTGATTAGTGCATATATTGTGCTGACCCATTTCAAGTTTATGTCCCTGGGTTGATAATTAAATGAGGTTCTTTAGTGGGTTATAACTGCCAGTTGTGATGTTCAATCCCTGAGTAGAGCAATTTATGTTCCTAGTTATTAAGCTGATTAAAGAACACTACAAGGATGATGAGAATTCTTCAGATGCTCCTACTTCTCCATCAGAGATAGTTGATATACCTGCACCTTTAGTGATTCCTTATGTAGAGTCATTGATTGAAGCTTTTTGTCATTCCTATTCAATAGGAACATTATCATGGTGGTGATTTGTTGATAAATCTAGTGATTCATTACAACAAGTGTTTGATTGTCTTCCTGATTGGGATTCCTATCTGTCAAAAATTGCATCCTTGTTTGTGGAGTCTCACATTTCATATTTGGGGGACACATTTGAGGTGATATCTCTCATATTTTATGACAACCATTGAACACCTATTGTCAAGACATCATGGTCTTTGGATATTTTTCAACATCAGTTTCCACATCATCTTGATTTGTCACCTTCTACATTGATTGTTCATGTACCTAATTTTATTGTGGCATCTTCATCTTCAATAGAAAAGGAGACACATGAGAAGAGTTCAAAGACATCATTATAAACCATATGCATCATTCCTTCTTTCAATTCCTATTTTAAATGGGAAGCATTCCTACACTTGTACATGGTTTTTTTTCTCCCAAAAGGGAGACAAGTTGTTTGTCGTCATTGTATCATGTTTTGTCTTCAAACTCTTACCATTTTTGTAGGAGATCACACATTATGAGGGGTATATATAGTTTCTCTCTTTCCTTCCTATGGGGGGGCTATTGATTTTATTGTATATATGGGATGAATGGTGTACTTGTGGGGTATCATGGAGATATCCATCCTTCCTCACTTATTTGTATTTCATCTCCTTTTTGGAAAGGTTTTTTCTTCCCACTGGGTTTTCCCCTTTACTCCATTTGTGGGAGATTAGTTGCATTTCATTTTCATTTGTAAATGGGTACCTAAAATGGCCATAATTTTTAAGGGACCCATCATTCCATCTTTTCATAATCATTTCCTCCCTAAGTTATACTTATGGGGGGGTGTTGGTGTAATTAATATTTAATTAGACTAGGATAAGTTAACTTAGGAATATTATTTAATTAATTAAGTCCTAGGTTGCATTTATTAGGAAATAATTAATAATGGGTCCATCCCCTTTCACATGTATTTATGATAAAAGATTCCTTCTAGAAGATGAGTTGTATTTTCTAGAAGCCTTATCCTATATTCACATTATTCTAGGTAGTTAGTTAGTTGTCACATGTTGTTAGATCAAGACACATGGAAACATCATATTTCTTACTACATCTCAACCTTTCCTATATAAGGAATGTGATTGTACTCATTTGTATCATATATTATCATATTTCATACCTTATCATTTGAGAGGTATTAATATCAAGCAAGCTCATTCTTGCATATCCTCTTGTGGAAGGTTTATCATTATTTTTGCAGCTAATCTTGGGTTTTGAGTTAATCTCAGCTATTACAAATTTGTTCCATAATCATCCCTTCTATCAACATATCCAATCCAATCCAATCATCATCATCATCACTATCGTTTAGTTTTTTTGAGATCACAAGGCTACCTCAAGTGAAAATTCTATATCCAAACACCATCCAATCAAGATCTCAAGTCTAGTTTGGGGTCCTACATCAATCAATCAATCAATCCAACTCAATCATCAATCCAATGTGATCACCTATCCTATCTAATCAATCATCTAATCATCCATTCAATCAATCAATCAATTAACTTAGCAATCCCTCAATCAATCATTCAATCATCCATATTTAGGTCCATCCTGGGGTCTTACATTATCCCTATCATCTGATCACCCACACTTTCATGCCCATTTTCACCTCATTTCAAGCTAGGAAACTCATGGAACAACCACCGCAATAGCCCCCAATTTATCATTATCATGAAAACCTGCCTTTGAACAAAGGATCTCAACACTCCAACGTAGCCAATCAAGATCCAAAAGTGGGTCATCCTTAACCCTTTGATGGAAGAGGGATGGTTAATCAACCTAATATTTCTATCAAAGAGTATCTTAGAATTCCTACCAATGCACAAATGATCAATCACATCATTGTGGAACAATCAGAGAAGATCCTTACTTCATTTCTTATGAGGGGTGCCAAACCACCACCTAGGTTTGACATGACACAATATGTCAACACCTTACCCCCTCTCAATCTCATGATCCTTATAGTTCCCAGGTATGTTTGGATCCGTTAGTCCCTCAAGCACCTCAAGTCCCTTAAGTCACTCCTTAGGATACCTGGTATCAACTTGGATTTGGGAATTACACATGTGTCTAAGTTTCACCTTACCCTATTCAGATCTTAGTTAGGGAAGTTGCACCAGAAGTTAACAATCCACGAGGTCATACATCTGCACTACCCCTTCCACAAAATCAGTCAAATTAGTCATCAAGGAATACTAGGGGAAACATATCCAATGTCTTAACATCAACGCCCCCTCATATCCCTCTCATTCAAATACAATTTTTTTCACAACCGATACCACCATTCAATCCTATTCATTTTTCCCCACAAAAACAACCACCTTATCATCAACCGTAGCCACAACATATTCAATCCATCCCACAACCACAATCATCTCATCAGTCACAACCACAATAGTAATCCCAACCTCAAGTTCAGCCACAACCTCAACAACAATCATCACAACCTTAAGGAAATCCCTCAAACCAACATTAATATCAACTGTAACTCTGTATACATATGCCAATTCAGCTCCTCATTACCTTTTCCCTCGCTACCATAAACCTCCACCCTTTGTGGAACCACCTCTATAGGATGCTTATTATCAGCTGCCTCCACCACCTAACACTCCACATCAACAATACATCACTCCCAATCCCAATTATCAATATCACTAGCAATAATCCCAACAATACACATCCTACATTAACCCACAATAGCCCACATTAAATGCATACCAACAACAATCCAGTCCACAACCACCACCATATGTCCCTCAGCAGCAACAAACATACAATTACAACTAAATTCATCCAATTATCAAGTTCCACAATCATATGGAGGTATTCCACAAGCTCCATCCCAACAACAACTAGCATCATCATCTTACTATCAGCCACCCACAAATCAACAACAAGCCTACACCAACCAATATCAACAAGAACCATCATACCTTCAATCATCATATGTTAATCCATAATTTGATCAATCACTTCCACCACCACCACCATATTATCAATATGCTCCTTATGATCAATCCAATCTTATAGGTCCTTCCCCATTTGCACCTATTAATAAAGAATGGGAAGAAATGAAGGCCACCTTGAATGATTTAAAAGCTAGCACATGATCCTCTAAAAAATCCTTCAAGTTTGAAGATATTTTCCCATATTCATTTCATCCATCAATCTCCACTATTCCTTTTCCAAAACATTTTGATATTCTAATATTTGATAAATATAATGGAAAGGGAGATCCACGAGACCATTTGCAAGAATTCTATATGCATTTCCAAGAGGTCTTGTATAACAATAACTACCTTCTTCATTTTTTCCCTCATAGCTTCGGAGGACAAGCTTTAGAATGGTTCCTACATCTCCCTTGTGGGTCAATCTCTACATTTTTTGATTTATCATAAGGTTTTATGACTCATTTCTCTTACAATTTGGAGAAGGATATTGACACCATGGACCTCATGAAAAAAAACAACACAATGGTGAGACATTTTCTAGCTACCTACAAAGGTGGCGTTCCCAAGCCAGTCATCTTAAGTGTAGCCTTCCTAAAAAAGGAGTTGGTTGACATCTTCATTGAAAAACTACATCCTAAATTGGCTTATAACTTTTTCATTCATTGTGCATCCACCTTCGTTGAGGTCATAGAAAATAGATTCACTATTGAGAAGGCTCTTATTGCTAAGGGACTTATCAAGATCTTTAAAGAGGACAAAGATAAACAATCTAGTGATAAATCTCTTTATTGAATGAGAACAAGAATGTAGTTAATGGTGTTGTCACTAATACCAAACATGTCCAGGTAGCTAATACCTCTCAATGAAAACAAACTTCTCTCCAACAACCAATGACCAATGTCATATTTGTGCCTCAAGGAGCACCTCATCCTCTAAATTAGTCCAATCAATCAGGTCAAGGAAATTCTAAACAAACATTCACTCCCTTAGCAGAGACATTAGAGGTAGTCTTTAGGAGGTTCACTCACGATAATGCAGCTTTTTATCCAATAACCAAAACTTTTGATTAGTCAAAATTGAAGCCAAATTGGTATAGGAAAAATGAATATTATGATTTCCATAAGATTAAAGGTCATTCCAAAAAACTAGTGTCAGAATCTTAAGAGCTATGTACAAGATCTTATTGATCGAGGAGATATTGTATTTGAGGAAAATCAATCTACATCATATATTTCTTAGCTGAAAATATTCCATAATGATTTCCCTAAGCACAATCAAGGCCCTAGCTCCTTTAACACAAATATTAGATCCAATAACAACAACCAAAACAACCAAACCAATAATATTAGTTATAACAAAAACCCTTTTAATTATGATAATATAGTTGGTTATATCACCCAAGTTGATCCATGTGTTTCTATGATTCATGTAAAGGGAAAGGACCCTCAATATGTTGTTGCCACATGAAAAACTTGCATATCTATCCCAAGGCCCTCTACATCATCCCAACCAACTCTTGTAAATTTGCAATATAATATTCTTGATCACTCAGGGAAGACTCCTACCCAAATATCTATCCTAGATTTGTTGAAGCCTTCTCCTACACATAAGGAAACCTTACCAAGGCTTTGTAGGACACCCATGTACCCAATGACATATATCCTACCCAATATCAAGATATTGTAGAACACATATCATCTAATTATCAGCTAGGATTTAGTCAAAATGATATGCCTCCCATCGATCCTGCACATAATCATTCCCTTCATATAGAAGTCCTTGTTACTAAGCACACAGTTAGATGAGTCTAGGTAGATAATGGGTCTTTCCTCAATCTATATATTGAAGTTCATAAAATGGGTAGGGTATACTCATGTTGACTTAGATAATCATGTAATCACCATCAAATCCTATGATGATGCAAAATGAGATTCAGAGGGTACTATTTGTCTTCATATTGAGGTTGACCTTGCCATGCAATATATAAATTGTCATGTCCTTGATCTAGACTTTCCATATAACCTCCTTCATGGCTGACCATGGCATCATTCCATGTAACCATTCCCTCCATGTATCACCAATGCCTTAAATTCTCACATAATAGAATTAAGGTTACCATTCCCATCAATCAACATCCTTTCAAGTACTATCGTGCTCTTGAGGCTTTCTTCCCACATCCCCACCATTTTCTTGGAATTGAAGTGGGAACCTATCATACAACTCCATAATCATCTCTCATTGATCCTAATGCTTCATCCAATCCATATTCTACTTTAGATTCCACCATCACTAAAGTCTAGATCATTGACAAAGCTTGTGGAGAATATGAAATGTGCACCACACTTAATGTGGCCACAATGCCCTCTTCTCCACAAACTTATGGCTAGCCTAGTGAATCTCCACAACAAGGGGAACTAGTCACCAAGACAATGAGCTCCAAGAATGTGGGTCCCACTACCTTCTAGTCCATAAGAATCTCACAAGATCAGCTTGATGATGACATCAACCAATGGGTGTATAGAGAGGAACCTGATCCTCCACCTCTTCTCCTCAAGCACTTCCAAGAGGTCTATCCACAAGCTTCTAGGTTGGCGCAAAAATATAATTATCAGGGAGGAGGATTGGGTGTAGATGAAAAAGGAATGCACAAGCCAATTGATACTCCAAAGTGCCCAAAACACAAAGGTCTTGGCTATGATAAGAAGCAAAAACAATCTTTTGCATCATATAGTACATAAAATAATGTTAATATGGAAATCAGTATCCTTGATGACATCCTTAAATAGTAAAATATCATACTCTCTTATGATGATTTGGATTTCTCCTCTTTATTCAAATCCACTACCATATTTACCATTATACTTTCCTTACACTATCCTGACCTAATAGATTGGGATCTATGAGGAAGTGCACCTATTGCCATCTTCCCTTCTAAAGAGGCGTATGTACACTTAATGGAACTAGAGGAAGACTATGGTGTTTACCCTAGGTAAGATGAATACCTTAACCACAAAAGTAAAAAGAAATAAAATAAAAATGGGTTTCCTAGTGAAAACCTCTCTAAGGCAATTTCAGATCTATCAAAAGTAAAAAAAAGGGTGTATCCTTTGATGAAAACCTCCCTGAGACATTAGAGGATGGTGATTTTCATCTTCCCCTCATAGGTACTCACTTATAAAAAAAGAATTATATCCTAATTAAGGAAACAAGAGAGAAAAATTTGGGAATAATAGCAGAACTGAAGATCGCGTATGTAGCTAAGTCCTTGACTGAAGAAGAGTATCTTGTAATTACCAATCTGCTTCAAGAAGGAATCTTTAATTTTGTGTGGGATTATTATGATATGTTGGGATTGGATCAAAAATTAGTGGTGCACCACCTTGATGTACATTCTAATGTCAAACTAGTAAATCAAAAGCTCCACAAAACTCACCTGCAAGTTGCCCTCCTTGTCAAAGTTGAGTTGGAAAAATTATCAACAACATGATTCATTAGACCAATTGATTATTCTGATTGGATTTTCAACATTATCTATGTAGCTAAGACCATTGGGGGCATCTTCATTTGTACATATTTCAGAGACCTTAATAAAGCTTGTACTAAATATGACTTTTTGTTTCCAAACATTGACATGCTTGTTGATTTGACAAAGGGACATGCTATGATATCCCTCATGGATTGCTTTTTTGGATATAATCAGATCAAAATTACACTTGAGGATCAACACAAAACAAGTTTTACTACACAATGGGGTACCTTTTTCTACAATGGCATGCCCTTCAATTTGAAAAATGCAAGGGCAACTTATCAATGTGCTATAATAGTCATCTTTCATGACTTGATCCACATCATTATGGAAGATTATGTTGATGACTTATTAGGGAAATCCAAGACTAGAGAGGAACATCTAAAGATCCTGAAACAAATCTTTGAGTTAGAGCAATACAAGTTGAGGCTAAATCCTAAGAAATGTGTCTTCAGGGTCACTTCAGGAAAATTGTGGGGATTCATTGTGTCTAGAAGGGGTATAGAAGTTGTTCTAGCTAAGGTGAAAGATATTATGGAAATGCCCCCATCAAAAAATTTGAAATAGTTAAGGAGTCTACAAGGAAAATTGAAATTAATCAGGTGCTTCATAGCTCAACTTGTGAATAAATGTCATCCCTTTACACATATTTTTTGTAAAGATATTTTCTTCAAATGGAATCTAGAATGTCAGCAAGGCTTCGATAAAATTAAGGAATATCTTACCAATCCTCCTATTTTGATGCCCCCTATACCAGGAAAATTGTTGTTGTTCTATATTTCTACTGCATTAGTTGCACTAGGGGCACTTTTAGCATAGTGTGATAAAAATGGGAAGGAAAGGGCCATTTATTACATCAGTCATACATTAGTGAGGTATGAACTCAACTATACCCCTATGGAAAAATCTCTCCTTGTAGTTTTCTTTGTCTCTCAAAAGCTTCATCACTAAATGCTTAGTCATTTAATTAAGTTGTTTTCCTAGGTTGATCCACTCAAGTATCTATTATCTAGAACATCATTGATAGGTCACATGGTTAAGTGGGTTATGCTACTAAGTGAGTTTGATAATAAGTACATAGATCGTAAAGAAATTAAAGGTTAAGTTATTGCAGATCAATTGGTTGATTCCCCTTTAGTGGATGCATATCCTTTAGTGGTTGAGTTTCTAGATGAATTACTGTTTACTATTTCAGAATAAGACACATGGACACTTTACTTTTATGGCTCTTACACACAAAATGGGGCTGGTGCCGGTATCCTTTTTGTCACTCCTCAAGGTGAATATATCCCTAATTCATTCAAGTTGGATTTCCCATGCACAAATACCATTGTTGAATACAAAGATTTAATCACTGGTCTCTGAATTATAGTTCAATGAAACATCACTCATATCCATGTTTATGGGGACTTACAGATTATAATCAAACAAGTCAATGATGAATTCCAAACAAAGGATGATAAGCTTCTTTTGTATAAATGCATGGTGGATGACTTCAAGAAATATTTCAGTTGCATCTAGTTTGAACAAGTTCCCAAAATATAAAATAAGGTTGTGGATGTTATGGCTACCATAGGCTTTCTCATCGATGTGTATCGAGATTATACATATTGTGAGTTTTTGGTCAAGCAATTGTTAATTTGTACATATGACATTCCTAATACTGAAATGGTGTGCAAAATCATAGGTCACCAATTCCCATGGTATCATGAAATCTATACCTATCCCCATGATAATATCCTCCCACTGGATCTAAACCGTAACCAACACAAATATTTCATCCTTTGAACATCCCACTACACCATCCTAGGAGACACTCTTTATCATAGAGGGTATGATGGAGCTCTTCTTCAATGTTTAAATGAATTAGAATCCAAAGTAGCATTAGGCGAAGTACATAGTGATGTTTGCGGGGCACACACTAATGGAATAGCCTTAGCAAAGAAGCTTCTTTGAACTAGGTATTATTAGTTGACTATGAAATATGATGCCTGTGAATTTTTCAAGAAGTGTGTACCATGTCAATAGCATGTAGATTTAATTCATGCTCTTGCATGGGACTTGCAACCAATCACAGCATCATGGCCTTTTTCATAATGGGGTTTAGAATTAACCAGCAAGATATACCCTCCATCCTCTAAAGGCCATACATCTATCATCACCACAATCGAATACTTCACTAAATGGGTCGAATTAATTCCACTCTCCCTCATTATCGACACCCAAATATCCAAATTTATCCTATACCATATTCTCTTTAGATATGGTATCACATCCACCATCATCACCGATAATGGTAAACCTTTCAAAAAATAGCATGTAAGATAACTATGTGATACTTTCCATATCCAACATCGATGGTCCAAGCCCTATTACCCTTAAGGTAATGGCTAGGCCAAAGCAACCAACAAAATATTAATCAAAATCCTAAAGAAATTTTTCAACAATACTAGTCAAGATTATCACATTCACATTAATCCTTACCTTTTTGTCTACCACACATCCATTCATACCCCAATAGGTGCAACACCATACTCACTTTTATATGGCACCGATGTAATATTTCTGATATAGTTTGAACTTCCTTTGCTTTGTATCTCTTTGAAGAACCTAATTATTGATGAGGAGTATTGAGTTGCACCTAAGTCAATTGGAGCTTCTTGATGAGAAGCATTTCAATTCTTATAATCACTTGCAGGCCTATCAGGATCATCTCAAAAGAAGTTATAATGAGAAGATTTGACCTTGTCAGTTCCAGGTTGGTGATCTTGTCCTCAAGGAAAATCAGCATACCCAATAAGATAGAAAAAAGAAAGGAAATTTTGAAGCTAATTGGTTGGGTCCCTACATCATCACGACTAAGTATGGTTCTAGAGAATATCAGCTTGCCACACCTAAGGGGGAACCCTTGGAATAACCCACCAATATTGTGCATATAAATCAGTTTTATAACTAAGTTAGCTAGGTTACCCCACCTAGAAAATACCCAAAAAAGAAAAAAATCCCAAAAAATATTAAAATTGAAAAATGTCAAAAAATTGTTGTCAGTAGTAAAGAGAAATAAATCATCCTATGGTGAAAACCACCCTTGGTGGTGCCTTGGATAAGTACGTTTGGTGAAAACTTAGCAACAAGCACCATTCTTAGAGGGCTTAATCATTATCTATCGTGTATCCTATTTTCCTATATGCTCATGTATCCACCCCATCCTATCTACACATCCTATCCCCATATCCTATCATATCTATCTTTCATCGACATCTTATCACCTATTGCATGGTATATTTTGATTGAGCATTAAACAGCATAGATTCACTATCCCAGGTTCTAGGGTTCTCCCACTTGTTAGTGGTGAGCCTCTATAAGTATTACTACATATCTTGGTCTCATTTTTCTTATACTAGTTAGGATTTTATTGATCCTCATCACTTGTAAATAGTGTCCTATTGGTTAATATCATGTCTCCATCTAGGATCCATCTTTGTTTCTTTATCATTAGGTTTTACATCGTCTTTAGTCTATTGCTAGTATTTTTATCAAACTACATTGCCTATGTGCTTTAATGTAGGAAAGGCCATCTTTGATGATCCCCTGAGGCTTTGGTTAGTTCTTTAGAGTTTTCCATCACCATCTATCCATCTTTCCTCCATCACCTATCCTTGGTCCTTTTATTGAACTACATTGCCTCTACACTTTTATGTAGGCAAGGCTATCTTTGATGATCCCCCGAGGCTTTAGGTTGTATTTAGAGTTTGTCCTTGTCTTTTTCATGTCCCCAAGAGTGTTCATATCTTCTTGAAAATAACAAACAAAATCCATTAATTCCTAGAAGTCCCAATCAGTTTCATCTCTCTTGAATTAGGTTGATCCTATGATCTATCCCATCCATCTTGAGTTTTAGCAAGATATACCTTTCCTCACATTAGACCATATCAATCCCATCCACCTATCATCCTCATGGCAAAGGATATTTGATATTTATTTTAATTTCTTGGTGTTTTTTCATTTTTTTATCTTTTGAGCCTCCTACTGTACCTACTCAAGGTTTCCATGATCTATCATATCACAGTGTGCTTTGATTGGTAGAAAAAGGGGTATATCTTTGTTTTCTATGTAACCGTGTTTTCTTGGCTATCCTACATGGTCTTTTGCTATGCTAGGGAAACCTCTTGTGATTGTTCTTTTCTAGCATCGGCTCGAACAAAGACCCTGTTATTTTGGGATGATGTACTAACCTTCTTGTTTGTTGTGTTAGTCCTATGCATTGGATACTAATTTTCCTTGGCTCCTTATACCCTGGGGTGTGGTATCCTATGCTATATCAAAATCTAATGCTCCTTAATTGACATCATAGTGTTGGATTTAATGATTCATGTCATAGTCCCTCTTCATTTACCATCCTATTGCATATCCCCCATCTGTTCACCTAGCCTATAATCATGAATCTTGGTTGTGCAAATTATATTTCCCCCCACCTATTCTTCCTATTAGGTTGCTTGAGTTTTTTGATAGGTTTATTACACCCACCATTTTATTATCATGTTACATTATCCATTACATTATCATGTTGCATTATCCATTTCATTTTCATGTTGCATTATCCATTTCATTCTCATGTTGCATTATCCATTTCATTATCATGTTGCATTATCCATTTCATTCTCATGTTTCATTATCCATTTCATTTTTATTTTCCATAATTAATTTAATTTATTATAATGATATAGATTTGTTATTATAAGCATCTTAATCCATTTCATCTTGAATTTTTATCATTAATTAAGTTGTTTAGAATGTTAAAGATTTTTTATTCTAAGCATCTTAATCCATTTCATCTTGCATTGTCATCATTAATTAAGTTATTTTGAATGATATAGATTTTTTATTCTAAGAATCATAATCCATTTCATCTTGCATTGTCGTCATTAATTAAGTTGTTTATAATGATATAGACTTATTTTTCTAAGCATATTAATCCATTTCATCTTCCATTGTCATCATTAATTAAGTTGTTTAGAATTATGTAGATTTTTTATTCTAAGCATCTTAATCATTTCACATTATCATTTCATTAGGATCATTCATTGCATTAGAAAAATTATATGCATCCACATTTATTACATTACACATCCATTGCATATCATAATCAATACCAATATCATCCATAACATCATCATAAATCATATCAAATATCTTAATCTTATACATATTTCATCCTACACATAGCCCATCACATCCTATATCTTATAGTATTAGTGTCACATCATATATCATAATCACAAGCATACACGTCACATCCTACATCACAAACATGTTTTACAAAATATATCAGTCATCTTGCATACATATGCATCCCATCACATAGAATAATCATAATCATACGTCCATCATGCATACATCCATAATAAACATAAACAACACCGCATCCTGCATCCTACATCACAAACATGTTAATCACAATACATCATAATCATCCTACATACATATACATCCCATCACATAGCATATCATAATCATACATCCGTAATGCATACATCTATGAATAAACATAAACCATATCACATGAGATACACCGTCATAATCATCTATTTTATATAAATATAAGCCTAATAATGTCCATAATTTTCATCAAATAATACAAATGTCCATGAACATAAAAATTGATATGTATAAATGTGGCTATAAACAACATAATATGTGTCCTACATCTGAATCAATGTCTTGGATCAATGGACTCTGCATCTATATACACTTCCACCACCTATACACCTATCAAAAATGGGCACTTGTCTCCACCCTCTGCACCTATATACCCACTACTCCCTATGTCAGAACATTGAGGGGAATCTAGTACTCTCCCTCATCCTCCTCCTAGTGACCCCATCGGTCCACTGGATGCACATGGTCCTCCTAAATTGAACCTTCATCTTGATCGTGATGGTCCCCTACTCCTGCATGACACCTAAGACCACAAAGGAGCTCTATGTTCTAGATCATGGATGACTGAGTAGTATAAACCCCTGTAATATCTTGCCCCTCCTGAGGCACACTACACCTCCTCCATTTGGGCTCTTGACACCTGAACCACATCCATCTCCCTCTGGTACCTATCTCTATCTTCTTATAGCCTCCCATATCCCACTCCCATGCATCTCATGCTAACCTCAGGCTGTCCACCTCCACTTTCTCTACATTGCCTCAGTGCCTCATCCTGATCAACCAAGCCCTACATTGCATCCCTCTACTATCGTATATCATAAAATAAACCCTATAATCTCTCCACCTCCCTCCTCAGTCCATCCCTCTCTACTACTATCCCTACATCCTCCTCCACCATCGATTGCACTCCTTGTAATCTCTCCTCTTCTACTTGCAATCTATCTCTATCCTTCTCTATCTACCCTAATCTCCTCTCCAAGATACTAATCTGGGCCTAAGCTCCTGCCAATTTGGAATTTGTGTCATCCTCTTGTGGTGCAACATACACGACCAATGCCCTCTCCTTGGGTATCTCTTGCTCCGCCTCCTCCTCTAGGATGCCCATCTCCTCAATCTCCGCCTCTTGAAAAACCTACCCTCTGTGTTATACAATCCTCCTCACCCTCATAATATGATCCTCCTCCTTGGCCTCCTCCTCATCCTCTCCCTCTACCTCGAGTGCTTGAACGAGCGACTTACCATCCATGCAACAAGTGTCATCCTCTCTAGTACCTACTCTCTCCACTAGGTTACATATCTCTCTATGACACCTAGGTCATCTATGCCACTCCTCCATGACCACACAACCTCTGCTAGCTAATCCCACATCTACTTGGCTTTGGAAGCTAGTACCCTCTTACCCCATAGTATTCTCTCTCAACTAATGTTTTGACATCTCTCCTCCAGCTCTGAGACATCCAATTGGACCCCAAACTATCATGTCACCTTGTCCAATCTATACATCTCAATTATGTAGGGGTCTCAACCAATAAAGTAGCACTGTGAGAACATGTATCCCCCATTCAGTCTATCCTCTACCCTCCAGGATCAAAAATCATAGGCCAAGTATGGCCTCCACAAAATCTCATCCTCTATCAAATCATCTATAGTAAGGTGCCAAAATGAGATGCTCTGCACCTCAGCATAATACCTCATCCTTTTGTAATCAAGCATAATAGGGATATCAGCCCCCCTCTCCTCTGCTCCTACCACATCCAGTCGGGTGAACAGAATGTGCTACCATGCCCACTCCTATAGCAATGTCATGTGGGTGATTTTGGCCCCTTTCCTATAACAGAAAGTGTGCATATCTCTATATAGCTACATGAGGATGTAAGCTCCCCATGCATATGCTCCCCTCCTCCTCTCTACAATGTGTTGTACAAATTCAATCAACTTAAGTTTGAAGTATCTCCCACTGCTATCCAAGAGGAGGATCCCACTGATCAATCTGCATAGATATAATGGTAATGATGGTGTTGTCCTGATATAGGAATATAATTCTAGGGACTTCCCCCTATAGGGGAGGTTTGTAGTCTTGAATTCCACTCGAAGACTCTACTCTATGAGTTTTCTAGTCACCCCACTCGATAAATCCTCTAGTTAGTAGTCATAATATCCTCCACACATCCTCTAGAGTCACATTCATCTCCCCCATGGGGAGGAGGAAGGTGCGGGTTTCAGAACTCCACCACTCAATCAATGTTGTCATCATCAATTAGTGGGCCCTGATCGCTAGGAATATGGGAATATGTAGTAGCTTAGCTATATCCAATGTAGTGAAATCATCATTTATGAGCTCCTCTACTACCGCTAGACTCGTTGAATTTCACTCCATTGACTGAATGCTATTAATGTCCTACATTCAACCCACTAATGTGTGAGCCTTTTAATTATCATTCATTCTTATCTTTTTCATGAATTTCCCTTTTCGCACATTCACCCCTATGTGAAGTGTGTTCACCAATTTCCATTTTTTTACATTCACCCATGTGCAAAGAACGATCACTCATATACCTCATAGTGGGTTCACTTGTCGGTGACAAGTGTTTGCACTTTCCCCTCAACAATCACACATCTACCCTTGTGTGGTGGTATATTTTCCTATTCACCATGGAACCACACATCCACCTATGTGGACATAGGTTCACCCATCTTAGCCAAAGGCGAATGCATTTCAGACCCTACCTCACATGATCACCTTTCTGCACTTGTGTTTGCATGTCTAGGGTGTAACGCATTTTCCCATTCCTCATGGGAAGATCTACTTCTAACCTACCCTCATACATCTACCTATGCAATTACACGCTTGCCCCTCCCTTTCCATGCATTTTCCCATCTATTACAGGGGTGAATGCATTTCCTCAGATAGGTGGATCCACCTCCACACAGGAAAATGCACTCCCACCTAAACTTCCCTCCCATACCAAAATCTAAAAAAACATGTGTCAAATGAAATGACAAGGTGTTTTTTTCAAGAAATACCTAATGGGAAGCCTCGCCATCCTAGTAGCACTCTCGGACCACGTCCAAACGATGTGTGATGTCTCCTTAGTGCACCATTTTTCTCTCAAGATTGTCAAATTCCACGTGTGCACTAAAGTCCAAATGAATAGTAATTTTCCCTAATTACTATTTATTATTCCCCTTTTAACCCTTCTTTTTACCATTTTATAACCTAATTTCTTCTTTTGGCTGCCATTTGCACCCCGTTCGTCCATTTTCCTCCATTCAAAAGTTATTTTTCATGATTTTTTGCCATGGTCCTCATGAAGCTGTCCATTTTACTCTATTGAGACGCTACTCGGGGCCCCTTTTTCCCCATCCACCCTCTCAAGGGGGTATAATCATCTATATTTCTTTCATTCTCTCCCCTATCATTTCCCTACCATACTGGGGCATCTTGTCATCATTTTTCTTCTATGGATTCACCTATATTTTATTTTTTCTTTGAAACATCATTATTTTAATGATATTTTGAAGAGGGGAAAAATGTAAACATCTAAACTTGACCACTTCCATATGGTCAAATTTATCCCCTTATTTTGTCTAATCTGCATCTGCATCCATATTAATGAAATAATTTTATCATTTCATTAATATTCACATTTACCCTTAATATACCTAAGGTATTCAATTAATCAATTAAATACTTTATCACCTTTCTTCTCCAAATTAAATAAATAGACCAATTTATTTAATTTGGTCATTTAACCCACGTGAATTAAAATTAATTTTTAATTCATCCCCTTTCTCTCTCCAAATTTCACATCCTCCATAATCCATTTCTAATCCCACTTAACTTTCCTAATCTTTCATTAGGGATGTTCACACTCCTAATCCATGATTAGGAGGTGGCACATCCTCCATAATCTACCACTTGCCTTGATCCCCTCATTATCATTTGCACAACCTTAATCAGTCATTAATTAACCCTAATCTAATGCTAATGCCAATTATGGCATGTACCCAAGTCAGCCTTCATTAACTCTTTCCCTTTTTAGAGAAGTTATCTCCTCTTCCCTAGGAATTTTTAATTCCTGTTTTGTCCACCCATGAGCCCACAAGAAATTTTTAATTACATTTTACTATCCCCATGTCTCTAGTTGTAATTTTTAATTCCAATATATTCCCCCAAGGTCCCTTGAGAATTTTAAATCAATTTTAAATTATCTCCTCCTCTTCCCTAGGAATTTTTAATTCCCCTTTCTCTTCCCAAGGATTATTTTTGAGGAATTTTAAAATTCCTCACTTGTCACATCCTCCCATGATTTATGAAATGATAACAAAAGTCATTCCTTTTTTCCCATCTCAAGGTACTTTAAATTACCTCACCCTAGATGCCATCTCACCTCCACCTCATTGCATCCCCTCCAACTAGGATGACACCTGTCCTCACCACATGTGTTGAGATGCCTCAACCATTGATCTTTAACCCTAATTCCAATCTTGGCCATCCATTCCTTTTTCCTCCAAGAATGACTATCTCACACTTAGCCAATTTTCATTCCTTCACAATGTTCACACATTCATTCACACTTAGCCTACAAGAAATTTTCAAGAACTTACCACCATTTTTGTAGCATTTTCAAGCCTTCATCTTTCATCATCATCCCTTGCAATCACCACCATTTCATTCCTTGTGTAATCACCATCATTCTCATATAGGTTGCATGCTATCAATTAAGAAAAGGAGCACACAAAATCAACGTCAACAAGGATCAACAATTCAAAAACTTTAAACAAGGTAAAATTTTGTGTTTGCTTCTTATTCTTGTTTAGATTTAAAATTAGGCCAATCTTGAGTGTTGTTTTTCTTTTTATACTTTGAATTTATATTTTTTTGCATATTTGATTAGGAAAACACCACAAAGTTATTTTCTATTCATGGAGTAGATGAAATTTTCTTTCAGTCCATTCTTTAAATATTGTGTTGTTATGATAAGGATTTGTAAGGAAAGTAATAGTGTTTTACCTTTGTTGGTTTCTCATTGAAAGTTAGTGAGGTTGTAAGAATCTAGGATTTGGTCTATTGTAGGATTTTATCTCACTCCTATAATCTATGTGGATAAGGCACTGATTGAGGAGACTCAAAAAGTTTGAAGCTAACGAAAAATCAATAATTAAATCAAATCAAAACCATTTAATTTTATGTATTTTTACCTTTTATATCTATTACCACACTACAAATAACCACTAAAATATAGAGGTTTTCAAAGATGATTTATCCCATCATGTTACCTTCTTCCATATTAGTGTGAAGAATATGTTATCAAAGGCATAATTGCATGTTGTTATTGTTGCATGATGTTATACGGGAACCCACCTTGGTTTTGCAGAGCCTAAAGTGTAGAGGAGAACTTGTAAATCTGTCTCCTATTTGGTGGCCACTAACCTAGGTTTTTTTTAGTATAAGGAGTAGCTAATCTCTAGGAAAACCAAGACAATCTATTGGAAACACCAACAAATTGGTGACTTTTATGGGGACGGAAGGAATTTTTTCCCAGTTTTTTGTTTCCTAGTGGATTGAGTCAAGTTTTTATCCAAGGCCATTTATTAAGAAAAGTCCTAAGAAGGTTGTAAAGTTTGAAAATATTCAGTCAAAGTGAATTAAAGAAGGGAATACTATTCCCAATAAGTTGGGTGGCGACTCTACACTGTTACATTCAAAGGACTAGTTGAAAAGAAGAAGAATCTCAAAGTTGTCATCATGCACGAAAGAAGATCCATTCAAAATTTGGACCCTACAAGGAGGCTTGAAAGGGAGATTCATAGAAGTAAGAAAACATGGAACAACAAAGATTCAAGGAACAAAGATGCAAGTAATTTCAAACCTACCTTTGATAAAAAATATTGGTTATATTTTGCATAGTGAAGATAGCTCTAATTATTCGCAGGAAATATATGCTCTTTTAAATGATGAAGATACATTGAATACACCATTTTCAAGTCCTACAAGATCTTAGAGAAGAGAAAGGAAAGAAAATAACAAATAACTAAACTGAAGTAGGGTTGAGCATGCACAAAAACTTTTAGATCAAAATCCTCCCTTTGGAAATTTTGTGATAAACAACTCCATGGCAATCCCGCTTTTTCAAAAGTCCATACCTTTTCCTTTAAAGACCCTATTAATCCCCATTTTACTACTAGTATGCCTTTTGAGGTACCTGTTTAAGTCCCTCCAGCCATTTTGCAATCTCCTATTCCTAATAAGGAAACCCAAATTGAAGAAGAGATGTTAAAATAAATTGTTCATATGCAACAAGAGATGAATAGGTTGGAACAAGAAAAAATTAGAGAAGCTACAATGAAAAAAGAGATAATATGAGGAGAGACCATGAAAATATGAGATCTTCTTAAAATATTGCTAGCACCTCCATACCTACATCTCAAAACCAAGCTAGAACTAGCCATTAGATAAGTCTTCCTTTGAATACCTCCATGTGAGTACATGGAGTAATCCTCAACCAAACACCACTTCACACAATGTGACTAATGTTTCCTATGTGGGAACTGCCCCATTAGGAGGTCCAAGACCTTATAATTCACAAAGTAATCCAGGTATGAGTTCCATGCCTATGAATTCTAGTATTTCAATAAGCCTTCAAATTAACCCTACTCAAATTCAACAACAACAACAAAAAATTGGTATGGGAAGTATGTCTCAACCACAACATGTGGGATAAAATCTAGGAGCTAGAAACTATATACCAAATAACCAAGGATAGTATTAGACTGGTCCTCAAGTGCATAATAGTGTTCCACCATATTCAAGGGGTCAATATATCCCTCAAAATCAACAACCACATGTGAAACCAAATCTCCCTCTAAACTAGGGTGGTCAACAAAATTTGGGACCAGGAAATGCTCTTGGTAGAAGACCTTTGCAAATTAATAGATACAAACAAATTGAATTTGGGGGAATCCCTGGATATCCTAACCAAGTTCCTAATGAATTAAGACACTTTCTTTCTATATTTTTAGGAAGTGATGTAGTAAGTGGTGAGGAGAATTTAAGTACCTTTTTGAACTTATTGGATGACTTTGAACTGGAAAATGAAGATGTTGTCATGAAATTCTTTTGAAATCTTTAACTAGTGATGCAAGGGATTGGTACAAAGGCCTACCAGAGGCTAGTGTTGGGTCTTAGGAGAAGTTCAAGAGGGTTTTCAAAGAAAAATATGGTGACAAGACAGACCCAAGGTTGATGCTAAATGAATTAAATAATATCTCCAAGGGACAAAATGATATGGTTTTAGAGTTTAACACAAGGTTCCAAAAGGCTATGTTCAGGATCCCAAATTATTTGAGACTGAATGAACAAGTTTTTTTGGTTTCATATTGTAATTATTTTGATTCCAACATGGGATACCACCTTAGGGATAAGAATCCTTAGAATTTAAGGGATGCATATAAAGTTTCCCTCCATATTGAAGGTAATAGAAGGGAAGATGTAAAGCGTCTTAAAATCCCTAAAGGCAATCAAAATGAAAAGGAAACTACACAAGAGGATAATCTTGACAAAGTAATAAGAACCTTCAATGATCTTAGTCATAAGGTTGCAAGAAATGATAGGGGTGTATCATATGATAAACCAAACTATCAAAGGCAAGCGATAATGTCAAAGCTTTCAAATAAGCCATACAATACAAATTGGCATAATGATAGGCATGTCCAGAATAATTAGAGGAATATCCACAAAAAAGAGACCCCTAATCCTTTGAAAAGAAATAATGCAATTTTTTTGGTGTATACGCCTTGGTGTGATCCCCGCTAGCTACCACATTCTTCTCAGTAATGTATGGTTTCTTAATCCTTGGGGAATATATGGTTCATATGATGCTTATGATGATTCACACATGGAGGATCAAGAAATAAAAATGTTATTTAAAATGGGTCCAACTAATGGTGAATATTCTTCAAAGGAGGGATGTTTAGAGGTTGATGTTTAGGATAGAATACATCAAAGTCATTCACATCACCAACAAGTTTCCATTGATGATGGGAATGAATTTCATGATATGGTGAATAATCTGGAAACATAAATAGAGATTATATTGAGAAGACCTTCAGATGAAGAGATCCAATCATTAATTATTTATATTATTATTATTACATGGGCTAGGAGTACCTATAATCTAAGAAATAGAGCTATCAACAATGATCAAGGAAACCCTGGTAGCCTTTTTATAAAAGAATGAAATAGTGATACAAAAGAGTAGAAACTTATAAAGAATAAGGAAATCAAAGAAAAGGATGCTAAGAAACCTAAGAACTAGGTTGTGTTTCCCCTCATCAAATAAAAAAATAGAAAATGAATGGTGATCAAGGAAAAAAGGAAGCTAAACCTGTTCAAGAGGAAAAACTTGCAAATAAGCAGGGAAAGTTGAATGAGCAAGTTTCCATAGGATGTGACATTCCAAAGTACACCATGGTGATATGACTCAAATATTTTCATGGATCAAGGTATCAATTCCTTTATTTGAAATGATGAGGATAGAAGAGAACAAGTAAAAAACTCTTGCCCTTATCACTAGTACATCTACTGCTTGTAATGGAGGGAAAGTAATTAACTCTTATGGAAAAGATAAAGAAAGGGAGAATGAAGTTGAACTTGAAGGAGATCACATTGAGTTTTTTGAAGTTTTTTTAGGTACCACCCTCACTACTTACCATTGTCAAGTAGATCCCTTTTATTTGACCTTGCAAGTAAGTGATAAACAATTAGAAATTGCATGAAAGATTTGTTGGAAGTTTGGGGAAATTGTTGAAGTTTTTGATTTATGATGTTTAAAAACATGAGCATGGATGGTGCAAAATAATGTCATACAATGTTTTCATTGATTTCAACATTGTTGCAAATCATTCTGATCAGTTCTAATAGTTTTTGGATTTGTTAAGGAAGACATTTGTGAAAGATGTTTTGGTTCAAAAAGTTTAGTTGTGTGGAAATTTGACTGTGTCAAATCTACTAGTTCAGTGTAATAGTGCATTGGATTTTGGGTCTACACCACTCCACAAATGAAGATATCACTCTATGCTTCTAACATTATTTTGGTGGATGTTAGATGTATCTAATTTTTGGATTTCATCATGTTTGGACAAGTGTATTGAGAGATGAATAACAGAGTTCAGTCTGGCATATTACAGTCATTTTATGTAAAGTGTATTTGTGTGGGAGAATCCACACTTCTTTGTGGATGAGTTTTTCCTCTTTTATTTTTGAAGATAATTTTCCAGATGTTAGTAGAGCGTGGATTCCAAATGGCATCAAATTTTGAGGTCCATGTGTTGATATGTGGATACATAGATGGAGTATTTTGGTTTTAGGTCTTATGTCATACCAACTTAACACATTTGATGTTATGTGAAGGATAAGTGTTTTTGACTTATGTAGGATGTATTATTAGTCTATGTTGACCTATCCTAAGGAGTTTTGAGTTTTGAATTATGGCACGTTATGTGGATCATAATTTTTGGAGCCGAAAAGTTACATTTTGGGTATTACATCTAATTAGGCTGACCTAATCGATGTTATATTGATGCGGATATATATATGCTGGATTGTTTTTGGTATTTTTGATGTATGGTATGTAGTGTGTGATGAGATGATGTGAATTTGATCAGAGTAGGGTGAAGCTAAGTTGTGAATTTTAAGTTGAAGATCAAAATTGTGTGAATGAAGAGCAAGGCAAAGTGTTGAATTAGAATCAAATAAAGATTGTTATTGTGCTTCAATGGAAATATAATTAATGCATACATAAGATTCAATTGTAACACTTCAAATTAGGTTGTGAGCCACCATCTCTCTTCTATCCTTTTCTCTGTGGACAGTGAGTCCACCTATAGTGATCACTTCTATATATATACTATATCTGGTTATATATATTTTGAGCTAACCCTCACTATGGTTTTTCCCATTTTGGGTTTTCCATGTAAAAATCCTAGTGTTCATGTGTTATATGATTTTTTGAATGATTCATGCTTTATTTCCTTACTACTATTCAATATGCATTAGTCATTGGATGTTTGGTGTTTGAATGGTTTAAGAGAATACCAATTCACCCTTAGTATTTTGGGTGTCCAACAATTGGTATCAGAGCTTGGTTCCTTGGAAGGTGCTTAACCACATTGGGAAGATCTTGGAGGTTGAACACATGGCTGATAGGAAATTTACTATTCCTCTAGAAGATATTTCAAGAGTTGGATTCATAGAATAAGATTTCATGCTTGACAAATATGGTGAACTCAAAGTTTCCTTTGAAGATCTTGAAAAGATTGAAGATGAAAATAGAGATCTGAAAGAAAACATCAAAGAAGAAAATGAATGCATGAGAAAATTGAGAGAGAAAATCAAGAATTTAGTGAGAAATTAAAGCAAGAAAATGAATCCATCACTGGTTTGAAAGTGAAATTTGAAGAAAACAAAAGAGTTGAGGAATGTCTAAATGCAATGGTAAAAATAAAATCTAATGAATGCATAAGGCTTGAACAAAAAGTGGTAAACCTAAGATCAGATCTAGAGAAAGCAATAAGTCATGAAGACAAAATCAAGGTGAGTTCTACAATGCTTGATGAGATAATTGTAGGTTAGAAAACATCCAAAGACAAAGGTGGTTTAGGATTTGAAAAAGGTTAAAGCTCAAAATAAAATCAAACACCTAATATAGAAGAGAAGATCAATGAACCAAAGAAGACTGAAGATAAGAAGAATAATAGTAAGATCCATAATCAAAGGAATGAAGCTAGAAGACCTTCAGTCAGACAACCAAATGCTCAAAGGTATCCATATTCCAATTGTTTTTGTTACTCTTGCAATAAATTTAGACATAATTCATTAGAATGTAGAAGAAGAATGAATCAAAATCTTCCATCCTTTATTAGTCAATGTTTTACATGAAAAATATTTGGACATATAGAAAGTGAATGTAGAAGTCAAATAATGAATGCATATAACAATGGTTATTGTTATACATGTTATGGATTTGGAAATAAATCTAATCAATGTAGATAAATAATGAATGGAAGTAATATTGTTCAAAAGAATGTCACATGTCACAATTACAGTAGACCTAGACATTGCTAAAGTTTGCAAAAGCAGAAATACAGGGAAAAAAAATCTAGTAACAAGGAAAGAACCAGTTAAAAGGTTGATCTGGTTGAAGTAAAGAGGGAAATGGAAAATATTTGGAGAAATAAGGAAGAGATAGAAGTCAAGGAAGAATTTGTACCATCCTCCAGTGCAAATTTTTCCTCCAAAAACTAAGCTAAGAGCTTTGGCTTAGGAGGAGCTTTAATGGGAAACTTTTTTCCCCCACCAAAGAAGAGGTGTTGAGGTTGTAGCATAGAGATATGTAATATAGATCAACATTCTTGATCTATTGGTGAAGATTGTGGAAGAAAATATGAAAATGTGGAAGTTTGTGGAGCTTCAGAAGTTGTCTTTGCATACAGAAAAAGGGGTTGCCAACTTTGCTATTTGAAGCATTTAATGCAAAATTTGGGTAGATTGAAGGGTTATAAGAAAATTCAATAAGGAAAATTCATTTCACAAAAGCATTTGAGAATAATTAGAACAACGAGAAGACAGTTTGAATTGCACAAGGCAATTTGAGTTTTAGAGCATCGAAACCCTAGTACATAAAATGAAGTAAAAAGGTATTTTGTGAATATTGCATGCCCTAATTTTCAAAAATCTTTGTTTGAAATCATTTTGAATCTATATTGAGATGGCCACACCAAGGGTTATAGAGGTTATGGAGAAAGCAAAAAAAAATCAAAAGGTATCTAGCGAAAGCCATAGATGATGACCCATTAGGGCATTCTCACATATTCCATATGGGGTTTTATCGACTAAAGATATTAGGGCTTACATTCATGGAACAATGGAAGAGAATCCTCCCACTAAGTTAAGTGATATATAGGCAAATGAGTTAAATAGTGAGAACTTTTCCCTAAAGCTAAAATACAAAAACCTAGTTGAGAAGAAACTAGATGTATGGCAATGTTTTCCTAATTTATTTTATGATATCAAGTGGATCATAATGGATTTTAGATGAGTTCATGATCAATTCATCTAGACTAATATTCCAAATATGATAATAAAGGAAGTGATAAGGGAGGTCATCGGTCTATGCTCTTCTGGACCAGTTCCTGTGTTGAAATCTATTAAAAATGAAGTGGTTGTGGATAAAACTGGTGCTACTTATGATAAGAGAGCTTAACTATCAATCCTATTATAAACCCAACTATTAGTTATGCCGCAATGGTTATAGGTTACAAAATTTATTATACAAATAGAGACAATTCTATATCTACCACCATAATTAATGTGGCACATGAGATGATAGATAATGGTGAAAATTATGACCTTTGTGAGTTGCTTAGACAACAATTTATGGAGAGTCTAAAGAAGACTAAAGAGAATACATATGTGTTTAAATATGGTACTCTAGTTATGTGCTTACTCTTCTATTTCCTGAAGGAGATTCCCATAATTGGAAAGGTAAACTGGTAAGTGAAAGTCTTTTTGCACATCAAATTGTAGATCATATGAGGAGTCTTGGAGATGTCAAAGTACAAGATGATAACCTTACTACTTTATTTTTAGTATTCCAAAAAAGAATGCATGAGAGCGAGATAATTGTAAGGACAATTTTTGAAAGACAAAAATGATATCACATTCTTTGTATCTACAAATGAATGCATTGTGGAGTCGGTGGAACCAAGGACTGTTTGAGTTCCTAAATTAGGTTATGAGGTAATAGAAATAGATCTTTCTGGCTATGGTTGTATATTTTTGAAAAGTACCAAGCATACCACAAAGCCTAGATATGGAACTTATGAGGAAAATTCCAAGGAAGTTCACATGGAATGGAAGAAACCACAAATCAAGAATGTTGATGCTATGGTTGATGTATATCCACAATAATTGGGTATTTCAAATGGAAGAGTGCAGTATGAAAGAAAAAGGGTGAGAGAAAATTTAAGTATTGGTAAGCCTCGGGTAGCTCAAGGAGGTTTGGTAGAATAGCCACCACTCCACCATCTATCCAAAAGTCCTACGTGGCTTTACCTTTTGCTGTAGAGGAAAGGAAGACAATTGCGAGCCCTCTATTAAGGGAGAAATCCCCTCTAGTTCTGCATGCTACCAAGGTAGAAAAGAAGAAAACTATTACCACCACACCTCCTAATGCCCTTACAAAAAGAAGAGTTAAACAAAAGGATACAACAGAGAAGGGTATAGTCATCAATGTTGTTCACAAAGAAGAGTTGAAAGAAAATGTACCCTCATTGATCCATTGAAGGAGTGATGCTTCACAAGGTGAAGCTAGAACCAAAAGGAGAAGATTTGATATAATTGAGACCAAGAGTGAAGAGGAGAAAGAGAAAGAGAAAGAGAAAAGAGAAAGATAAAGAGAAAGAGAAAGAAAAAGAGAAAGAGAAAGAGAAAGCGAAAGAGAAAGAGAAAGAGAAAGAAGCGTTCAAGATCCAAATAAGGGAAAAGAAGAAGGAAGCCAAGAAGGATTCAAAGAAGAAGAAGAAGAAGAATGTAGAAGTAAAGAAGACACTGGTCAAAAGCAAGAAAGAGGAACAAAAGGAACTGGTAAGGCCTCATTCCCCCATGAAGTTAGAGGCATTATTTAATAGTATTTTGTAAAATGATATGTTGGGAGAGATCACAATTTTATACAAGGATGCAACTGAGGTAGACAAGGCTACTTGATCATGGCCATAGTCAAGTACATAGGTGTCCTTGAGGTGGACATGTGGAACATAAAGAAGCATGTACCTAAAGATTTGTGGAAAATTTTGTTGAAGAGAAGAGAAGAAGTTGTAAAAGAGCATTAGAGGCTTAAGGGAGAGGCTTTGGAGAGATTAAGTGCTCAATTATTCAAGGATTATTGAACCACATTGGCTAATGTATTTAATAAGGAGTTGAGAACTAAGCAAAGGGTAACAACCCTTATGGGTAAAGACAAAGATGATTTTCAGAGAATCCAGAAGGAAAGCAATGATAAAGCAGAGGAGATTGTACTGAAGCTAGGATTTCTTCCATTGGTTGAAGAAGAAAGGAATGTTGAAATCAATGCTCTAGAACAAAATATGGAAGAAGTGTAAAAAAATGATTCTCAACATGACCATGGAATAAATGTAGATACTGCATAGGAAAAAACTCCTCCGAAAGTGGAGGACATGATAAAATAAATGTTAAGGATTCAATGATCGAAGTCTTTGTAAAGGAAAGAACCACTCCTCTAGAAAATACAAAAATAATGTAGAGGAAGAAAATGTTAAAAAAGATTATAATGAAGAAAAAAGTGATGAAGAGAAAGAAGAATTGCATAAAGAGGAAGATGAAGACAAAAACATGGATGCATCTAGAGATGCATAAAAGGATGAACCATATGACTCCAGAAAGGTTGCAGAGGAATCAAGGGAAAAGGTTTTGGGGACAACAAAGACTCTTGGTGAATATTATGGCTCCTTTGGAGATTATTTGAAGAATTTATTGAGATTAAAACCTAATTTTCAACTAGTTGCATCCTCACAACTATTGCAACTACGAATGCATAAAGGGAATGTTGGTATGGAGAAGATATCTCCCATCTACAATAGTCAATTGGGAGACATGTTTCATGCATCCACTAGAAAAGAAATAATTGAAAAACATTAGAAGAGTAGAGAATTGATGGAAGAAGGAGTCAAAGTATTACAAGAGATCATACCCAGAGTAAATGTTGACACCACAATATCTGATATGGAAAACTTCAAACTGTTGATTAATTCCTTTAAGAATTATAAATCCATATTGAAGGAAGAAGATAAGAAAGAAGTGGAGAAAAGAATGAATGATAATAAAATGGTAGAAATAACTAAGATATGTGCCATTACACACAAGATATTTTCAAAGTTGTTAAAGGATGTGAAAGGATGTGTAGATGAGGAAAAGGTCTTGTACTATTATGGCATGAATCGGCCTGGAGCCACATAGAGCATAAAGAAGGAGATGGACTCTATTGAGTCCCAAATTAATGCTTCCTCTAGTGTATATGACCTAGCTATTGACCTCACTAGAATAACAAGGAACAAACTTGAAGATCTACACAAGAAATTCTTCCAACTACAAGCACAAAAAGAACATATCATCCTATAGTTTGGAGAGGTAAGGGATCTAGTCAATCCCAAATTTGTACCTGTTTCAAAATATTTTCTTAGTTTTGATAAATCAAAGAAGATGAATCCAGTACCTGCTACTCTATAAGAAGGAGAAATTTTATTAGAGTTTGAAACACAAAATAGGTTGCTTGCAGAGGCTAAATGTGAATTGGGAGATGGAAGGAAAGCTTGGGAAGATCTCCTGAAGAGGTTGTAGGCATCAACCACCTCTGGTTGACTCATTATTGATATTTTTAATGCATTTATTTTCATATTATTTGTATATATGTAGACAATACAAAGAATTTTTTCAATACCTTTTTTTTTGCTCTAGTACATGACTCAAGGGGATCCAATTCATTATTTCCAACTATATATATGACTACATCATTTCGGGGGAGTTCTAGTAAGAGTCAGAACAACTTATATAGGTTCCCTTTTCCCTTGATGTCAAAGGGAGAGATTAATTTTGGATATTTTTGGCATGTTTCCATCAGTAAAAAAGGAGGAGATTGTTGGAAGTTTGGGGAGATTGTTGAAGTATGTATTGATGATGTTTTTTTGCAACATGAGCATGGATGGTGCATAACACCATGATATAGTGTTTTCATTGATGCCAAAATTATTGTGGATCATTCTAATCAGTTCTAATAGGTTTTCAAGCTATTAAGGAAGACATTTGTGCAAGATGTTTTGGTATGAAAAGTTCAATTGTGTGGAAATTTGACTAAGTGTCAAATTTGCCAGTTCAGTATAATAGTGCATTGGTTTTTGGGTCCACACCACTCTAAAAATAACATATCACTTTGCACTTATAACATTATTTTGGTGGATGTTATATGTGTCTAATTCAATAATTTCATCATGTTTGAACAAGTGGATCGAGAGATATGAATAACAGAGTTCGTCTTGGCATATTGCAATCATTTTTATACACTGTGTTTGTGTGGCAGAATCCACACTTCTCCACGAATGATTTTTTGGCCTTGTAGTTTTGAAGATAAGTTTATAGATGTCAGTAGAGCATGGATTCCAGATGGCATTGAATTTTGAGGTCCACGTGTTGAGATTTTAATACACATAATGAAGGATTTTGGTTTTAGGTCTTATGTCGTACTGACCTAACACATCTGATGTTATGTGAAGGATAAATAAGTGTTGCTGATTTATGTAGGATCTATTATAGGTCAGTGCCAACCTATCCTAAGGCATTTTGAGTTTTGAATTATTGTTCATTGTGTGGATGATAAGTTTTAGAGCCGACAAGTTACATTTTAGGTATTACATCTAATTACGTCAACCTAATTGATGTTATGTTGATGTGGATATTATGTTGGATTATTTTTGGTATTTTTGATGTATGGTATGTAGTATTTGATGAGATGATTTAAATTTGATCAGATTAGGGTGAAGCTAAGTTTTGAATGTTAAGTTGAAGATCAAAATTGTGTGAATAAAGAGCAAGGCAAAGTGTTGAATCAGAATCAAATAAAGATTTGTATTGTGCTTCAATGGAACTATAATTCATGGAATACATAAGATGCAATTGTAACACTTCAAATTAGGTTGTGAACCACCATCTCTCTTCTATCTTTTTCTCCGTGGACAGTGAGTCCACCTGCAGTGATCACTTCTATAAATATACTATACCTAGTTATAATATATTGTGAGCTAACCCTTACTGTGATTTTTCCCATTTTGAGTTTTCCATGTAAAAATCCTAGTGTTCATGTGTTATGTGATTTGGTGAATGATTTTTAGGAAAAAACAAAGGCCAATAAATCCCACATTAACACCCAAAATGCAACAAGAACTAATGAAACTCAGGGATGGTGGAATCATAAAGCCTATCGTGCATTCCACCTAGGTGTCAAAATTGGTACCAATCAAAAAAAACAATGGGGATATTAGGTTATGTGTAGACTTCAAAAATTTGAACATGTCCTTATTAAAAGATAATTACCCATTTCCAAATATAGAGGAAATGTTGCATAAAGTTACTGGTCGTGATCTCTTGTCCATGATGGATGGGTTTTCTAGTTATAACCAAGTGAAAGAGTAAGAGCAATATAAGATTACCTTCACTACACCATGGGAGACATATGTTTATATTAGAATACCATTTGGTTTGACCAATGTTGGAGCTACATTCCAGAGAGCTATGCATGTTTCTTTTTTATATTTCATAGATATATTCATGGCTATATATCAAGATGATCTCACAACATATTCCAAGAAAGAAGAAGAGATCTACATGCACCTAGAAAAGATATTTACAAGAGCTTTGGAATATGGCATTTCATTGAACCCTAAGAAGTGTACACTTGGGGTCATAGAGGGAAATTTTTTGGGCATATAGTCTCAAAGGAAGGAATAAAATTTGATCCATAAAGGGTTCCAACAATCGATAGAATTCCAATTCATAAAAAAAATCAAGGGGATTCAATAAATTTTTGGCCAGATCAATTTTTGTTGGAAATATGGAGTCTTGCAACATGAGCATGAAGTATATATATGGATTGATCTGGCTATTCCTATGTTTTAATTGATGTCAACATGGTGACAACTATATGGGAAGCTTACTTGGTATACCAAAAGCTAATCTCTATTAGAAGTAATATTTACTAATGAACTAGTGCATTCATTTTTGAGTTTGGAATTCACTGCAAGAAAAGATATGACTCTGATCTCTTAACCGTGTTATAATGACTAATTCAAATAGCTATATCTAAGATCTTGAGAAGTTTTTTGCTGTGAGAAGAAAGTTGTCATTGATAGAGTTTAACTTTGTACTCTACAGTTGTTTCACTGCTCAACATATCAATGTGGGAGACTCCACATTTTCTTGAGAAGAATATTCTAATGTTTTAGTTCTAATGGTAGCCTCTCTAATGTTAATGTGATGAGAAACTGAAGTAATGTCATATCTGGAAGGTGTTTTCTTTGAGAAGTGTATGTTGGTTTGGAGGTTTTGTGTGTAGGTCCTAGTCCTCACCGACCTAACATATGACATGCATTAAGAAGATTAAATATACTTTGTGGATGTTTTCCATAGATCTATGCCAACTTGATATGATGCACTACATGGATAAAAATATTTTAAATATTATATGGTGCCGAAAATAGTATTTTTGATTAGTTTGTTTTCATCTAATTAGGTCGACCTAATTGATGAATGAGATATACTTACATATATATGTAAGACTCTTTGAAGGATATGTGTGTGTGGGTGTGTGTAAGGTGATTGGTGTATGGTATGAACATGTGAAGGTGTGAGTATGGGAAGGAGAAAGAAGAGAGGTATGGTGAAGTGTGAAGAGAATTGAGGATTGTTTGAATATGCAAGCCTAAATGATTTATCAATTAAGGATCAGAACAAAAATTTTGAGAAAATCTTATGTGTAACAGTACATCTTATTCAGAGCTTCATTGGAACTGAACCCTACACACAGAAGGTGTATTCTATTTGTTCATACTTTTGGTAGTGAGCCACAACTTTTATATCTTGGCAGTTAGCCATCTTTTGTATTCAGGCTATGAGCCTTTCAAGAATAGTGAGTCTTGGAAGTGAGCCATGTAATATACTATATAAAAATATAATATATTGCAAGATAATCCTCACCGTGGTTTTTCCCATTTTGGGTTTTCCACATAAAAATCTTGGTGTTCATGTGTGATGATGCATTTTCTTGATTCCATGTTCTCACTTGTTGATTCAGTCATATTTGTGATAATGTTTAAATGGATTTTATTTGAATGGTTTTATGGAATATTGATTCACCCCCCCTCTCAGTATTTTGGATATTCAACAATTGGTATCAAATCCTAGTTCCTCTGAAGAATCCTTAGAACTTGAGGAAGGTCTCAAAACTTGAATATAAGAATTTTTTTTCCTCTGGAAGTGGTCTCTATTGGACATTCAGAAGAAATTGAAGATATGAAGAATAAGCTGAAGGAAGTGAATTATTGTATCAAGAATCTAAGGAGAAGTTATGAAGAAGCACGTGATCAATTAAAAGGAAAACATGATGATATCACTGAACTGCCACAAGAAGAAAAGAAAAGAATTGAAGAATGTTAGAAAGTTGAAATTCAAAGTAAGATGGATGAATGTGTCAAGCTCAAGAAAGAAATGGAAATCTTGAGATCAAATATGAAAAAGGTGAAAAATACTTGAGGAGAAATTCAAGGCAAGCACTACAATGCTTGATGAGTTGATTATCTCCCAAAAGCCTGCAATGGATAAAAGTGGTTTAGGGTTTGAAGGACATAATTCAAAAATGAAGCAACCTCCTGACAAGAAGACTCATTACAAAGATGGAAAAATCAAGGTCTCAAGAAGTAATACTGGGAGGAATCCCATCACACAACCTAATGCTCAAAGGCACTTATCTTTAATGATGTTTGTTATTCTTGCAAAAGTAGAATGAATGATACTTTATCATTTTCCGCCAAATGTTCTAAGTGAAAGAAGATTAGGCACAAAGCTATGGAATGTAGAAATCAGAAGTTGAACAAGGAATCTTTATCATTAAATGGATATTATTATTTTTGCAACTTATTTGGACACAAGGCTAATCGGTGTGAATATAGATTGAATACAAGAAAGTATGGAAAGAAGAATGTTGTTTTGTGTTATTGCAGCAATCCGAAATATTATGCTAGTGACTATAGAAATATAAGGATAAAAAATTACTATCCAGAAAAGAGGCATGAACCAATCATAGATCCGACAGAAGTAAGAAAAGAAATGAAAAAATCTAGAGAAAGGAAGGAGAATTCAAGCAAGTTGAATCAGAATCATCAACTTTATCTTTGTCGTCCTCTAGTGCAGATTCACCCATCAAATTTTGAGTCAGGAAATGCCTCAGGAGGAGCAATTATCATAAAATTTAATAAATCCCTCATCGATACCTAATGTTACATCATGAAAGAAGTATATTTAATGTGGTAACGAATTCAAAGATTTCATGCAAAAGGAATTTTCAGACACATGTGTGAAGAATGAAGTTTGTAGAATTTAAAAGAATGGAAGTGCACATGAATTTCAAGGTGATCTTCCTACAATTTGAAGCATTTATTACAAAATAATTTAGAATGAATGAAATAAATTCATAAGTATCAAGGAAATCACATTCAAAAAAAGGAATTTGTGAATTTGGAGAAATGTACAGAGGAAGTTTGAAGAAACCAGAGCAATTTGATACATCTGAGTTTCAGGGTTTGGTGAAGAAAGAAGAAATCAAAGTGGACTCAAAGTGTACTCCACAAGCTAGTTATCTAATCCTATTCTTCATTGGGAATTACAAAGGTATTCCACTTGAACAATATTCAATTTTATGCAATGGATAATTCAAAGGTTGTGAATATTTTGAATAAATCACAAGTCAAATTGAGGAAATATTTGAAAAATCTATCGGAAGAATCCATTGGTGCATTCTCTAGCATTCCTCCTAGAGTATTACCCACTGAAAATATCTATGCATATGTTTATAGTAAGATTGAGAAAATTTCACTGGTTTGGTTAAGTATCTTATGGAAGGATAAACTGGAAGAAAATCATGATGCGTAAAAAATATTAGTTGAGAAGAAGTTGGATGTATGGCGAAGGTTCCCACTGTTTGAATTCAACAAGAAATACATTCAAATAATCTTGAGGAGGATTCATGATGAATAAATGTGGATTGATGAAGCACATTTGATAACCAGGGAAGAAATAAGAGATGTAAATAGTTTGTGTTCCTCCGGCCCAATTCCCAGACACAAAACTATGAATGAACAAGAGATAATTGAGATGGCAAGTGTGAC